>JAYESA010000019.1:92440273-93040273 GCA_036927795.1 Iris macrosiphon | reverse complement strand
GAAGATTCTGTCTCATGAATAGTATCAAGTGTCCTGGGTTATGATGTACTTGATAAGACAAGTACGAGAAATATAGGGTCTCGGTATCCATATCTAAATGACGTTATATAACTCTGCGTACGGTGTTGGCACCCGACTATTAATCGGACGCTAACTAAGTCACACAGTCCTAGGTCAAGCATGTACAACAATATATACAAATAAGACAAGGAAATATGTAACAAGAACTGCAATGTTGGCAAGGTACACTTGCTTGGGGTTCTGTCTCCAACTATAGCTCTGGTCTGTGTGATTTACAGGTACTACTCCGGTTGCTAAAATAAACATCACCATCGGTCTCAGAAAATATCAAATAGCTAGAAACGCCTGTCCTTGAGTCCAATTTGGACACAGGGGCAAAAATGACAGTTTCTGGTCAAAGCGGGGTCCACACGTGGGCCGGATATGGGGCGTTGTCGGCGGATACGCGTTGATTTCGGTGTGCACGCACATCCAATTCAACTTCTGCGAAATCCCGCACGTCCGTATCAACGGCGCTCATGTTTCGGTGAAGTCCGCACGTGACCAAGTCGTCCCATTTGGCGGGGCGCACTCCGTTCCGGTGTGAAATAGGGCATTATTTTTCCTGTGTTTGGATCGTGGTTCGCGATCACCACAGGACGCGACACACCGAGTGGGTTACACGGGCATCAAGGGGGTCACACAGCCTACGCGTCACCACTGACGGAACCGAAAATGGGTCAACGAGGAGAGAGAATGGGTTACCTGAACAGGGCCTCATGGAACGAGTTTCTTTGTGTCCGTGAAGAGATGCGACACGACACTGATCGTGTTCGGGTACTGTGCAGCTGTGTCCGGTCTAGGTTTAGACTTCTGCTGGCCGGAGCAGGGTCGGGCGGTGCTGCGGCTAGGGCTCCGAGGTCGTCGGCTCGTCGGGGCATCTCAGGCGGAGCTAGGGCAACTCGTTGGTGGCCGGGGAGAGGCGACGTTGCTCGGGTTTGGGGGCTCATCGACGGAGGAGCTGGGTTGGTAGAGCACGGGGCTGAGACGAGGGGCGGGTCGAGCGGGCTGGGCGGAGGAGATTCGTCGACGGGCTTTGCGGGGTGACGAGTGGGTAGGCGACTGGGGACGGGGAGTGAGGCGGAGACGGGCAGCGAGGGGATTAGGGTTCAGGGCGTCGGGGTTTGGGGCTCGTAGACGGAGCAGGGAGGAGGTAGGCGGTGCTGGGCTGGGCTAGGGCGGAGGAAGAGGGATGGTCGATGGTGGTGGCTCGGGTTAGGGCGGTGCAAGAGGGACGGGCCGAGGGAGGTAGTCGAGTGGGGATGGTCGACGACTAGGGCTGATGGCGAGACGGCGGAGCGGTGGTGATGATCGTCGGCTGTGGGTTTAGGCGAGGGAGCGGCGCTGCGGGCGGCGGAGAGAGGAGATCTGGAGGCAGAAGGCGGCAGGGCTGAGTTAGGGTTTTGGCCGGCTGGGCTAGATTTACGAGGGGTTTTAAGGGGGCTGGAATAGTATTTCCGGATAGAATTAGGATTAGGGTTTCGGTTAGGGTTTCGGGTTTGGGTCGGGTCGGGTCAGCGGGTAGCGGGTTAGACCCAGATTCGTTAAGGTTTAAGTGCGGGTTTGGGTAGTCGGGTTTCGGGTCGGGTTTAGATCCGACCCGACCCGCTAAGGCTGGGTTCGGTTTAGTTGAACCGGGTCTGGGTTGGTTTGGGTTGGTTTGGTTCAATTGAACCGGGTTTATTTCTAGGGTTTAATTCGGTTTAATTTAAACTAGTTTTTAGGGCTTTAAAATGCTTCCGGGGTCCAATAAATTCACAAAAAATTACCTTATGTCTAGTTTTCCATTTTACACCATAAAATATTATTTCTATAATATTTTAATATTAATTAATATCATTTAAAATCATTTAAATTTAAAATACCTAGGTTTTAATTACAGAAAAATCCCAGAAAATTACAAAAAATTATGAAAAATCCAAATTAAAAATTCTTGAAAAATTAAGGGGGTTACAATCTACCCCCCTTAAGAGGATTGCGTCCTCACAATAAAAGAATAACCGGTCAACCGAGATGACACGGTTGCAAACATTGTTCGAAGCACGTCACGATCAAGGAGATTCAAGGTTGAGGGTTTTGAGAAGTTTACATAGGAAAAATCATTTTTCCCATGCATTAAAAGTTATGCAATCTCCCGTATGAAGGAGATCTAGAAGGCTACAGTTTAGAAAACTAGGTTATCACTTAAAACATACTAGGTTATCAATTATAAAATATTCTAGGTTATCAATTATCAACAAATTCAAAATTACTAGGTTATTAATTACTAGCAAGTTAAAACTATCAGGTTAAGGCTAAGGTCACGAACCAACAGGCAAAAAAAAACTAAAGCAAATCTAGAAGCAGATAACTATATAAAAAACTTACGCGCATTAGCTACTCCGTGAATCTGTGCGTCCTCCAAGGTTATCGCATAAGCTTGTCCGCGTCCTTGTGGTGGATTCCTCTGCTGCTGCTGGGCCTGCTGGAAGAGTGCTGCTTGTGGTGCCAATGGTGGTCTCTGCTGATATCCTCCTGGAGCTGGTGGTCTGACTCCTCCAATTCCTGTCTACGGTACTCCTAATGCTGGATAGACTGGCCTTCGTACTGGTAAAGCTTCTTGATGAATCATCAGTGTTTCTCCTTGATGTGTTGTACAATTTCTGGCTAAGTGTTGTCTGGATCCGCAAATTAAGCACATTCCTAGCTTGCGTCTGCATTCTTTTTTAATATGGCCTATCTTGCCACAGTAGTAACAAGTAGGAAGGAATAAGGCTCTTGGTGCTGCTCTCAGTGGTGGATTTATCTGTTGACGCCTTGCAGACTCCTCTTGTGCTGCTCTAGTTGGTGTGGATGTGGAAGGCCGCTTCAGGTTGGTCTCTCTCCTGATGACGCGCTCTATGCACCGGGCTGCTGCAAGGACGTCCGAGTAAGAAGTAGGTGCAACGGATCCGATCAGTCTCTGTAGCTTGAAGTTTTGTCCGTCGAAGAACTTTTCGACCTTCTCTTCTTCTGTCGGGATCAAGGTTGGGGCGAAGAGACTTAGACGAATGAACTCCGCGTTGTACTCTTCCACTGTCATACTGTCCTGAGTGAGGCGATTGAACTTGTCGCGAAGTTCTGATCGAGCGATGGCTGGAATGTACATCTCTTGAAAGAGTTTGGAAAAATCTTCCCAAGTGACTCGGTCCGGTCCGAGCCGTGTCTCCTCAGATAACCACCAGTGATGTGCATTATCCATTAACTGCATTCTGACGGCAGTCATCCAACGTTCCCTTGGAAGCTCAGCTGCTTCTAATTGATGTTGTGTGTTGGTGAGCCACTCATGAACTTCTGTGGGCTCCTCTTTGCCTGAGAAGGTACGGGGCTTCAGCTGGCGAAAATCGGTGATATAGCCCGTCGTGCTGGTAAATCTGCCTGCTCTAGTGCGGCTACTAGGCTGCGACTCAAAGCCTCTTGTTGAGCTTGCATTATTGCGTAAATTATTTGAAATATCTGCTGCCCGTCCATAGCCTGCCCTTGTGGAATTACGGGCATTTGTGGAGTAAACTGCGGCGGAGGTGGAAGATCATCTTGCTGAATTCTTGAGGCATGCTGATTCGCTTGACTTCTTTGGTGTGCTGATTGACCTCCATCCACTAGTGTTACTTCATCTTCGTTGGTTACCACAATATCTCGTGGTAATCTTGCAGGAGTCTCATCGTTTGCTTGTGGGTCCATAACTTTGCATCCAAAATAAATAATTAGAGGTGCACATGAATCAAGATGGGATGCAAGTCAAGAAATTAATTCGAATCCGACATAGATATCAAGAACGTTTCAAGCAAGTGGATGAGATCCTAAAAACTTATCCTATTCTTATTGCAGGCTTGTTCGATCCCTAAGTTGAAACCGAACAATTTAGTCGTTGACCTGCATGGGCCACCACAAAAACCATGTCACGCCATAGTCCCAAAATATCGAGGGACTACCCACGTGGCAATGGCCAGCAGCACACACCGATGGACAAACCCAATTTAATGGATCCATCGGGGCATACTTAAGCTGTAATACAACAATAAATAGGTCCAATGATACAAGTCACAGACTATTCTAATCTCATCCACAATAGATAATCACAGATCAAATGCCAGAATAAATATAAATAAATATAAACTAACAAGTCTCAATAAAAAGTGTCTCGGAGAATAATCCGAGAACAAGTCTGATACATCAGTGCAATAGACTGGAAATAAAGTACTAGAAACAGAAATAAATGAGTATCTCAAGCCAATACTCAGGAGAAGTACTCTGGCACAATCTCGTCCTCAGATTCTGGTTCTGCTCCAATGTAAGCACCTGCTTCTGCTAATGCTAATGCTCCGGTCCCGTATACCTCGGGATAGATCTCGTCAGCTAATCCTGGGGACATAATTCGGATCCAGGTCCTCAGGGGACATAGCAAGGTACAAAATAACTCAAGCCACAATAAATACAGTGCAGAAAATAAATGAGTAAACAGGGTAATACTAAATAACCAGCTAAGTGAAATGCAAGATGAGAGCATCACTAAAACTCAGGCTGAGACCACTACAAGCTCTGTGTCGGGGAGCCGGTAGCAGTAATATCACTAGTAGAGTGCCTATCCCTAATATAGAGTCTGAGGCCTCACAATAAATATAACACTAGTAGAGTGCCTAGCTCTGATGTAGAGTCTAAGGCCTCACCATAATAAATATATATATATATATAAATCAGCCTATAGCCTGTGTGTCTCTCCCCACCCAATGTAATCACATGTCTCATGTCCACGATACATCATGTCCATGTCACGTAAGATCATATCTAATGCAGCAAGTCATATAATATCTATGAATAAGATATCTATGTCATAAAACCTGTATCCTATACAGAATCACCATGAATATCTCAGGAAGATTCTGTCTCACGAATAGTGTCAAGTGTCCTGGGTTATGATGTACTTGATAAGACAAGTACGAGAAATATAGGGTCTCGGTATCCATGTCTAGATGACGTTACAAAACTCCGCATACGGTGTTGGCACCCGACTATTAATCGGACGCTATGTAAGTCACACGGTCCTAGGTCAAGCATGTACAACAATATATATAAATAAGACAAGGAAATATGTAACAAGAACTGCAATATTGGCAAAGTACACTTGCTTGGGGTTCTGGCTCCAACTGTAGCTCTGGTCTCAGTGTGATTTGCAGGTACTACTCCGGTTGCTGAAATAAACATCACCATCAGTCTCAGAAAATATCAAATAGCTAGAAACGCCTGTCCTTGAGTCCAATTTGGACACAGGGGCAAAAATGGCAGTTTCTGGTCAAAGCGGGGTCCACTTGTGGGCCGCTTTGCACCAAAAACTGTGTCAGGGTCAAAGGTCTCCAAATTCGTCAAACTTAGTGTCAACAAGTCCAGAACGATGATATGAACCCAACAAAACTTCCAGAATTGGATTCCGATGAGCCGATCACAAAATTGCCCGTCAAGTGGAGCCGCGGGGCGCACGATACGCAATTTTGTCAACGTTCTCAGAATCGAACCAAACTTGGGTCACAGGACAGCGTATTGCTACGAGTCCGATGGCGTAAGTTTCGTTTTGATCTGACGTATGTACACAAAGTTACGACGTGTTCCAGAATAGACGAATACGGGGCGTTGTCGGCGGATACGCGTTGATTCCGGTGTGCACGCACATCCAAATCAACTTCTGCGAAATCCTGCACGTCCATATTAGGTGAAGACCGCACGCGACCAAGTCGTCCCGTTTGGCGGGGCGCACTCCGTTCCTGGGTGAAATAGGGCATTATTTTTCTTGTTTTTGGATCGCGGTTCACGATCACCACAGGACGCGATGCAACCGAGCGGGTTGCACGGGCATCGAGGGGGTCACACAGCCTACGCGTCACAATTGACGGAACCGGAAATGGGTCAACGAGGAGAGAGTACGGGTTACCTGAACAGGGTCTCATGGAACGAGTTTCTTTGTGTCCGTGAAGAGATGCGACATGACACTGATCGTGTCCGGGTACTATACAGCTGTGTCCGGTCTAGGTTTAGACTTATGTTGACCGGAGGTGGCGGAGCTGGCCGAGCAGGGTCGGGCGGCGCTACGGCCAGGGCTCCGAGGTCGTCGGCTCATTGGGGCGTCTCAGGCGAAGCTAGGGCAACTCGTTGGTGGCCGGGGAGAGGCGGGGTTGCTCGGGTTCGGGGGCTCGTCGACGGAGGAGCTGGGTTGGTGGAGCACGGGGCTGAGACGAGGGGCGGGTCGAGCGGGCTGGGCGGAGGAGATTCGTCGACAGGCTCTGCGGGGTGACGAGTGGGTAGGCGGTTGGGGACGGGGAGTGAGGCGGAGACATGCAGCGAGGGGATTAGGGTTCAGGGCGTCGGGGTTTGGGGCTCGTCGACGGAGCGGGGAGGAGGTAGGCGGTGCTGGGCTGGGCTAGGGCGGAGGAAGAGGGATGGTCGATGGTAGTGGCTCGGGTTAGGGCAGTGAAAGAGGGACGAGCCGCGGGAGGTGGTCGAGTGGGGATGGTCGACGACTGGGGCTGATGGCAAGACGGCGGAGTGGTGGTGATGATCGTTAACTGTGGGTTCAGGCGAGGGGGCGGCACAGCTGGCGACGGAGAGAGGAGATCTGGAGGCAGAAGGCGGCGGGGCTGAGTTAGGGTTTCGGCCGGCTGGGCTCGATTTACGAGGGGTTTTAAGGGGGCCGGAACAGTGTTTCCGGATAGAATTAGGATTAGGGTTTCGGTTAGGGTTTTGGGTTTGGGTCGGGTCGGTTCAGCGGGTAGCGGGTTAGACCCGGATTCGTTAAGGTTTAAGTGCGGGTTTGGGTAGTCGGGTTTCGGGTCGGGTTTAGATCCGACCCGACCCGACCCGCTAAGGCTGGGTTCGGTTTAGTTGAACTGGGTCTGGGTTGGTTTGGGTTGGTTTGGTTCAATTGAACCGGGTTTATTTTGAGGGTTTAATTCGGTTTATTTTAAACTAGTTTTTAGGGCTTTAAAATACTTCCGGGGTCCAATAAATTCACGAAAAATTACTCTATGTCTAGTTTTTCATTTTAAAAATATTATTTTCATAATATCTTAATATTAATTAACATTATTTAAAAATCATTTAAATTCAAAATACCTAGGTTTTAATTATAGAAAAATCCCAGAAAATTACAGAAATTTATGAAAAATCCAAATTAAAAATTCTTGAAATATTAGGGGGGTTATAGTAAGTCCTTAAGGGTTGGTGATAGGTTTCAACCCCACATATCAGCTTGGACCTATTAAAAGTTTTAAAAGTCATCCTAACCATATCACTCAAGAACACTGTCACCATAGGGATGGGGAATCATTGTACGCATGTACAGCCACTTGGACAATATAGAATAAGATTTTAATCTCGGGTCAGTGTTCCATAAATGTCACCTAAGTTCATCTTGTTCCTACCCATTGAACCGACTCCTTGGGATTTTTAGTTAGACTCGGTTGGGTTGCCACTGTTGGTGACTTTACTTATGGGCTTAACCCCATCCCCCTCGATGATTCTAAGATCAAAGTCCTAGACAGACCCTTCGTCAAGTGGTCTGCAAGATTCTTTTCTGACTTTATATAGTCAAGAACCACATATTTGTCCAATAGGCTCTTTATAGACTTGAAGCGCAGATGCAGGTGCCTGTTCATCTTAGCATTCACAGAATCATGCTTTAGTAGTTCCATAACAGATTTATTATCATAATTTATAGAAATTGCAGGAACATGATTAATAGAAATAGGTATATGCATAATAATTTTTCTTAGCCATTCGGCTTCTGTGCATGTAGTGTCGAAGGCTATCATTTCAGAGTCTATTGTACTCCTAGCAATGATAGTTTATTTACATGAGCCCCAGGATATTGTAGCTTCTCCTAGAGAGTATTTAGATATCTTAGGGGTACTCTAGATTATATGTTGCACTATACTAGACACCCTGATATCATAGAAGGTTATTCAGATGCAAACTGGGTAACTGACTCACATGATATAAAATCTACTAGTATATCTACTTAGTCTCCCAATAGCAAATGCAATATCGGGTCTGGTCCTGTTTGATATATACATGAGAGAACCTATCATCTGAGAATATCTATATTGTTCCATAGGAGAAACCTCATTCTTCTTTAGAATAACACTACTGTCATAAGGAGTAAGGGCAGGTTTCTTATGAAAAAACTCAATTTTTTTTAGCATTTTTTCGATAGAGTGTCCTAAGGATAGAGTATAGCCCTCCTTGTATTTAGACAGTTGCATGCCTAGAATCAAGTTGGCTTCACCTAGATCTTTCATATCAAACTGGCTAGATAAATAGTCCTTGGTATTAGTAATCAATTCTAGTGATGATCCAAAAATAAGGATGTCATCTACATACAAACATAGGATGACACAACTTTCATCTAAAATTTTGAAGTATATATATTTGTCATACTCATTTGGCACGAAACCATATTCTGAGATGAATATGTCAAATTTATTGTGCCATTATTTGGGAGCCTGCTTTAGACCATAAAGAGATTTAACTAATCTGCAAATTTTATATTCTTGGCCTCTAGTAATAAAAACTTCAGGTTGCTCCATGTAGATTTCTTTCTCTAGGTCCCCATTTAGAAATAATTTCTTTACATCCATTTGATGGATTAGCATATTATGAATGGATGCCAAGGCTAGAAGGGTTTTGATAGAGGTGATCCTAGCTACAGGTGAGTAGGTATCAAAATAATATAATCCTTTTTTTTGGGTAAAACCTTTGGCTACTAATCTAGCCTTGTATTTCTCTATGGTACCATCGGCTCTAAGTTTCTTTTTGAATATCCACTTACAACCTATGGGTTTACTACCTAAAGGTAGGTCTGCTAGAAACCAAGTATTGTTCTCCATGATGGAGTTATACTCACTGTTAATGGCTTCTTTCCAGAAAGGGGCATCAGGAGAAGATATTGCTTCTTCATAAGTTGAGGGATCACCCTCTATCAGAAAGGTAAAAAATATTCTCCTAAGTTCTTTTCAATTCTTTCTCTTTTACTCCTTCTAGGTTCTATATTTTATTCGGGTTGTGAACTAGATATTTGAACATGAGAGCTGGTGGACAGAGTAAGAGAGAGATTGGAGGGAGAGAAAGAAATTCTATCTTTAAAGGGATATATATTCTCAAAGTAAACTGCATCTCTTGCTTCTATAATAGTATTGTTAGAGATTTTATTTACTTCTGAGTGAGTAACAAGAAATCTATTGGCATTGCTATCTAGGGTATCCTATGAATACAGCATCTACAGTCTTAGGTCCAATCTTCCTCTTTTTAGGTTCAGGAATTCCTACTTTAGCCAAACTTTGAGTTAATGGATCCTAGGAGCTCTACCTTTCTATAATTCATAGGGAGTCTTATCATTAGACTTACTAAAAATTATATTAAAGATGTAACAGGCCGATAATAAAGCTTCTCCCCATAAATTATCGGGAGCACCTGAGCCGAGGAGTATGGCATTCACCATGTCTAACAGAGTGCGATTCTTTCTTTCAGCAACTCCGTTGGACTGTGGTGAATATGGAGCAGTTATCTCATGGATTATTTCGTGTTCTTCACAAAAATTAGTCATATCATTTGATATATACTCTCCACCACGATCTGATCTAAGAATCTTAATCTTTCTCTCTAACTGGTTCTCAGCTTCAGATTTATAGACTTTAAATCTTTCTAGAACTTCATCTTTTGTTTTGAGAAGATATGTATAACAATACTTTGAATGATTATCTATAAAGGTAACAAAGTATTTTCTATCACCTCGGGTCAAACCCTATTTGAGTCACACACATCACTATGAACTAGCTCAAGAAGGTCAGAGTTTCTTTCTACAGATTTGAAAGGTAGTCTTGTGTGTTTGGCTTGAACACATATCTCACACTTGTGTTTATCATCTATTGAAGTTTTAGGAATAAGATCTAAGTTTACCATCCTTCTTAGGGAACCTAGATTCATATGACCTAATCTACTGTGCCATACATTTGAAGATTCTACATTGGAAACAACAAAAGAAGGATCTGAAATTTTATTCACGGTACTCAGAATAAAAAGACCATCTCTTACAAAACTTTTTCCAATAAAAGAGTCATTCTTAGAAAATACTACTTTATTTGCTTTCATAACAATCTTGTACCCTGAAGCTACAAGAAGAGACCCGCTAACTAAATTCCTTCTGATAGACGACACATGTAACACATCATGAAGAATCAGAGTTTTTCCTGATATTATCTTTAGATCTATTCTTCCTCTTCCTATAATCTGTGCCGCTGAGCCATCTCCTAGAGTTACACCTCCTCCACCTGATTCCTGATAGTTTAAAAAATAGGAGCTATCAAAGAAAACAAGAACATTAGCTCCAGAATCCAACCACCAATCGTCAGAATAGTAGAAAATATTGACTAAGGGTTAATAGCTTACAGACCTGAAGGATCTAGAAGAGCCTTTGAGAAGCATGTTTGCTTCTGGTTTGGATGGTCGTTTCCCTTTGTACGAAGTCTGGACAGCTTCCTTCTTCCTATGAAAATAGTTGGTGGCTATATGGTTTATTTTACCACACACAAAACAAAATATCTTCTGATCCTGAGTCTGACCGAAGTTTCTTGGTTTATAGTGGTGATGGTTTTGGTGGTGAGACTGAGGGTTCTGCTTCTTCTTGAAGAGGTTCTTTTTGGGTTTGTGGTGATGATGAGGCTTGGGTTTGCCTTGGTATTCTATAAGGTTTACCTTAGCTTTAGACTCAGGCTTAGGGTTAGACCTTAGCCTAATTTGTTCATCTGTTCTAATTTTCTTTATTACTTGAGCAAAGGTAAGGTCACCTTGTGTATGAATAAGATCTTTCTTAACATCAGACCTAGAATGAGGGAGCTTGTCTACCAAACAGGCTATTTTATACTCAGTAGAAAAGAAAGTACCTTTGGCTTGAATATGCCTAAGATATTCTTGGAATTCATGTATTTGGTCATTCATGGGTTTATTATCTACCATAAAGTATCTGTTGAATGAGGAGGAATTGAATCATTCGATTCCAGCATTATCACAGCTATATTCATCTTCTAGGGCATCCCAAAGTTCTTTTGCACTTTTGTATTCAAAGAATATGTCATGTAGTGATTCAGACAAAGCGCTTAGAATTTTATGAAAGTAATGGTAGTCTATTTCCTTAGGGGTCTTGGGTCTAGTGGAACCAAAGGACTTGGATACACCTATGTCAGACTCAGTGTCATCAGAGTCATTTATGATTGGTGTGGAACAATCAATGGCTGAGATTAATCCTAAAGTTGTAAGCCAAAACTTTATTTGACTCTGCCATCTCTTAAAGTAGGTCCCGTTGAACTTAGCAGGTTTAGTAGTGAAAGTCTCATCCTTGCCAGTCATGATTGCTATTAAGAAAAACTGAAACTGAAAGATATGTATTTACTCAATAACATTATCTAATGATATAAAAAATAGTTCAAGTGATTTTGCTAATCAATCTTAAAATCTTTAGTCTATCAAGTATAGATTAACTTGGGTTAGCTGTAGGGGCCGGTTCACAGCTAGCGGTGATCCGAAGACACTTAAATACCGTATCGCTTAGGGCTATTTACACCCGATTGACAGAAGTACCCTTTCGGCTTATTCCCAAATTTATCTCTACTTTCAGAATTAAGACTCAAGGAATTTGCAGTTTCACTTCAACTATTTATTTACTTCTAGAAAATAATTTGTATTGTTCTAAGATGGAGTAGAAATAGGCTCCAATACTATTATCACAAGGCTAGGTATTTAAGCAACTTGATATGTAAGAACTTGATCTATTATAATTTAAAAATGATACAAGTTGTTTCAGAATCTAATTCAAAGGAAAAACTAGTAAAGTTATTTAATTATTTGCTAGTCACAAAATTGCTATAGTATCTTTAAACGACTATGAACAATATAGTTGCAAACAAACAACCAGATTAAGCAAGTATGGTATAGCGGAAATAATTTTATTGCTAATTGTATTACTACAGTAGAAATAATTTTATTGCTACAGTAGAAATAATTTTATTGCTACAGTAGAAATAATTTTATTGCTAATTTTATTGCTACAGTAGAAATAATTTTATTGCTTAGCTGGACACCGAATCATTGCTTGAGCCTATGATTAGAAGTGAGGACACATAAATAATTTTGTGTCTAGGATGATATTGACACTCAAGTGTCTAAAATATCATGGCCAGGCTATCTGCATAATTAAAAACATGATGAAGAAGTAGTTAACACCACAATAGAGTAGGGAACCAACTCAGTGAGCGAGAGAAAGTATAATTCAAATTCTTTTGATTAAGGGCTGGTTCAGAAGGAAACCTGAATCAAATCAGGATTGACTTGGATTTATTATGGGCTCAAGTGGAAGTTGAATAAAATTCAAGAGTGGGCCAGCCCTTATGTGGCAGGTTTTGGCTTGAGTTAGAGCTCACTCACAATTGTAGTAGGCCAGAATATCACAGGCCAGAACAATTAAACTAATAAGTTTTTAATCAAGCTTCACTGAATATTAGTTAAATGGGTTAGTTGTTAGATAGGTAATAAGTACTAGTTACTTAGTTAAATTAGCAAATAATTAGAAATAATTAATCAAGGATTATTTAAGACAATAAGTTTTAGAATTCACAAATAACATTAGGGTTTAGTTGAACCTATGTTTAATAAGGAATCTAACAACTGGATTTTGCCTTCTTTGGAGGACCACATTATTCCACCATCCTCTACAAGGACCGAGGCAAGTATTCTACTCAATGGCTTATATTTTAATTCTTTCTCATGTTTCTTGACACGATAGTACACACAATTATTTGATTGATTCATTGTTCATTGTCTCAATTATTGTATAGTACTGGTGTCGGGAGGAAAAGTATTTGTGTGTCGTGTGGGCTACCCCATTTATGCCTATTGTATTCATTGCATAATAGCAATTTCATAATGCACGTGGGAGATGCCAGATTTAGCCCTTAGCCTTCCACATGTACATTCAGATATTTCACACACTTAGTAGATGTACAGTTTCTTTTATGCATATTGCCTGTCACTTGATCATTGTACTTCATTTTCTTGTATTGTACTTTCTTTTGTTGTCCATTTCATATATTGTCACTTTATAGCACTGTGTAGTCTACTTTGCTCCATCCTGACAAGATACCGTAGCAGCTGAGGATGACTACCCGACCTATTATGGTCCACAGGGAGACATGGTAGAGGCTAGACTGAAGCCAGCCTAGGACCCGGAGATTACTCCCAAGACTTAGGATTATCTTTGTATAGTTTCACTTGTTGACTTTGTATGTGTTGTGATACTATCATGTTGTGTAGTTGAGGATTTTAGTTGCCTTTATCATTCACCGGGTTTATTTTCGGACATTCATTGTAAAATGACATATAATATTGAAATAGTAGAACTGTGGTGATTGTTAGTATCAGGGGTTCGCTAGTATTGTTGTGATGAATATTGATAAGTGTAAATTAGTAAAAACTAATGGTTTAGATAGCTGACTACCGCTGTCAATGACAGCGTAGGCTGGGCGTGTCCGACTCGTACCGATTATTTGGGAGCGGGGAGTGACATATATATTAAACAAGTGTAAGGTCCCGTCGAACGTGGCTTCTGATAAAGGAGTTCATTAGTCTTCGTAGATCCTCTACGGTCACCAATGTGTGTCTCCCATATGACTAATAATTGTCCTCCCCTCCAATGCAAATGTACAAGTTGCATACACAACTTGAACACTCGTAATACATTGTCAGTCAAAGTACTCTAGTGCTAACTTCTATGTACTATGCCGTCATATGTGTCGTACCTACTGATAGCTAGTCGGTTACGATAGCACGCATCCCAAACATGAGTTTACATTGTGTCATAAAAAATACGTGACAAGGCCTTGGGTGATATTAAAATACCTCCCAAACTTTGGTAAGTCACTAATACCTAGGTCAATGCATTAAACTACTCATCGACGCATTCATCGACTGCAACCGAGTCATACTCAGACGCGCACAATTATACCATAAATATCCAAAGCAGAATCATATAATGGTAATAACTGAAATTAGACAGTACAACAAAGTGGCAAGGTATCTTGCCTGGAACTCCAAGCTGTAGATGTAAAGTGCATGCTCCTGAGTTCGCGTCAGATCGATCAAGCAAGCCTATTTATATAATATTAAGTTAGTCTTTACGTTAATGAATCCTAAACACATACAAGATCACAACTAATGAGACGTCCTAACTTGGGTTCATAGGTTATTACGTTGTTTCTCAAACATATAGTTACTAGGTTTTATGCTTTCTAGTGTTGTCTAACATGTTAGGGTGAACAACTAGTACTTAAAATCTACTTTCATCACATCTTTCTTGCAACTATATTATTACCAAGTTCATTATCTTATACTTAGAACATTAACTAGCATGGCATATTATACTCCCTAACATAGTGTTTATAACAATTATTCTTTAGAGCCAAAACTAGGTAATGTATCCAACATAATAAATCTCCAAGGTTAACCAAGCACAATTTTACATATAATTTATTTAACATACATTTAATATTCTAAAATTAACTTTATATTACTAACTAATATGGCATATAAATCCTTCTTAATATGGGAGTTTATGTCAAAACTATCTCTAACAATTCTAAGTATAAATCATATCCTACATATCCATGTAAATCATCATCAAATTAAGTTTATAAATTCTGGAATTATTATTAAAAATAACATGATTCCCTTTTTATCATGATATTTTAGGCATCCAAGTCTTCTAAAACTATACTAGTTAGAGCATATAACTATTTGCACAACTTCCAACAAATTCTAACCCATAAATTTCTATTATTTCTATCCTCAAACAACTTATTTATATTCTGGAAATTTACTTAAAATATGATTTAAATAAGAGTTTAATCATATTTTTATGGGTTATTTATCATAGAAAAGGTGATACACAAGTTGGTGAACACATAACACAATCCTATGTTGATATTGAAGATCACCTAGAGGATCATGCATAGTTTATCTAAAATGGTATAGAAATATGTAAAGAACCTAGAGGTAAGTACTTATAACATCAAGAGTGATTTAAATATGAGATAAATGATCACTTACCTATGAGAAAAAAGATGTAGAAATCAGTCTAAACAAAGCTTTCTTCAAAAAAGTTCCAGATTTGACCTTTGGTGCTTAATGCTCCTTGTACGATTTGTGTGGGCTGTTCTAGGACTTTTGGTGGCTTGGGTAGATAATATATTGATAGAAAATAATTTTAGGGTGGTTGTAGAGGTGGTTTGGGGGCTGTTAAGGTAGTGGAGTGGCCTGAGAAGGGGATAGGCTGAACTCGAATTTAGCCTGGTACTTTTGGTGGAGAGACTGTTTTGAGAGAGTTAGGGTGAGTTTTTGTGGAAGGTTTGTGAAGAGAAAGTGATGAGGATAGGGAGAGAAAGAATTGTACTAAATTTAAAAGAAAGAAACTAAATGTGGAGGGAGTTATGACCTGATTGGTGGGGACTAACTAAATTCGGATTCAGCCTGTGTAGGGGTGGATAGATAGAGGTGTGGAGGGAGATGGAGAAAGTTTTGGAGAATAGTTTGTGAAAAGAAATAGTAGGAGAGAGGGTTAGTAAAAAATATCGTTCATGTGGTTTGAATGGGGAGATGAAAAGAGGGGGGTTATGGCCAGCCTAGTGGGGCGGGGAAGAGTTTGGGAGTTACAATCTTTTGTTCTAGTGAGGAGATGAAGAGTTTGGGTGTTACAAACTTTAGTTGGCTGAATTTTATTATCTAATTACTAAAAATAATGTATTGGTGTGAGAAAAAAAATGATATTTGATGTTTGGGTTTGATAGGTGGGTGTTTGGTGTTTTGAGGATTTGAGTCATATTAGTACCAATGGGTCAATTTGGTCTAGTTTGGTCTAGTCGAAGTGTCATGAATGTTGCATATCTAAATTAGAGTACAAGATTCAAAGTTTGAGAGTGACATAAAGGTCATAGTGGTAGACTAACTTGTCTAGGACAAAAATATAAATTTTATTAGAAGACGAAAGCTAGTATTGTGTTCTCAAAATTGAAACTATGGTAAGGTGCACCAAAGATATCACAATTGAAAGTATATAAAAATAACTCTATTTTTCTAACCCAGATTATCCTAAAATAAATTATAATATCACACTAAACTATATATACCTAAATTTGGGTGAGGGAGTTTACAATCTATTCACTTTAGGATTTTTTTATCCTCGAAATTCAAAATCAATCTTCTCAAACACAACTCATCATATCTCTAAATATATAAATATATCTCGGTACTTACTTATACCCATTCTATAAATCTTAAACTGTCATATACATACAGTTTAATTGTCTAAGGCTTTTGGTCCTCAAATCTTCTAACCACCATGAATTATCTTGTCATTGTTATCATGCTAACCATCATCTAGAAAAATGTCCACCTAGGTTACTAAAATAATATCATTCATTTACTCTCAAAGGAGTGCATTGGTTAGACACTAATATCCTATAAGCACAAAATCCTCAAGGCTACCTATATAGTATTCAAATCCCTCATTCTGCAGCTAAGATGATTACTTTCTCATCATACTTTCCTAGGTACAACGTCATCAACCTATAGTATCCACAATAAAATCCTCCAGTCTGACTTCTTATAATCGCTCGTAGCAGCAATAAGGCTAATTTAGCCAGTCAGTCATACATAGTCTAGAAGTTCAACTCAATTCAATTCCTAGGAGAAATACATATAATAAAATACAAAATAAGCCTCTATTCAAATACATAATAAAATAAATAATATAAAAATTATGTAATAAATATCTATTCAATCATTCTAAATATCCTAGATAAAAATATAACCAATACAATAATGAGAATACGATTACTAAAATCCGTAAATCTATCGACTAGGGTAAATTGGAAATAGGTTTCAATATCATTGCTTATTAATAATGAGTTGGTCCAGTAAGCTCATATCCTATTAGTCAAAAATCTAAATCCCCGGCCCTAAGCAGTTTATGTATATATGCACAATATTTAGCTATCATTCCTATAAGACTTCTATCTTCCATTTACACTCCCCTTCCCAGATTTCAATCTATAATCTAAGGGTCTAGTGGTAATCATCTACATAATGACTAATGATTCAGTATGAGATCTGCACTTGTATTTAGTTTCTTGAAATTCGTATAACTTCGAGACTGATCAACAATTTTTACTCGTACTAAATCCTTAAAATTCTAAAAGTATTACAATTTATAAATACTAAAATTATTATCCCTCAAGTCCATATCATAATTCCTTCTCCTTGGATTATGCGACCATAATATCTTTTCCTTATTATTTGTTTCTTACATACCTTCATATCTTCTAGTATATTAATAATTTTTCAACTATAAGCTTCACTATTCATTGCCAAGTACTTTTCGATTCGTAGTATGGATCTTCTAGGCAACTACCGAGTGATAAAATTTTTAGTTCTTCCTAGATCCTTCTTTTAATTAAAAATGCTCAAGGTCAGGTTCTACTCGTGAATCTTTTCTTGTTATTCATGCTACCTTCTTCACCTCGAACCTGAGGTTTCTCCTAATTTATTCCATGTATATACCCTTCATCCAAACTACATGGGTACCATCTTGTTACCATCTATTATAGGAAATTCACTATATCTAACTCAAGACTATAACATCTATCAAAACTCTCATCCTTCAACCCATTTGCCCTATAACAGATCCTAGCTTATCTACCCAAGTTTTTAATGGCGAAATTCACGAGTTCAATTAACACTGACAACCCAAATAATCAAGTACATCTAATCTGATTTTGAAAGCTATACCACAGTACTCGAATTATAAATTATTCAAACATTAGGTCTAACAATCTACCTATCTATTTATTCAAGTCTTATAGTCATCAGTAATTTAAGGGGATAGTAAGATCTAGATTTGATACTAAAAATAATAAGGCTACTAGAGATTTAACCACTATGGCCTACTACGTAAAGTTCTATTTTTTTAAGGTCATAATACCATTCCTTGTATCACAAACATGGGCCACAAGTAATCCCTAGCATCTAGCTATGTATTCCATAAATTATTTCAGGCCATTAGAATCAAATTATTTTTCTAACTTCTAATACTTCTAAATTACTGCTACCTTAAGCAATGGGTAGGGTTAGTTCTAGGCCTCTATTTCTATATCTAATTTTTAGGCCAACAATCTATACTAACTCTAACATTTGGAAAATACCTATCAACCTTCTCTACTGCGGGGGGGGGGGGGGGGAGGGGAGGGGCTGTAGAGGTGGTGGAGTGTCCTGAGAAGGGATAGGCTTAATTCAGATTTAGCCTGGACACTTCTGGTGGAGGGGCTATTTTGAGAGAGTTCGGGTGAGTTTTGGGTGGAAGGTTTTTTAAGGAAAAGTTTTAAGGATAGGGAGAGGAAGAAGTTGTGTTTGATAATAAATGAAAGAAATGAAAACGAGGTTTATACGAAACCCGCTCTTATGTTTACAAACAAGAAGTATAATTAATCCTATACGAGGATGTCGAGTACAATTTTTTAATCTAGGTAAATATTGCTATAGGAGTCTGATCTGCAGTCGATCACTTTGTCCCTTGGACCACACGATGATGAAGAAGTGTCGTAGAAGACATAAAGCAGCTTCGAAGGTTGCTAAAGAGAGTGGATGCTCGATGCCAAAGTCGTCGATCACTACTCTTTGCCTGAGCTCAGGATTCTTCTCTCTCAAAGATTCTTCGACTCTCAGTTCCTTGACCTGTTTTCTTTACTTCTGGATTTTTTGACCTTGGACCTCTGTTGATAGAGGTCTCTATTTATAGAGTTTTAGTGACAGTAACCACTCAGTCGGCACAGAAGTCGAGTAGTAGAAAGTACAACACTCTTTTACACGATGGTTACAACAACCGTTGCCTGCGTATAAATGACCTTTTGAATAAGCGTGTGACGCACGTCCAATTAAGAGACAATGCGTATAACGACTGCGAAGATCACGGCATAAAAGTCACGTAGGTAGTTATCCTTCGCGTAGAAAAGGTTGGCGTAGAAGCCAATAACTGTCACCATGGCGTAGAAGTCAAAGAGCTATCAAACCGGCATAGAAGCCGAGTAGGTGTAGAAGCCGAGTGGGTGTAGAAGCCAAGTGGGCGTAGAAGCTAGCTGATCTTCTTCCTTTGACTGAGGCTTGAGCGAATTCTGGACCGAATAGCTTCAATGCGCACTATTACGGATGTAGTCTGAGTTGGCGTATTCCAAGGAGATAGTGTACAGCGTGCTCCCATAGCTGAGAATAGCCTGATGGCGTAATGTGCCACAGTGATGATGTGGACATTTTAGCCGAAATCATGACTTTTAGAGATATAATCAAATCTCTTGCATTAAATGCAGAGATCTGCCATCATCTTGCGCATTAAATGCAGAGGCGTGTTTTGAAGATCTGCTACCATTCTGCGCATTAAATTCAGAGACGTGCCTCGAGCCCTGTACGAAGAGCAGCTTTTGACGTGGAAGCCTGTTTGTCTTCTGTGGAGCGTAAGAAGTTCACGTCTGCCTGTGTAAAACTAGGCAGCGTATTCCCTTGTATGCGTAAAAGCATTTTACGCTGAGGGAATGGCAGTAAATGACAGTCTGGATTGTTGTGCCGTGCCATCATTATAGCCGTCACCTGGGTAGCCGTGCAGTACTCTTTGTCAGGAGTCAGACGTCAGGTTCACTGCATGATCTGACAGGTTTATTTTAAAGAATACAAAGCGTTCCTCGTACACTTCAATGCTGCATTAAAAGCGGATTAGTTTTACGCCATAAAGGCGATGTAGCACTCTTTTTATACTGAAGCAGCCTGGACATAATGCATTACGCGGATAGTCCTTGAGCTTATATTTTACGCCATGCTCAGCAAAAAAGCTCTGTTGTACGCCGATGGCTCTGAAGTCATCTTTTTACGCTGTCCGGCATCAACATGCTGCGTATAGCTATCCAGCGTATTTTTCATGCTTCTACAAGACCTCCTTCAAAGCTTTCAAATTCCTTATAATTTGAAACGCTTTGAATGAAGCATGAAATGGTCAAGTCTGATACGTCCTTCAAGGCTGACTTCCTAGCAGAGTTATTGGGGATCCGTTGGGATTCGGTGGGTTCTCTCTCGCCTATATAAAGGCTGAGGAGTTAACCTGTTCTTTCCATATTTCTTTCACCACACAGAGATGATCGCCGGAGTTCGTCGGGTCGACTTGAGGAAGAAGAAGACCATGTTCTTCCAGCATGTAAGAAGCCGAAAAAGAAGGCGTCTTCGAGAAAATATCCTCTGCAATGATGGATCATGGAAGGATATCATAGCCTCCTTTGCTCGGGATAATTAGCAACTTTGTATGGCGGTTCTTCAGAAGAGAGAGGAAGGGTCGTATTTGACCACA
The DNA here is from genome assembly GCA_036927795.1 of Iris macrosiphon. Classification (NCBI taxonomy): domain Eukaryota; kingdom Viridiplantae; phylum Streptophyta; class Magnoliopsida; order Asparagales; family Iridaceae; genus Iris; species Iris macrosiphon. Next base: position 93,019,725 of record JAYESA010000019.1, on the reverse strand, counting down.
CAGCTTGCAAGCTGTATCTTCTCCCGTTGTTCTTGGACGAGAGAAGACAAACTAGCTCTGTCCTCGAGTATTGAGTTGGGTAAAATACCTCAACTCAATCTGTCATGGCGTACGGAGGATGGGATCTGCAATTGAGGCAAGCCCAGTTTTGTATCCTCCCGCCATTAATCATTTTCTTATTAATCGGTCGCGGAAACCGACTAACTGCTGAAGAAGAAGGAAGAAGATCTCCACCAAAGCGAGAACCTGGCAGAACAGATTCTGGGGTGGCCTCCCGACGACGATGAGGAAATCCTTTGTAGACGGGATTTCCCTCATATGTAAACATGAAAATGAAGAAAAAACCCTCTGTAGATCGGATTTCCCTCATATGTAATCATGTTTTTAATAAAATCATCTTTCTTCTGTGCATATGATTATTTTGCCATATACTTTGCTGTGAAGTCTGAACACATCTTGGTATCTTTACGCCGACTCTGATAGAAAGAGTATTAGGTCCCGTCCTGTCTTTTACGCACAACTAAGGATGCGCAGAATGCCGCTTAGCATTTAAGTCAAGTATTCGAACTGTCATACTGTTTATGAATGGAAAGTTGCGTAGAATTCTGAACTGTCACTTCTGATAAACAGAATTTTTGTTCAGACCATCATCTTCAAGAATGATTTCTTGAAAATCCCTTGGAACAGGGCGAGAAACGGCTGTCAAACTGAGTCACCATCTTGAACTGTAGATAAAATATTCAGACTGGATTCTGGATGAACCCCCAATTGACCCAAGGAGAAGAGTAATTTTCAATGTTGAACTCTGTATGCTTCGGGTACTTGGGATATTTTGAGGTCAAGAAGGAGTATCTTTTGCGTGAAGTCATGCAATTGACCGCCTCGAGAATTTGTTCAGATATACGCCTATTCTGGCCTGCGTATTCTCAGATATGCGGAAAGTCATAGCATAAAATCATAAGTTCGTAGCCTCTCGAGCGTAAAAGCTGCTGAGCATGAGAGCATCCGGGCGTAGAAACTGTAGATTTGTAGCCTCTGAAAAGAAAATCTTCCGAGCGTGAAGTTGTGGATCTGTTGCCTCTGAGCGTAAAAAGCCACCGAGCGTGAAATCATAGATTTATAGCTTCTGAGCGTAAAGTCGTAGGTTTGTAGCCTCTCGAGCATAAAAGCTACCGAGCATGAAAGCATTCGGGCGTAAAACCATAGACTTATAGCCTGTGAGCGTAAAACCGTAGATCTGTAGCCGTCGAGCGTAGAAAGCTCCTTAGCGTAAAACCACGAATCTGCTTTGCAAGAAAACTTTTCGAATTCGCTGACTGTCCACCTTCCCTGAGTAATAGGTTGACGTAGTACCCAATCATAATCGAATATTTATTATCAGATTTGGTTCGGGATTCGAGGAGTCCATCCGAACTCTATATATACCCCAAGTTTTTGAGAGAAAAACTTTTCATCCGTCTTCTGCGAAAGAAAGCCTTCGACTGTTCGAGTTCTTCTTCGTTTCCTCTCCGAGCCCTCAAAGTTTTCAGTAATGGCCCCGAAACAAGTCCCCTCCTCTAAGGGAAAGAAGCTTGACTCTTCTTCTCGCTCTTCTGCCCAAGCGAGAGCGACTTCGGTCGGGCAAGGCGAGCTTCATTCTGAGCGAAGTATCCCGCCGACGAGCAGTGCACCCGGTCTTAAAGGTAGAGCTTTTGGGATAAAAAAGAACGACCAAAATCCTTCGCACACGTTGTATGTGAACGCGCTAGGTCGTCTTCTATGCTGATAGCCTCTTTGAGGAAGATGATGCACAGAGACGTTTCATCTTTTACGCCCACATTTTTAATGTGTCAGCAAAAAACTCTATATTTTCGCAGTCGGACGTAAAAGCTCAGACTGTCGAAACTTGGCGTATACTATAAAATTTGAGTGTTATGCTTCTGGATGAGAATTCTGGCGTAATAACTCAAACTTTGGCAGTCTGGCGTAAAACACATACTGTATACTGTCGACCTTGAATTTTACACTTAGGAAATGGATTCCAGCGTAAAAGCTCAAGTTTTTACAGTCTTGGCGTAAAGCACAGACTGTTGATTTTTGGCATATGCTGCAAGATTGTAATGTCTAGTATAGAAACTGACGTATCTTTCTTGCATTTTTGCAGTTAACTTGCATGCGTCTCCGCTAGCCGAGGTGATGGGTTCTGCTGCCGGCATGCTGCATTCCAACTACCTGGAGGATTTGTCCCACGTGACATTTCCTATCTTCGGACCCCAGTATCCTGAAGGAAGAGAAATTTTGATATCGGCTCAGGGCGAGCGAACGCTGCTGAACATGATCAATGGAGAGCCCCTGACGTAGCAGTCCCAGACAAGCAGTCCCAAACATGATCAATGGGGACCAATATATAAAGCCAGCTTTTCTCTTCGGGGACATGATTGACAAGCAGTCCCAGACGAAGCCCAAGAAAGAACTCTGGGTTTTCCCTGCCGGGGGCTTGGTCTTGTATCTGCCCAAGATGCTGAGAGACTATCCATCTCGGCATTCTTCCATGCTACATATCCTAGGAGGATGTCGTGGACGCTAACTCCCGATCTTCACGCCCGGCCGGGGAAGATATTTCATCAGAAAGGATCTGACCAGGGGTCATTTATCAGCCGTCCTTTCGGCTCTGTGATGCCGTTCAGGGGATTGTACCCGGGCAGTATCCCAAGTGAAGACAGCTTGGTGCTCCAGCCGGTGCAATTACCGACTTTCTGCAATGATTTTATGGGGCACGGAGGAGTATACCCCAAGGTGAATCCTCGGTGCAATGGGTGGATCACCCCAATAAATCTTCGATGGACTCGTCTAGATGACTGAGCTCTGAAGCATTTTCAGACTGAGCTGGAGAGCATTGGTCTGTTCGCAGCTGTGAGCGCTACCAGTGTTGGGTTACCTCCCAACCCTAACCTGTTTCTGGCTTTGATGGAGCGATATATCTCGCTCACCGGGACTTTCGCCACTCCACTGGGGGAGTTGGGATTGGCCCTCCACGAGATGGCAGAGATTTCGAGACTGCCAATAGGGGATACTTCTTATGAGGAGTATGTTCCCACGAACCGGAAGCTGGGGGATTCAGACCCTCGGGTAGTGGCAGTATACCAGGAGCTGATGTGCCACTACCTGGCATGCACCGCTTTTTATGGTGAGCCCTCAGATTTGGCTCATACCAATAAATGGGCGTCCTACCTCTTCTTTCACCGGGCCAGGACTGCTAAGCCAGAGAAGGTCTTGGATACGAAGGATCAGCCTCTGAGCTTTCTGAGCATGCTTAGTGCTCAGGTAGTCGACGATCTTATGGAGGACGCTAAGGCTCCAGATCAGATTCTTGACGAAGGGATAGGGAAATATCCTGCAGGTACTAAGGCCTACAGTTATTTGAGGCATTGCTGCAGGCCTCTGTCCAAGAAAGCTCAACTGGCTGGCTTCCTCTCCATATGGCTGCACCGACTGGTGGTACCCGGCATTGCATCCGCGGATCGTATTTACCGTAACACGCTATGGCCTGCAGTACGTCTGGTGTTCGGGGCAAGACTGGGCTTGCTCTCTGCCATGGTGTGCCGCATATAAGCTGGCCTGAGGGCCATGACTGATGGGCTGCTTGCCGATGAAACTCGGCGTGATAGCTTTCCCCGGGTAGAATTACCATACCTGTACTTGATGGGGTGGTTAATTCTCCATAACCCCAGAGTGATGTCTCCCGGCTCTAGCAGTAGTTCGGGGGGTAGTTTCTTGCTGAACTACAAAAAATCTTCCTGGAACGTGACCACAGTCTTAGACTGTCGGTGGGTGCTGAATTTCAGTCACAGCTGGAAGCTCTTCTGTACTGTCCCCTCTGTACATCTCAATCAACAGGGGATCAGACTTTAGGATGTAGGCGATGGGCAGACCATTCTTTCTCCTGAGGCTTTTAATTGGTTGGTCTGCATTAGACCTTCCTATTTACTGTACAGAAGTGAAGACCATTGCTTCTTGGAGTCCTACCTACCTAGTCGGTTCGTCAGACAGTTTGTGTACGACCAATTGCATATGGGCAATGCCGTTACCAGCTTCAGGTCCAGGGGTGGACTCATTGATGGAGTGAGAGGATGGCGATATATCATCATAGGTTTTACTGAAGCAACTTTTACCGTGCCCGTCATTTCACTCTCCAGGGAGCTGCGCATCCTCCATTCGTATGCCCAATTTTATGTGGCAACCAACACCTTCCATCGTGATTTTGATATGGATAAAAGTTTTAGGGTGCCCTCCTCCAAGTCTGCAGGAAGAGATGAAGCCCCCTCGGTCTCTTCTGACGAGGGTGAAGATTCCGTGAATCCAAATGAGCCTCTGTTGGCGGTACCGAGGGGTGAAATACCTCCGCCTGCAGGGCCTCTAGTAATCTCTGGTAAGCGAAGGGCTCTTGTTTCGAAGGAGACTTTTCCTCGCAAGAGGAAGAAGAAGATGGTTACTCGTCCTCTTAGGATTCCTGGTAATGAGGCTCCTAGAAGTGAGCCTGCTGCTTCCCCTGTCGGGGACGGTTCTTTGATTGGAGGTTCCTCGCCTTTTAGAGAGGAAACCTCTATAGTTCCGGCTGGCGATGTCGGAGAATTCCTGCTTGAGGCTGTTGTCGCTGCTACCGCTTTAGGTAGTGGTACGAGATTGCCTTCGGGGCCGAGCCGAATAAGGATATCTTTATCCGGATCAGCATCGAGAGAAACCCCTGCCGCATCTGTCAGTACGCCCAGCGAGATTCCAGCCGATGAACCTCGGTTGGAACTTGACGAGGACCTGGAAGAATATTTGCCGGTGTCGGTTGACACACCACCTTCCCCAGATATGACAGCTTGCTTAGCATCATTAAGAAATAATTTAGCTGTACTGGCTGCAGACGCGACATATATACCATCGGCCATGGGTAAATGTCGACCTTACGCCTCTTTTTAGAAAAATTAACATCATCTTGATATTAACTTTCTTTTGTCTTCTTTTCAGGGGAAGACATCTTCGGGGAAGGTAGCATCGACGCGCCCTTTGCACTGTGTCAGCTCCTGGCGATGACACGGAGGTACCTGACTTTGAAGAGGAGACACTTTCGGTTGCCGGCTTGCCCGAAGTGGTTCCGATATCTCAGGAGGAGGATAAGCCTGTCACTGTGACAATGCCTCCTTTGAGTATGCCAGTCACTCCAGCCGTTGTCAGCGCATCTTCTCTTATTGTACCATCTGTTGAGGCGACGGCTGTGGCAACATCGTCCACGGTCGTTCCTGGAGAGAGGTTTGCCAATATTGCAGCCACTCCCAGCGTTAATTCGGATCTAGCTATGCTGACTGAGCAGTATATCGGTATCTTCTACACCACTTTGAAAATGCTAATATCAATGGTGTTGGAGAAGAATCTAAGCTTTGAGGCTCTGAAGAGGTCCTCTCTGTTCGCGATGGTGCCGATCAGAGAATTCAACGACACTGGGGTAGCTGACGCACTGGAGGAGATGGTTAATGGTTTGGAGCCAACCATTAACGAATATCTGTAGCTATCTCGAGGCAGTATTGACAACCTGGTCCAGGCTAGTTACGACTCTATGACTGCAGAGCTTGCTGGGCAACTGGAATCTCTGAATAAATTCGTCCAAGAACAGCAGCAGGAGATAGATCATGAGCGTGCCGAACTGGAGTATGTCATTCCTCAGCTTACTCAGTGCGACGTTGGCTATGACGAAGTGACAGCAAGGGTCCGCAGATTGAGAGATAAACTCGCTCAAGCGAAAGAGGAAGCTGTCTCTTTGTCGGTATCTCGAGATGTGCTGAAGCGTCGAATGGAGACCGCTCAACAGAACTTGGCACATGTGGGTGTCATCCACTTAGGTTTTGTACGTGCTCGGTCCGAGCTAGTTGCTTTGAACAATGATGCGACAAGGCTGGAACGGGCTCGCGCGGACGTCCTGAACTCCAGGGATGAGGGAATGGCTGCTCTTGTACGGCAGATTTGTGACCTAACTGCTCCCTCCAAATGATGTACTTTTTCACTTTTTAATATAATTTTGCTCTTTCTGGGAATAATAAAGAGGCTTTCATCTGACATTGTGGACCCATCATTTTGGAATATAAATGACAGGTTTGGGTGAAAGTGATATCAGAGGTAATATGGACGTGATATACTCTTGGTAAGTTTCAGCAGGACATATCTATTCAGAGGTTATATGGACATGATAAAATACGATCTAACTAGTTTCATTTTGGAACTAGTATTCTCATAATGAGATCCTCACCATACTCCACTTGAGAAAAGGAGGTTAAGCGTTGTACCTTTTCAGGAATTTGCCATTGATAGGAGCCATCAACAAGTCTCTATTAGGCTTGGCTAACCTGTAAGCGCCATCTGAGAACGTCGTCTCGATCACATAAGGGCCTTCCCTTTGTCCGCCGAAGTTGGTCTCGAAGGACTGGCCTCTGGTATGGTGGGTTCTTATTCTGAAGGCTTGGTAGCTGAAGCGTTTGCCGGCGCATCTTCCTGACTTGCTCCATAGTCCCTAAGGTAAGCTTTTCCTGAACGGGTTCCAGTAGCCAAGACCTCGTCTTCTGATGTCGAGTGTACCGTAACCGTGTAACATGGTTTACGCTTCGAGTTCTTTTTAGACTTAGCCTTAGCACCGTGAGTCTCTTTCTCGATCTCTGACACCAGATCTGGATGAACCCATATGATCTCGCCCCGCTGGGTAGTTAGGGGTAGCAGGTCATAATTTTGACCCCTAGCTGGAGGAAGATTAACGATGTTCATCGTTGTCCGAAAAATAGGTGTAACACCGTCCGAGACTTCTCGGGGAGGCAGATTGCCAAATTTGCCGCAGTCTTTTGCTTGGACGTATTGATTGCCAGAGCTTCTTTTCCTTTGGAACCATGAGGATGGTCGCTGTTGGGGGATGACCTCTTGCCTCTATCGGAGGTAGAGATTATGATGCCATTATCACGCACCTTTCGATTGTTGTCCTCGGTGGCTACCGCTGAGATGATGAACGAGGGCCAATCATGGAACTGATATGGTCCTATGAATACCGAGATCACGGGAAGAAGGTTCTTCCTGCAAATGTCCACCAATGCCGAGTCTGGAACTCTGGGAGGCATTTGCAAAGTGGCTTGACAAAAATATTCGATGAAGGTGCGAACGTCCTCTTTTTCCTTCTGCTTCACTTCGATGAGAGAGGACATAAACATGTCCATCCCTCCCTCGTAGAATCGTGCAAAGAATAAAGCTTTGAAGTCTTCAAAGGAAGTAATGCAGTTGTCTGCCAAGCTACGGTACCACTAATAAGCTACTTCCGAGAGGCAGCCCTTGAACACCCGAGTGAGAAGGGCGTCATTCCCTTACAATAACACCGTCATCATACTGAAGTAGTTTATGTACTAACTTGGTGATATTTTTCCCTCGAACAGAGACATAGTCTGTGGTTTGTATTTAGGAGGGAAAGGGGCCTCTTCCCAGATAGCTGTGTAAGGCTGGTTGATTCCTAATTTCTTGAGCTGATCTTTGTGCTTCAAGGCATCAAATTGGGCTTTCAACTCCCGTACTGCCTGCATCAGATTTTCAGCCGGGAGCGGGACCACGGAGTGGTGAGGAATCGGTTGCATCGCGACTCCAACGGGAGGTAATACATTCTCCGAGTGAGGAAGCGGAGGAACTGCTGACTCCTGATCTAGAGCAGGCTCTTGGATCGCATTGGATGGTGGTAAGTCCACCCCCACACGTATCTGAGTTGGAGGGACCGATGCTTGAGCCATAGCAGCTGTGTGTTGAGTCAGCATCATCTGGTGCATGTTCTCCATCATGGATTGCATCTCTTTCAGAGATGTCTCCAGTATAGTAATGCGTTGCTTAGCGCTCCCGGACGGGGAAGCTTCTTCGCGTTCATCTCCAATGGCATAAACTCCCATCTCCCTGGGTGTCATTGAAAGATTAGTATAGGTCTCTGTAGAAGTTGACTCTATACTTTCAGCATCTGATTCGGGAGACTGGCGACCCCCAGCATCAAAATCAGACGAATACGAAGCAGGTTGTCGTGACCTCGAACGGGTGTTTCGGAACACCCCAGCTTCAGCGTTCCTAAGGAGGTTGTTGAATCTCTTTCGGCTCGGAGTTCTAGAGGGATGACGTCTTAAGTATGATCTTCCTCTAGGTATGTGTGAAGCCATGTTCACTGATGCATGTGTGGGCTCTTCTTCCTGGAAAGACGGAGAGTAGCTCAATCGGTCAAAAACCGACCGTTTTACTTCAGAACAGTAATAATTAACTACAATCCTATGACTATTACAATAGTGCTCGCTAGGAGGCGTAATAGACATGCTGGAAGTTCCCCTCTCCTTGTGTTTCTGGATCAGATACTCGCGCAGGTCAGGAGAATTCACAGAAGAAGAAGAAGATGGCTTGTTCTTTCTGTTCACATCAGTGGGCATAGTTTTCCCCGTGCCACCCGTATACAACAGGTTGGCCATCTGGGTAGCGGATAATCCCCGAGGAGGGTATCTTTTCGTAAACTGAGCCTTCTTTACGCTGAGGGGCTTCGCCTGGCATAATTTGGAGCTTTGCTCAGGTTGGTGTAAAGCCGAGGATGTCCTCAGTCGGCCATCAGCTTCTCGCGTAATCCGGAGGGCAGGCAAATTCTTCCCTTGCTGGCATAAAGGCCGAGAAGTTGAGCAGTTCGCCGCTTGCTTTCCCTTGCGTAGATTGTAGGGATCATCTGCTTTTCCACGGAAGGCAGATGCATTTTTACGTGCGGGGCACGCTTGGAATTCCTGACTTGGCGCTGAGGCATTGTCAGAAATTCTGTCTGCCACGTCATCGACGGGAGACTGGATTTTACGCGCAGAGCGCGATGTATACTTCTGGACTAGCGCTGAGGCATTGTCAGAAGTTTTGTCTGCCCTGTCAGCGACAAGCGACTGAATTTTACGCACAAGGCGCGGAGTATACTTCTGGATTGGCGCTGAGGCATTGCCAGAAGTTTTGTCTGCCCTGTCAGCGACAGGCGACTGAATTTTACGCGCAAGGCGCGGAGGGAGCGAAGCTACAACCTTGTTAGTCGAAGAGATCGGAGAGTCGACAGGAATGGTAGGGGATGTCTTGGGCATCCAGACCTTACGCAGCTTTCTGTTATCTTGGACAGAGAGAGTGTGCGAGCTACCCCCTGTTCGAAGCATGTCTTCGTAGGCAGACTGGTCGAATTGGACGACCAGGGTCTTCTTCACGGATCCCACGGATACCGCATCGTGTTGAGCAATTGCTTCCTCATCAGAAGAGAAAGATGTCCCCAGCAGAGTCGCCATCTTGTGTTTGATAATAAACGAAAGAAATGGAAACGAGGTTTATACGAAACCCGCACTTATGTTTACAAACAAGAAGTACAATTAATCCTATACGAGGATGTCGAGTACAATTTTTTAATCTGGGTAAATATTGCTATAGGAGTCTGATCTGCAGTCGATCACTTTGTCCCTTGGACCACACGATGATGAAGAAGTGCCGTAGAAGACAGAAAGCAGCTTCGAAGGTTGCTAAAGAGAGTGGATGCTCGATGCCAAAGTCGTCGATCACTACTCTTTGCCTGAGCTCAGGATTCTTCTCTCTCAAAGACTCTTCGACTCTCAATTCCTTGACCTATTTTCTCCACTTCTGGATTTTTTGACCTTGGACCTCTGTTGATAGAGGTCTCTATTTATAGAGTTTTAGTGACAGTGACCACTCAGTCGGCGCAGAAGCCGAGTAGTGGAAAGTACAGCACTCTTTTACATGATGGTTACAACAACCAGTACCTGCGTATAAATGACCTTTTGAATGAGCGTGTGACGCGCGTGCAATTAAGAGACAATGCGTATAATGGCTGCAAAGATCATGGCATAAAAGCCACGTAGGTAGTTATCCTTCGCGTAGAAAAGGTTGGCGTAGAAGCCAATAACTGTCACCATGGCGTAGAAGCCAAAGAGCTATCAAACCGGCATAGAAGCCGAGTAGGCATAGAAGCCGAGTAGGCGTAGAAGCCGAGTGGGCGTAGAAGCCGAGTGGGTGTAGAAGCTAGCTGATCTTCTTCTTTTGACTGAGGCTTGAGCGAATTCTGGATCGAATAGCTTCAATGCGCACTAGTGCGGATGTAGCCTGAGTTGGCGTATTCCAAGGAGATAGCGTACAACGTGCTCCCATAGCTGAGAATAGCCTGATGGCGTAATGTGCCACAGTGATGATGTGGACGTTTTAGCCAAAATTATGGCTTTTGGAGGTATAATCAAATCTCTTGCATTAAATGCAGAGATCTGCCATCATCCTGCGCATTAAATGTAGAGGCGTATTTTAAAGATCTGCCACCATTCTGTGCATTAAATGCAGAGACGTGCCTCGAGCCCTGTACGAAGAGCAGCTTTTGACGTGGCAGCCTGTTTGTCTTCTGGGGAGCGTAAGAAGCTCACGTGTGCCTGTGTAAAACTAGGCAGCGTATTCCCTTGTAAGCATAAAAGCAGTTTACGCCGAGGGAATGGCAGTAAATGACAGTCTGGGTTGCTGTGCCGCGCCATCATTATAGCCGTCGCCTGGGTAGCCATGTAGTACTCTTTGTCAGGAGTCAGATGTCAGGTTCACTGCATGATCTGACAAGTTCATTTAGAAGAATACGAAGCGTTCCTCGTTCACTTCAATGCTGCATTAAAAGCGGATGAGTTTTACGCCATAAAGGCGATGTAGTACTCTTTTTATGCTGAAGCAGCCTGGACATACTGTATTATGCGGATAGTCCTCGAGCTTATATTTTACGCCGTGCTCAGCGGAAAAGCTCTGTTGCACGTCGATGGCTCTGAAGTCGTCTTTTTACGCTACCCGGCATCAACATGCTGCGTATAGCTATCCAACGTATTTTTTCTGCTTCTACAGAAGTGTACTAAATTTTATAGGAAAAAATTAATTGTGGATGGAGTTATGGCCAGATTGGTGGGGATTAGCTGAATTTGGATTCAGCCTGGGTAGGGGTGGATAGATAGAGGTATGGAGGGAGATGGAGAAGATTTTGGGGAATGGTTTGTGAATAGAAATTATAGGAGAGAGGGTTAGAAATAAATATTGTTCAGGTGGTTTGAATGGGGGAGGTGGAGAGAGGGGGATTATGGCCAGCCTAGTATGTAGGGGAAGAGTTTGGGAGTTACAAACTTTTATTCTAGTGGAAAGAGGAAGAGTTTGGGTGTTACAAAATTTAGTTGGCTAAATTTTATTCTCAAAATACTATAAATAATGTATTGGTGTGAGAAAAAAAGGTGTTTGGTGTTTGGGTTTGATAGGTGGATGTTTGGTGTTTTGAGGGTTTGAGTCATGTTGGTGCCAATTGGTCAATTCGGTCTAGTTTGGTCTAGTCAAAGTGTCCTGAATGTTTCATATCTAAAATAGAGTACAAGATTCAAAGTTTGAGAGTGACACAAAGGTCATAGTGGTAGACTAACTTGTCCAGGACAGAAATATAAATTTTAATAGAAGACGAAACCTAGTGTTGTATTCCCAAAATTGAAACTATGGTAAGGTGCACCAAAGATATCACAATTGAAAATATATAAAATTAACTCTATTTTCCTAGCCCTAATTATTCCAAAATAAATTATAATATCACACTAAACTATATATACCTAAATTTGGGTGAGAGAGTTTATATTGTACTAAGGGAATGCCTTGGCGAATTATAGGAACTGTTCTACCCCCTATATGAATTCATCCTGTACACTGCACATGTTATCGGGATGATGGTTATACATCCACGAATGATACCGTAAGTAGTAATTCATATCAATTTTTAGATACTTCTGCAAAGATGGATATACATGATTATCTTTAGGCTCTAGTGAAGTTGAAATCTGTGTGGGTGAAATTCCTTCTCCATTTTTAGATAATTTGTATCCATTTTTAGATACTTCACTTTAGGCTCTAGTGAAGTTGAAATCCGTGTGGGTAAAATTCTCTTCTCCTCTGAAGGATCATTTTGGTTACGTAACAGTACTTCTGGTATCTTTTCTAGGATGCTCAAATGTTACGGAAGAAAGGCTCTTGCTTATCTTTTTTGTGCACAAAATGTTCTTTGTGAATTTTTAACAATGAGGGTGTTAAGTATTTCCTTGGGTGATATTTGCCTGACTTTAGATCCCTATACAAGCAAAAGATGATTCATCAATCATCAACCATCTTCTTGCTTGTACAGTGATCTCAAGTCAGGTAAAGATCACCGAAGAAAACATTTAACCCCTTCATTGTTAAAAATTTACAAAGAATATCTTGTGCTTAGAAAAGATAATTAGAAGTCTTTCTTTCGTAACATTTGAGCATCCTAGTAAAGATACCAGAAGTATTATTCCGTAACCAAAATGATCCTCCAGAGGAGATGAGAATTTCATATTCGGAATTAAAAGTATCATCAACTAACAATATATATGGTTCTTATGATACAATATGACCTATATCATTTTCGAAATTCAAATAAGGAGAAGCTATCGCTATTATTCTTATTCGTATTTCTTCACTATAAGAGAATTTCATGTTCAGATTTCTTTTTCTGAACTTAATTAGAGAGGCTCTAACTATATGTACATAGTCTATAAAAGTTATGATCATATTTGCATTGATCTAAAGCTAAGATTGAATTCATAAGACATATATATTATTTTAACTTGAAAGTTTTAGCATAACATTATATGCAATATATATCCTTGGGAGTATTAAACTTATAAAATATTAGAAACGTATAACGACTTCACTACACATCGCTAACTTTATAAAAATTAACGACGTTAGATATGTCGTTATACGACGCAAAATTTTAAAAAATTAGCGATATTTAACGACTTATAAAGATGCTTGTTTTGTAGTACCTGATTATAGTCGCTAGTAGTCATAATTAGTCACAAATAGTGACTTATAACGACATCTATTTAGGTCGTCGCTAAATTTGATAAATTTAGCAACGTTTTCTTATGGAGTCGCTAAAAATGTCGCTAATTAATATTCCCAAAATTTGTAAGTGGCAAACAAAATATAAGCTACTCTTACTGGCTAATAAACATGTTTCTTTTAGTCTTTTGATTCCAGGTCACGTCAACACCAATGCCATAAATGTACCAAAACAAGATGGTACTGAAGATCAAATAGCCAATTACTTATCTTATGTTCCTGGACTATGTAATTTCTCTTGAAGGAAGGACTAATAAAAAATTTAATTAAGTTTGGCGACGGAATGTTTATAATGTTAGTTTAGAGTCCGGTAAATGTAGAGCTTGTAATAGACTGGAAAATGATGTATCTAATGTGGCGCTTGTAATAGACTGGAACTGGATGCTTGTAATATGATTATGCGGTCTGCAAATCATATTTGTACATTTATTTATCTTTTATTTCTCAGATAACCAAATTTGGAATGTTTAATGTAAATTCAATTATGTTTTGTGTTTGTATATTTGATGTAAAAAAAATTTTAGATAACAAAATTATCTTCTCTCTATTGCTGTAAAAAAACTTTTAACATTTTTTGTAGCAAAACTCCTAAACGATACTCGAGATATGATCTAAACTTTCAGCAGTCTTGAGAAGTGTCTTAGAGCAAAAAACAAAAGAATATGTAGAAAAAAGCAAATGAGGCCAATAAGTGTTGATGTTTTCCAATTAGCTTTAGGAGTTTTAGTCCTACATTGGAAAACCACCAATGTGTATATCTTAATATATAGCTATGCTTAGTATTGGTATATGCACATGGGGTTGAGGCCCATGTGGGTTAACTTTCCTAGAGGAATTAAGTGTGAAATCCATTATGATAATCTTTGTTTTGTCACCACCTCAGGGAAGTTTCCCTTAGGAGCTAAGCCTTGAAGGGGCTTATCTACTCGGACTTGGACTAGGACTCAGACTCGGGCTCAAGGGCGCAAAGTGGCACTTTGTTTGCGGCACATACGGCACGAACGACTACTTTCGATGTTTGGTGGCGCTGTCTGCCTCATGCAGTTCAGCTTGACCGACGACGCTACGGCTTTGACACCCAGATTTTGAAGGATCTGGTCGGTCAGCGCATATACGGCATGAAGTTTCCTTAGGCCGCATAGGTGCTGAAATCCTTTTTATACAAAGGACCTCCTCTTTCATTTGAGAAGAGAGAAAACCGATAAAAAATGAGTATAACAGATCGTATGCGGCTCAGATTATCCCCCTCCTACATGGTATTTTTTGAGTATTTTTGAAGGTTATATTGAGCATTCTAGAAGTTCTTTTGTGAACTTGCTGGTTCCTGGGGGCAGATCGTATGTACGGCGAATCATGCTTTAAGAAACAGAGGTTTTGACCACCCCAGCAATGGAATTTTCTTCAGTCTTTCTTTTGCTTCATTCTTTCTCATTGTATCGTCTACGAACGTAAAGAGAAGAATATTTTTTGTTGCTTATTGTAATCTTTATTATCTTCGTAACCTGTTATTGGTTCGTGCTTCGTTGGAATCATGATATATCAGATAATGAACTCTTGTGTGAATCTCTAATCTCGACGATAACTTGGGTTCCAATAGAGAGCGGACCTTCGGGTCTTGCTAGTAGCTCGGCTATGGCCCGTATTCTACCATCTTTGATCTGCCTCGGGACAAACAATCTCAAAGCAAGATTCGAAAAAAGATGTAGAATATCCGATCAAATCTTCTCGGCAATAAGTTTTCACAAACTTGAGAAGATTGACCGGATATACTTCGAACATTTGGATGAGAGAATGAGTCATTTGTCAAATATTGAATGCGAGCTATCAGAATCTACCATTTTCCTGGATGGAGGAGTTAGCGTTTAAATGACGCGTATTCCAGTTGGAAGAAGATTACAAGATGACCAAGAATTTTAGAGTTTGTGCATGACAGGACTTAGCGCAAGATAGTTCTTGGCGGTTGGCAAGACTTGGCCGCATGGAAGTCTCTTGCCGCATGGAAGTTTCTTAACGCATGATAGTCGCTCGTTGCATGGAAGACTCTTGTCACATGGAAGCGCATTGAAGGTCTTGGCGCATGGCAGAGCTGGCCGCATAGTATCTTATGCGCATGATCATCTCTACACATGGAAAAATTGGTTTATGGTGGCCTAGGTGCATAAGAGTCACTATATTATACATGACTTGGCGTATGGCTAGAATTGAAGCTTGAAAGCAGAACCAATTCAAACCAATATGGCAAGGTATAGCTAAACTTGGTTCCTTTGATTACTTAACTTGGTTGCTATGATTGCGCATGTTGAGTCATCAAGCGTGGTTACTGACTGGTGGGTACACACTGGTGCATCTGGCCACGCATGCTCTGGAAAAGGGATATTCATCAAAATATAGCACTATCTTAGAAGAAGGTCTTTATGTCGAACATGTGTAAAGCAGAAGATCTAGGGATCAGGATTATGATTCTGGACTTCTGGCTTGAGGAAGAGATTGCTTTTATTGAGTTGTGACGCATCTGACTGAGATATTTTTTTTTCCATCAAAGATGTCTAATTCAAGGATATGTCCAAGATGTGGGGGTAAGGAGGTGGAGAAACATGATGGCTATGTTCAGACATAGATAGTCAGGAAGCCATTTAGAAGGATAACTACAAGTATAAATCCTATGGAGCTGGTGTGCTCAGATATCTGTGACTTCTATTCTCCACAAAGAACAGGGTAAAGTTTATCACTTCTTTCTTTGACGATTTCTCTGGAATCGCGTTCGTATATCTTCTCATAATCCAAGGATGAAGCGTTCGAGAACCTCAGGAACTTCCAGTTTGGAGCTGAGCATCATACCGGTCTATAACTTAATAGACTCAAAAGTTATCAAGTTGAAGTACATTGTTTTGGATTCGCAACATTCAGCTTAGAACATGGAATTAACTATGGAACATGCATTGTTCTTTGGATTCCCTTCGTTCAGATTAAAACATGAAATTGACTATGGAACATGCATCTTTCTTTGGATTTGTATCGTTCAGCTTAGAATATATAATTGTCTATGGAACGACATACTCGTACTACAATGGAACGACATATTCGTACTCTTCCAGTCCATTGAAGGTGCAAATAGGAAGGACGAGCAGTTAACAGTAATGATGACTTCTATATTGTTGTTCAAAGGGCCTTCCAGATTGTCTAGGGCAGAAGGTTGCACTTACGGTCATGTCCTTAGTACCGTTCATCACTTCTGATGTAACTCTGGTTCAAAGTCGGATCCACATGAATATCATTTGAATATGAAGGTTTTTAGGCGTATGAGTAATTTTCGGAGGACCGTATCAGCCAGAGTTGTTGGCACTTCTTTAGAAGAAGACATAGTCCAGGAAGTAGTTATCTTTTAAGAGACAACATTTAAACCAGAACTTGAAGAGTCGTCAGCTAGAAGAGTCAGGAGGTCAAAGGACCAAAGATGATCTTATCACCTATTATATGGAGGTCGTACCACTTCTAATTATGAGGCCATGAAGACCAGGGGCTCGGTCTGCTGGGAAGAGGCAGTCCATGTAGTGATTGACTCTATAACATCACTTGGATGTTGATCAATCTGTCTAAAGGAGCTAAACCTATCAGATGCTTTATATCTTTAGTAGAAGAAAATGGAAGCAGACAGAACAGTTAAGTTCAAGACTAGGCATGTAGCCTAGGTGTTTTCTCAAATACAGGGGATTGAGTTCTTTGGTACCTTGTTGAGGTGTCATATATCAGAATAATAATTGTCGTAGCTGCTATTCATAAGCTAATTGTTTATCAGATGAAGGAAAGACAGTAAGTCTTGGAGAAAGACAGACATTAGAGATTCATGGACAACAGTCAAAATTATTGTCATTCAGGTTTGAAGACAGTCTGCGGGTTACTGATATCTCAATACGACCTGAAGCAAATCCCAGGATGTGGTAGCAGAAGTTTGACAAGTCGTCTAGTCAAAGTTATCGCAGGATCAACGAGACAAATGAGAGTGCGTACACAAAGTTCGTTGATAATAAATGAGTCATCTTTTGTATCTATACGGATGACTTACTAATCGCAGCTGCGAATATAGAAGTGTCACCAGAACAAAGATATACTTTTTTCCAGACTCAAGATATGGGATTGCATATGTCATCCTAAGGATATAAGATAATCCGGATGCCAGGTGGGCTTGCTCAATCTCAAGATCTCTGCATGAGAAGATTGGTCACACGCTTTGGGTATCAGGGTCGATACTTCTCAGGTGTAACATGAAGATGAAGAAGCCTAGTCCACGGGAAAGTATCAGACAGTGGGTATAATCGAACATCATCAAGTGCATGATTTAAGCTGTGAGTACCACCAGGTCTGATATAGCTCTTGCTGTAGGGATGCTAAGTCAGTTCACGAGTAGTATGTATGTTGTTGAACAGTGAAAGATGTGAAGAGAGTCGTCAGTATTCTCAAGTGGACTCAGTGGTATATCCTGAACTAAAGAAGTTATCCAGATATGATGGAAGGCTTCAGTGATGCCAGTTAGTGCTCAGAAAAAAAGAGTGAAAGATCCACAGGAGGACGTGACTTCTCCAGGAGTGGTGCTGCTATATCATGGAAGTCGAAGAAGCAGTCTTTACTCCTAGAGTTCTTTGCACTATCAGTTGTAGCATATAAAGCATGATGGCTCTGGAAGCTCTCAGATGATCACTACAAAAATACTATAAAATAGCGACGGATCTCAGTGGCAGAACATAATTCGTCACTACATCAGCGAAGGATTATCGACGGACTAACGACAAATTTATTTATGTAGAAAACAAATATAAATTTTTATCGCTAGTCCATCGTGGAAATGTTAAATTTTCCTCAGTGACGGACTAGCGATGAAAAATCCATCGCTGTGAAATATTAAATTTCCTGGTGCATTTCGTTTTCCCCCTATTCCCAACTCTCACTCTCTCTCTCTTTCCTCTCGCCTGAACCCTTCTCTCTCCTCCGACGACCCGCCCCCTCCTTTGCGGCGGGCCCCCCTCCTCCGATGACCGGCCCCCTCCTTCGCGACGACCTCGATCCGGACCCGCCCCCTCCTCCGACGACCCATCCCCGTATCCTCTTTCTCTCCGCGACCCGCCACCACTTCCTCTCCCTCTCCGGTGACCCGCCACCCCTCTCCTCTCAGCTCCTCATCCGGGCGGCAAAGGTAAACCCTAATCCTAATTTTAATTTTGGTAATTATTGCATTTGGATTTTGGGTGCTGGACACGTATAGACATGATACGTTGGATACGGACACGTACAGACGTAATACACTAGACACGGACCCGTACGGACATGATACGAAATACTAGTAGCTTTGTCTAATAGTTATTTTCTAAAAATGTATAACATATGCATAAATGTATGGACACGATACAAAATACTTGTATTTATTTTGAAAAATACTAGACACGGACCCATATGGACACGATACAAAATACTAGTATTCATTTTGAAAAATACTAGACATGGAAATATTCATTTTGAAAAATATTTATTTTGAAAACTAGTATTCATTTTAAAAAATGATAAGAAACAACATCAGAAATAATTAAAATTATGCATAAATGTATAACATATATTTTCTAAAATATTAATAATTTGCTAATAGTTATTTTCTTTCCAATACAAAAAATTTGATACTCCAATCCAAAATTGTCGATACTACCGATTAGTTGTTTCTTAGTAGTGACCCTTGCCGATTAGTTTATATGTGATATATATGTTTATTTTTTACTTGCTTTTACAACCTTACTATGCTAAGGCATGTATCAGCCAAATTCGGATGAGTGTCGAGGAAGTATAATTTTGTATACGTGTAAAACAAGTATCATAATTCTAGCTTTTACAATATTTAGTTCTTTATGAAACTTCTTCGACAAGTATCCTAACTAACTAATCCTTTTAGCAAATATCTTAACCCATCTTGAATCTAATTAATCTATATTATTTGAATTAATATATATGGTACATGCAGAATCAACGAGTCGATACTTAGTTGACTGATCATGGATGTACAATCGCCGACATGAGAGTATGATTGGTTTGACAGATGATTTCATGGCGGGCGTTGAGAAATTTCTCAAATACACTCGTAGTCAACCTCTTTTCATGGATGTGAGGCTCATCAAGTGCCCTTGTGTCAAATGTCATAATATACCATTAAAAGAGGTGGATCTTGTGATGGAGCATCTCTACAAGAAGGGTTTCGTACCGAACTATAAGGAGTGGACGGCTCAAGGAGAATATTTATTTTCATAATATCATCATTCCTACTTCAATACGAAGGTAGAAGAGTCCACTCGCGGAGATAACTTTGAATATCGACCGCGAAACCTGGCACGTGAGTTGGTATTTGATGCGACCGATCCAAGTTTTGATCCGGAGGATCCTAATCCTGATGTGAAAGAATTCTATAATATGTTCAAGAATATTGATACTCCATTATACCCGATTTATGATTCTCATTCTGTCCTTTCGGTGGTGATGTGGTTGTTGAACCTAAAGTCTGATTTTAACTTGCCGTAGGAATGCTACGACCGGATAATTAAGTTTGTTAGAGATTTATAGCCAAAATGATCGAAGGAGTTGCCTGGAAACTTCTACAAGTCGAAGATGATAATACAAAAACTTAAATTAGGCAACAAAAAGATAGATTATTGTCGAAACGGTTGCGTGTTATACTATAAGGAGAATAATAATAAAGATAAATGTATTTTCTGTCATGCGCACCGGTACAAGCCAATTCGGGGCAAAAGAAAGTCAACTGCTCGAGCAAGGTTGCGTCCCTACAAGTATATACAGTTTTTGTCGATCATAAAGTGGCTGCAGAGGATGTATATGTCTGCAAATACAGTACAACACATGACATGGCATAGCAAGAAATGAAAGATGGATGAAGGAGAATTATCTCATCGTTCCGATGGAGAGGCATAATTTTTTTTTGATCTGTGTCATCCTGAATTTGCTGTAGAGCCCAAGAATGTCCAGTTGCGTTTATGTTCTGATGGATTCACTCCTTTCGGACAGTCGAGATCTCAGTATTCTTGTCTGTCGATGATTTTGATGCCTTATAATCTACCACCGTAGATGTGTATAAAGACTCCTTACATGTTCTTGACACTTATCATACCCGGTCTAAAAAATCTAAAAAAGAACATCGATATCTACTTGTAGCCATTGGTGGATGAGTTAAAATAATTGTGGCAATTCGACGTTCGAAGGAGCAAAACTTTAAGATAAGAGCGTCTCTCATGTGGACCATCAACAATTTTCCAGCATATAGGATGTTATCGGGGTGGAGTACTCATGGTACTTTGTCTTGTCTGATATGTATGGAAAAGAGTAAGTCATTCTGTCTCCGGAATGGAGAAAAAGCATACTTTTTTTTGTCATCGTCAGTTCCTTCCTGCGTCGCATCCGTGGAGAAGAAACATAGATGCCTTTAGAGCTGGTAAACAGGAACTATCTCCTCCCCTGTTGAGACTGACATGAGACGAAGTTTGAAAAAAGGTAGATGGATTGTCGACTGTGATGGAAGATCTGATATCGGCCGATCACTTTGAAGGGTTCGGACGTAGGCATAATTGGACGAAGCAGAGTATCTTTTGGGACTTACCTTATTGGAAGGACAATCTCATAAGGCACAATCTTGATGTCATGCATATCAAAAAGAGTGTATTCGACAACATCTTCAATACGGTGATGGATATCACGAGAAAAATGAAAGACAATGTCAAAGCAAGAAAGGACTTAAAAATTATTTACAGGCGTTCAGATTTGCACCTAAAACGAAGTGGCAATGACATTTGGGTCAAGCCTCCAGTGCCATTTACATTGAGTAGGGAGGATAAATTGATAATATGCAATTGGATGAACGAAGTGGCAATGGCTATGTGTAAAATCTGACAAGATATGTTGATATCAACGAACACAAGCTGACAGGGATGAAGAGTCATGATTGCCATGTGTTTATGGAGATGTTACTACATATTACTCTATGAGAGATGTTGCCTCATCAAGTATGGACTCCGTTGGCTAAATTATCTATATTCTTTAGAGATTTGTGTTCAAGCAAGTTGACGGTGCAACATATAATTGAACTTGAGAAAAATATTGTATTGACATTGTGTAAGTTAGAAAGGGTGCTTCTTCCCAATTTTTTAATAGTATGGAGTATTTCCTGATTCATCTTGCATACGAAGCACGCGTCGGTGCTCCTGTCCATTATCGATGGATGTATCCATTTGAGAGGTATAAATTCTTTATACTAATAATTTTTTTATTAAAATAATTATAAGATTCAATATATTATCTATAGGTATCTACATCACTTAAAGAAGAAGGTTGGCAATAAGACTCATGTAGAAGCTTCGATATGCGAAGCATATATCATTTATGAGGTTTCAAACTTCTGCTCCATTTACTTTGATACTCATGTCAGAATAAATCGCAATAGAGCCCCAAGAAATGATGACGGTGGGGTTGATGTCCCGAATAGTGTAATCCACACTATCTTCAATATGGGAGGGAAGCCCACAAGTGCTACTAAAGTACATTGGTTGAAAGATGATGAATTTGAAGCCGCTTATCGGTATATATTGTTAAATAGTGGTATAAAAGAGATTCAAAATATTGAGAAGTAAGCAACACATCTTTCATAGATATTTTAATTTTTTATATAGTTGGAAAATAATTGCTCTAACTGTTCTCCTTATTATCACAGTAATTTTAGAGATGTGGTAAAAATAGAGAGACCTAATATTAATGAAGATGATTTTGCTAGAGGTTGATAGAAAATTTCTATCATGGTTCCATAATTATGTATGAATCCTAAACATTAAACATTCTAAATTTAGCATTCAAACCAATCTTTGTCTAATGTTTATATGATACGTGATGTTTCAGGTTTTTTGTCGTGGTACATACTTACAAAACAAACGACTTTGAGCATTAGCTATCGGACCAAGCAAGAGAGCAATGTTCAATGGCTTCAAATTTAGAATCACTGATAAGTCTATTAATCAATCATTTGTCGATGAGGAGGCTAATTATACAAAAAAAATTCGAGTATATGTGAGGGGTTCAGTCTACGATGCCGATCCAAAATTTGACTATTACGGTGTACTAAGAGATATCGGGGAGATGGATTAATCTTATGAGACAAAAATTGTACTGTTTAAATGTGATTGGTTCGACACAACACCCAAGCAAGGATGGAAACTTGATAAACAGTTTTGGTTTGTTGATATAAAATATAAAAAAAGATATATAGATTTTGAACCATTTGTCTTGGCTAGTCAAAGGGTTCAAGTGTATTATACGAGCTATCCTAGTCGACGACGCAATAATAAAGATTGGTGGGCTGTATACAAAACTAAAGCTAGAAACACATATAATGTTGGGGATCTAGCATACCAAGAGTATGAGGTGGTCATGCCTCAACTTGCATATATGAGTTCGGCCGGTATTGATGGTTTGGGGGTTGACGTTACCGTAGAGGATGATAGATTTCACGAAGAGATTGAGATAGAAGATTTACCTCATATAGAGGAGAACTCTGATATAGAGGTATCGAACGAGGAACAAGAATTGGAAGATGAAGGTGATAGTGATAGTGATAGTGGAAGTAAAAATAAAAAATGAAGAAGTAGAAGATAAAGACGATTCGAAAAATAATTCAGAAGACGATGACGATTCGAAAGATGAAGAAGATTAATACGTATATACATATGCATTAGCTTAGATATTTATTTAATTATTTCATGACAAGATTATTATTTGTTTTATCATCACACTAATATTTACTTATTTTACCACACTATTACTTTATGATTATCTGTTTGATGACACCATTTTTTATTTGCTGCAGATTTACCTATAGTATGGTGGGACGAGGAAGAGGACGAGGACGAGGATGACGACAAGTTCAGAGAGGATCACGTTCGCAGCATCCTCCGTCCACTAAGCCTGCTACCCCAGATTCTCGCACACGACCTAAGGACGAGTTCGTAGATGCAGCGGATGGTTTATCCCAGCTATATACTTGTTCTTTAGTAGGAGAAGCTACTCTATCTCCTGGATTTCCATCAGCTACTACCCCTTCTTCTACTCTAGCCACTACCGGCATTACTACACCGACTACTCCACCAGTTGCTCCCACATGAGCAAATCTATTTTCAGGCCTACTTTTAGACAACTGAGTATATATCCGCCGTCCAGGATTTGTAGACCCCCTACTCTACCAGAGCGGCTAGCTAATATCTGTCGTCATGAGCTTTGGGCCGATGGAGTGACGTAAGCATTTATTTGTCAATTCACATATTTAGTTTGTAATTTTTATTCTAATTGTATATTGTCTACTTATTTCAGATTCTTCCCGATCAAGGCTGGGAATGATCTGGGGAAGATCATGCGGGGCTACTTTGATGGCCCTTATATCAACTTCAGTAACATCCCGCTCGATCGACGATTCACTTGGATGGAGAAGCTCGGGGTATGTATATAAATTTTATTTATAATAATATATAATTTTTTTATTACAATGATAAAAAATATTTTTCTAATTTACAGAGATTGTACTGGTGGCCAGATCATAGAGATAGTGATATTCAAAAGTGCTACAAGACCGTCGCCAGCAATAGATTGAGAGAGATGATCAATGACCAGAAGGGGCTGGCTTCACTTGGACCGGATCACCGCAAGGAGTGGTTGAAGGCAGAGTACTGGGAGGAGATGAAGAAGAAGATTAATACCCCGACCTACAAGACCAAGTACGAGAAGGCGAAGGCTGCCCGTGTTAAGGGTGATCTCCATACTGGTGGATCCATTCCGACCGTCGAGCATTTTCGACGGATGGTTAGTATAAATTTTTTTTGCTCTATCGATTTTTTTTAATTCTAATTTTTTGCTTATTTATTAATTGCTTAATTTTTACAGTGCGACGAGACCACCAGAGCCGGGGAAGACCCTAAGACTGTCGACTTCCCATCAATATTTTAACGGTCCCACAAAAGAAAGAATGATGGGAAGCTCGTAGCCAAAGCATATATCACGCCCCAGTCCCAAAATACCGAGGGACTAGACACGTGGCAATGACCAACAGCATACACCGATGGACAAACCCAATTTAATGGATCCACCGGGGCGTACTTAAGCTGTAATACAACCATAATGGTCTAGAAATACTAATCTCATCCACAAAAATGAATACAACAATATCAGAATCATAAAGCAAGATCAATCTCAATAAAATGTAAACTCGGGAAATAACCCGATAATGAGTCTGATACATCTGTCAAGATACAAGAATAAAGATAACTATAGCCAATACTGAGTATGGAATAGTATATACTCAGAAGATACCCTCGGTGATCCCTCGTCTACTGGATCTGGTACTGCTCCTGCTCCTGCTTCTGCTCCTGCTAGTGCTCCTGTACTGTATAACTCTGGGTGGATCTCCTCTGCTAATCCTGTGGACATAATCCGGATCCAGGTCCTCAGGGGACATAGCAAGGTGCAAAATAACTGAAGCCAAAATAATGTAGTGCAGAGAATAAATGAATAAATAGGGTAAATATGTAACCATATATGTGAAATGCAAGTGAGAACATCACCAGTACTCAGGCTGAGACTACTACAAGCTCTGTGTCTGGGAGCCGGTAGCAGTGATATCATGTGGTTGTCTAGCTCAGAGAGAGACTGAGACGCCGGCATAATATAGTCAACCTGTAGCCTGTGTGTCTCTCCAGCAATAAATAAAACAATAGGGGAATAATATATAACCAGCTAAGTGATATGCAAGATGAGAGCAGCACTATAACTCAGGCTGAAACCACTACAAGCTCTGTGTCGGGGAGCCGGTTGCAGTGATATCATGTGGTCGTCTAGCCCAGCGAGAGACTGAGACGCCGGCACAATATAGTCAACCTGTAGCCTGTGTGTCTCTCCCCACCCAATGTAATCATACGTCTCATATCCATGAGGCCCCATGCCCATGTCACGTAAGATCATATCTAATGCAGCAAGTCATTTAATGTCTATGAATATAATGTCTACGTCATAAAACCTGTATCCTATACAGAATTACCATGAATATCTCAGGAAGATTTTGTCTTATGAATAGTATCAAGTATCCTGGGTTATGATGTACTTGATAAGACAAGTACGAGAAATATAGGGTCTCGATATCCATGTCTAGATGACGATACACAACGTCGCGTACGGTATTGGCACCCGACTATTAATCGGACGCTAAGTAAAGTCATACGGTCCTAGGTCAAACATGTACCACAATATATATATAAGTCAAGGAAATAAGTAACAAGAACTGCAAGTTTTGGCAAGGTACACTTGCCTGTGGTTCTGGCTCCAATTGTAGCTTTGATCTCAGTGTGATGTGCAGGTACTACTCCGGTTGCTGAAATAAATATCACCATTAGATTCAGAAAATATCAAATAGCTAGAAACGCCAGTCCTTGAGTCCAATTTGGACACAGGGGCAAAAATGACAGTTTCTGGTCAAAGCGGGGTCCACAGGTGGGCCACTTTGCACCGAAAAATGTGTCAGGGTCAAAGGTCTCCAAATTCGTCAAACTTAGTGTCAACAAGTCAGGAACGATGATACAAACCCAACGGAACTTCCAGAATTGGATTCCGATGAGCCGATCATAAAATCGCCCGTCAAGTGGAGCCGCGGGGCCCACGATACGTGATTTTGTCAACGTTCTCAGAATCGAACCAAACTTGGGTCACAGGACCAGCGTATCGCTTCGAGTCCGATGGCGCAAGTTTCATCTATATCCGATGTGTGTACACAAAGTTACGACGTGTTCCAGAACAGGCGGATACGGGGCGTTGTCGGCGGATACGCGTTGATTTCGGTGTGCACGCGCATCCAAATCAACTTCTGCGAAATCTCGTACGTCCGTATCAACGGCGCGCACGTTTCAGTAAAGATCGCGTGCGACCAAGTCGTCCCGTTTGGCGGGGCGCACTCAGTTTCGGGGTAAAACGGGGCGTGAGTTTTCCTATTTTTGGATCGCGGTTTGCGATCGCCACAGGACGCGACGCACCGAGAGGGTTGCACGGGCATCGATGGGGTCACACAGTCTACGCGTCACAACTGACGGAATTAAAATCGGAGCAACGAGGAGAGAGAAAACGATACCTAAACAGGGCTCCATGAAGACCGATTTCTCGTGTCCGTGGGTCGACTTGACACACCGACACGGGGCTGCTGTGTCCGTTCTAGGGTTAGGGTTTCTGATGGCTGGAGGGCACGGCGGAGGCGGCCGGGGGCTCGTCGGGGCTGGGTCGGGCTGAGGCACTGCTGGCTGGGGCGGCTCTGACCGGAGTTGCCGCGACGAGGTCGGGCTGGGGCTGTGGGCGGCGCTCGGGGACTGCGGGTTCGTGGATGGGCGGAGACGGACTCGTGCTCCGGTGGACTTGGGGTCGGGGGAGAACGACAGGGGGATGGTCGGGAGAAGTGGTGGCGATCTGGGCTTGGGCGGAGAGGAAGGTAGTCGAGGTCGGCGGAGTGTTCGATCGTGGGGCACTGCTCGGGGACGATGGCGGAGGGAGAAGAGGCGGTGGCCTCGGCTGGGGGTTCGAGGTGAGGGCGGCGGAGCGGGAAAGGGGAGATAGGTCGGGGAAGACGGGTTGTCGAGGGCGGCCGAGAGGAGAACGAGGTGATTAGGGTTCGGCAACGGCCGAGGGATTTTATAGGGGCTTGTCGGAACAGTGTTGTCGGTAGGAATCCGACTAGGGTTCTGATTGGGATTTGGGTTACGGGTCCGGGTCGGGTCAGCGGGTCAGGCGGCGGATCCGGCCCGATCCGCTAAGGCTAGGGTGCGGGTTTGGTTCTGCGGGTTTCGGGTCTGGTTTAGATCCGACCCGACCCAAAAATGCTGGGTTCGGTTCAACTTAACCGGGTCTGGGTTGGTTTGGTTTATTTTAGAAATAAACCCGATTTAATTCAGGGTTTAATTCGGTTTATTTAAACTTAGTTTTTAGGGCTTTAAAAATGCTTCCGGGGTCCAATAAATTCACAGAAAATTACCCCATGTCCAGTTTTTATTTTACACCATAAAATATTATTTTCATAATATTTTAATATTATTTAACAGTAATTAAAAATCATTTAATTACCAAATACCTAGGTTTTAATTACGAAAAAATTCTAGAAAATTCCAGAAAAATTTTAAAAATCCAAATTAAAAATTCTAAAAAATCAGGGGGCTTATAATCTACCCCCCTTAAGAGGATTGTGTCCTCGCAATCAAAGAATAATCGATCAACAGAGATGACACGATTGTAAACATTGTTCGAAGCACAGCATGATGAAGGGGAATCAAGGTTGAGGATGTAAGAATAATACAAAGAAAAAATTATTTTTCTAAGCATTAAAAGTTATACAATTTCCCAGATGAAGGAAATCTAGAAGACTACAATTCAGAAAAACTAGATTATCACTTAAAACATACTAGGTTATCAGGTATAAGCAAGTTCGAAATTACTAGGTTAAGGCTAAGGTCACGAACCAACGAGCACGAGCTAAAACAATACTAGAAACATAAAACTACGAATCACTTACGCGCATTAGCTACTCCATGAATCTGCGTGTTCTCCAAGGTCATCGTCAGGGCTTGTCCACGTCCTTGCAATCGATTCCTCTGCTGCTGCTGGGCCTGCTGGAAGAGTGCTGCTTGTAGTGCCAAGGGTGGCCTCGGCTGATACCCTCTTGGAGGTGGTGGTAGGACTCCTTCAACTTTCGTTTGTGGTGCTCCCAATGCTGGATAAGTTGGCCTCGGTGCTGGTAATACTTGTCGGTTAACCATTGGTGCTCTTTCTCAACGCTCAGGGCATTCCCTTAATGAATGCTGACTGGATCCGTAAGCTAAACATACTTTCCTTTTTCGTCTGCACTCGTCCTCAATATGGCCTCGCTTGCGACATTATTGACAGATAGGTAGTGCCTGTGGAGATGCTTCTGGTGGCTGGTGCATGTGAGGTCTTTTTGTAGCTTCTTCCTGTGGTGCTCCGGCTGGTGCTGATGTGGATGATCGCTTCAGACATGGTCTCTCTCCTGATGACGCGCTCCATGCGTCGGGCTGCAGCAAGGACGTCCGGGTAATATGTAGGTGCAACGGATCCAATTAGTTTATGTAGCTCAATGTTTAATCCGTCGAAGAACTTCTCAGCCTTCTCTTCTTCTGTCGGAATCAAGGTTGGGGCAAAGCGACTTAGACGAATAAATTCTTCGTTGTATTCTTCCACTGTCATACTGTCTTGAGTGAGGATATTGAACTTGTCCCGAAGTTCTGATCGAGCGATGGCTGGTATGTACATCTCCTGAAAGAGTCTAGAAAACTCTTCCCAAGTGACTCGGTCTGGTCTGAGCCGTGTCTCCTCAGATAGCCACCAGTGATGTACATTATCCGTTAACTGCATTCTGACGGCAGTCATCCAACGTTCCATTGGAAGCTCGGCTGCTTCTAATTGATGTTGAGTGTTGGTGAGCCACTCATGAACTTCTGTGGGCTCCTCTTTGCCTGAGAATGTATGGGGCTTCAGCTGGCGGAAATCAAAAATAGAGCCCGTCGTTGGTCGTCTTGCTGGTAGATCTGCCTGCTGTAGTGCGGTTACTAGGCTGCGACTGAAAGCCTCTTGTTGAGCTTGCATTATTGCATAAATCATTTAAAACATCTATTGTCCGTCCATAGCCTGCCCTTGTGAAATTATGGGCATTGGTGGAGTAAATTGCGTCGATGGTGGAATATTATCTTGCTGGATTCTCGAGGCATGCTGATTCACTTGACTGCGATGTTGAGCGGATTGACCTTCTTCTACTGGTGTTACTTCCTCTTCATTGGTTACCAAAGCATCCCGTGGTGATCTTGCAGGAGTCTCATCGTTTGCTCTGGAATCCATAACTCTGCAACCAAAATAAACAATAAGAAGCGCACAGGAATCAAGGCAGGATGCAAGTCAAGAATTTAATTCGAATCCGATATAGAGATCAAGAACGTTTCAAGCAAGTGGATGAGATCCTATAACTTATCCTATTCTTACTGCAGGCTTGTTCGATCCCTAAGTTAAAACTGAACAATTTAGTCGTAGACCTGCATGGGCCACCACAAAAACCATGTCACGCCCCAGTCCCAAAATACCGAGGGACTAGATACGTGGCAATGGCCAGCAACACACACCGATGGACAAACCTAATTTAATGGATCCATCGGGACGTACTTAAGCTGTAATACAACAATAATGGTCTAGATACTAATCTCATCCACAGAAATGAATACAACAATATCAGAATCATAAAGCAAGATCAATCTCAATAAAATATAAACTCGGGTAATAACCCGATAATGAGTCTGATACATCTGTCAAGATACAAGAATAAAGATAACTACAACCAATACTGAGTATGGAACAGTATATACTCAGAAGATACCCTCGGTGATCACACATCTACTGGATCTGGTACTGCTCCTGCTCCTGCTTCTGCTCCTGCTAGTGCTCCTGTACTGTATAACTCTGGGTGGATCTCCTCTGCTAATCTTGGGAACATAATCCGGATCCAGGTCCTCAGGGGACATAGCAAGGTACAAAATAACTCAAGCCAAAATAATGCAGTGCAGAGAATAAATAAATAAATAGGGTAAATATGTAACCATATATGTGAAATGCAAGTGAGAACATCACCAGTACTCAGGCTGAGACTACTACAAGCTCTGTGTCTGGGAGCCGGTAGCAGTGATATCATGTGGTTGTCTAGCTCAGAGAGAGACTGAGACGCCGACATAATATAGTCAACCTGTAGCCTGTGTGTCTCTCCAGTAATAAATGAAACAATAGGTGAACACTATGTAACCAGCTAAGTGATATGCAAGATAAGAGCAGCACTATAACTCAGGCTGAAATCACTACAAGCTCTGTGTCGGGGAGCCGGTAGCAGTGATATCATGCGTTTGTCTAGCTCAGCGAGAGACTGAGACGCCGAGACAATATAGTCAACTTGTAGCCTGTGTGTCTCTCCCCACCCAATGTAATCATACGTCTCATATCCATGAGGCCCCATGTCCATGTCACGTAAGATCATATCTAATGCAGCAAGTCATTTAATGTCTATGAATATAATGTCTATGTCATAAAATATGTATCCTATACAGAATCACCATGAATATCTCAGGAAGATTCTGTTTCATAAATAGTGTCAAGTGTCCTGGGTTATGATGTACTTGATAAGACAAGTACGAGAAATATAGGGTCTCGGTATCCATGTCTAGATGACGATACACAACGCCGCGTACGGTGTTGGCACCCGACTATTAATTGGATGCTAAGTAAAGTCATACGTTCCTAGGTTAAACATGTACCACAATATATATAAGCCAAGGAAATAAGTAACAAGAACTGCAAGTTTTGGTAAGGTACACTTGCCTGTGGTTCTGGCTCCAATTGTAGCTCTGATCTCAGTGTGATGTGCAGGTACTACTCCAGTTGCTGAAATAAACATCACCATTAGATTCAGAAAATATCAAATAGCTAGAAATGCATGTCCTTGAGTCCAATTTGGACACAGGGGCAAAAATAACAGTTTCTGGTCAAAGCGTGGTCCACATGTGGGCCACTTTGCACCGAAAAGCGTATCAGGGTCAAAGGTCTCCAAATTCGTCAAACCTAGTGTCAACAAGTCAGGAATGATGATACAAACCTAACGGAACTTCCAGAATTGGATTCTGATGAGCCGATCACAAAATCGCCCATCAAGTGGAGCCACAGGGCCCACGATACGTAATTTTGTCAACGTTCTCAGAATCGAACAAAACTTGGGTCACAGGACTAGCGTATTGCTACGAGTCCGATGGCGCAAGTTTTGTCTCGATCCGATGTGTGTACACAAAGTTACAACGTATTCCAGAATAGGCGAATATGGGGCGTTGTCGGCGGATACGCATTGATTCCGGTGTGCATGCACATCCAAATCAACTTCTGTGAAATTTTGCACGTCCGTATCAACGGCGCGCACGTTTTGGTAAAGACCGCGTGCGACCAAGTCGTCCCGTTTGGCGGGGCGCACTCAGTTACGGGGTAAAATGGAGCATGGGTTTTCCAGTTTTGGGATCGCGGTTTGCGATCGCCACAGGACGCGACGCACCGGGCGGGTTGCACGGGCATCGATGGGGTCACACAGTCTACGCGTCACAACTGACGGAATTAAAATTGGAGCAACAAGGAGAGAGAAAACGATACCTGAACAGGGCTCCGTGAAGACCGATTTCTCGTGTCCGTGGGTCGACTTGACACACCGACACGGGGCTGCTGTGTCCGTTCTAGGGTTAGGGTTTCTGATGGCCGGAGGGCACGACGGAGGCGGTCGGGGGCTCGTCGGGGCTGGATCGGGCTGAGGCACTGCTGGCCTGGGCGGCTCTGACCGGAGTTGCTGCGGCAAGGTCGGGCTGGGGCTGTGGGCGGCGCTCGGGGGCTGCGGGTTCGTGGATGGGCGGAGACGGACTCGTGCTCCGGTGGGCTTGGGGTCGGGGGAGAACGGCAGGGGGATGGTCGGGAGAGGTGGTGGCGATCTGGGCTAGGGTGGAGAGGAAGGTAGTCGAGGTCGGCGGAGAGTTCGATCGTGGGGCGCTGCTCGGGGACGATGGCGGAGGAAGAAGAGGCGGTGGCCTCGGCTGGGGGTTCGAGGTGAGGGCGGCAGAGCGGGAAAGGGGAGATAGGTCGGGGAAGACGGGTTGTCGGGGGCGGCCGGAAGGAGAACGAGGTGATTAGGGTTTCGACAACGGTCGAGGGATTTTATAGGGGCTGGTCGGAACAGTGTTGTCGGTAGGAATCCTACTAGGGTTATGTTTAGGATTTGGGTTACGGGTCCGGGTCGGGTCAGCGGGTCGGGCGGCGGATTCGGCCCGATCCGCTAAGGCTAGGGTGCGGGTTTGGGTCGGCGGATTTTGGGTCGGGTTTAGATCCGACCCGACCCAATAAGGCTGGGTTCGGTTCAACTGAACCGGGTCTCGGTTAGTTTGGTTTATTTTGGAAATAAACCCGGTTTAATTTAGGGTTTAATTTGGTTTATTTAAACTTATCTTTTAGGGTTTTAAAAATTCTTTCGGGGTCCAATAAATTCACAGAAAATTACCCTATGTCCAGTTTTTTATTTTACACCATAAAATATTATTTTCTTAATATTTTAATATTAATTAACAGCAATTAAAAATTATTTAATTACCAAATACCTAGGTTTTAATTACGGAAAAATTCCAGAAAATTCCAGAAAATTTTTGAAAATCCAAATTAAAAATTCTGAAAAATCAGGGGGCTTACAGCATATGTAAGTTATCTTTATAAAATTTTGTCAATTTAATTAGATTATTTTTATAATTTAATTAGATTCTAGGTTTCTAGGTCGTAGGAATGGTCCGATACCGATTATGATTCTTATACTTTGAACCTTGGTTAATATCCTATTTTAAGATATCATGGAAATCAAATATAGCAAATATAAATCAAATTATATACATATACTATGATATCAAGTATCTAATATGATACTCTAACCAAAATCAAATATAACACATATAACTCTAAAATTCTTAACTCTAAACCTATTTATAAAAATAAATATAGGAGACATATGAGACGTTAGAGGGGGACGCTCAGAGCAGTACGCCGATTGAGAGAAACGATCGGTGGGTACAAGATGTCGGGAGAGGGAAATGCGACAGCGTATACTGTACCGGATCGTTGGCATCGATGCCGTCGGTTTTTTCCAGAGCTCCTCCGACGGCTACTCCAGCTCTATTAGTACCCGGCTCCGGCGTTCCTTTGACAGTTGATAGACACACGTGATGCTGCAACACCTGCACCTCCGACGGCTACTACGACGGCTACTCCGACAGCTCCAGCTCCTCTGACGGCATCGATGGGTCCTCCAGCTCCTTCGACGGCTCCTGCCACTGCTCTGTCTGCCGTTGCTCCTGATGATCTACATAATATTATCGCTATGGTTGTGGCGCAGTACATGGCTAGCTGACAACCGCCGCCGCCTCCGCCTCCACCGTCGATTTGATGGATTTATGTTTTTTTTTGTGGTTGTGTAATTTTTTTAGTTGGTTGTATTTTTTTTAACTTGATTGTATTTATTTGACTTTGTGGGATTGTATAACATTTATTTGTACATGTTTGGATTACTCTACTTTATTATTTCGACATGTATATAATATTTGTACATATTTGTGTGGGTTTTATTATTTTTTGTGGAATTTGCGTGTGTAAAATTTATTTGTATGGAAATTGATGAATGTATAACAGGTATCTGCTCAGCAAAAATTAATTTCTGGAAAAATATTACCTTTAGCGACGAAAAAGCGATGTAATAGTGACATAATATTTGGAAAATCTCAGGTCAGCGACGGATTTTCGACAAAAAAATATGAAAAATCTCAGGCCAGCGATGGAAATTTTTATCGTTAAAACATCTGATACACCCAAAATATGCCAAATATGTATCAGAATTCGTCGCTAAATTTTGTCCCTTATCCATCACTAAGAGTGACGGATTAGCGACGAATTAACAACGAACGTTGTGAGCCCCGAATGTGCAAAGCCTTCTGAAAAGTTTGGCAAATTTTGGCTCACAAAATTCGTCGCTAATCCATCGGTAAGTAGTCAGAAAGTTTAGTGACGTAACTTATACGTCATTGGTTTTATGTTGCTCAATCCATCGCTAATCCGTCGATATAGACGGATTAGCGACAAAATTTTTGTAGCAACGTCAGTTATTCTGACGGAACATTTCTGTCGCTAATCCGTCACTAAATACAAATAGCGACGAAAAATACATTTTAGAGATGGATAATTCCGTCGCTAAAACCATGTATTTTTGTAGTTAATATTCCTATGGTTAGTTCACAGATTACGGTGATACCAGGTGGGCTTGCTCAATCTCAAGATCTCTGCATGAGAAGATTGGTCACACGCTTTGGGTATCAGGGTCGATACTTCTCAGGTGTAACCTGAAGATGAAGAAGCCTAGTCCACGGGAAAGTATCAGACAGTGGGTATAATCGAACATCATCAAGTGCATGATTCAAGCTGTGAGTACCACCAGGTCTGATATAGCTCTTGCTATAGGGATGCTAAGTCAGTTCACGAGTAGTATGTATGTTGTTGAACACTGAAAGATGTGAAGAGAGTCGTCAGTATTCTCAAGTGGACTCAGTGGTATATCCTGAACTAAAGAAGTTATCCAGATATGATGGAAGGCTTCAGTGATGCCAGTTGGTGCTTAGAAAAAAAGAGTGAAAGATCCACAGGAGGACGTGACTTCTCCAGGAGTGGTGCTGCTATATCATGGAAGTCGAAGAAGCAGTCTTTACTCCTAGAGTTCTTTGCACTATCAGTTGTAGCATATAAAGCATGATGGCTCTGGAAGCTCTCAGATGATCACTACAAAAATACTATAAAATAGCGACGGATCTCAGTGGCAGAACATAATCCGTCACTACATCAGTGAAGGATTATCGATGGACTAACGACAAATTTATTTATGTAGAAAACAAATATAAATTTTTATCGCTAGTCCATCGTGGAAATGTTAAATTTTCCTCAGTGACGGACTAGCGATGAAAAATCCATCGCTGTGAAATATTAAATTTCCTGGTGCATTTCGTTTTCCCCCTATTCCCAACTCTCACTCTCTCTCTCTTTCCTCTCGCCTGAACCCTTCTCTCTCCTCCGACGACCCGCCCCCTCCTTTGCGGCGGGCCCCCCTCCTCCGATGACCGGCCCCCTCCTTCGCGACGACCTCGATCCGGACCCGCCCCCTCCTCCGACGACCCATCCCCGTATCCTCTTTCTCTCCGCGACCCGCCACCACTTCCTCTCCCTCTCCGGCGACCCGCCACCCCTCTCCTCTCAGCTCCTCATCCGGGCGGCTAAGGTAAACCCTAATCCTAATTTTAATTTTGGTAATTATTGCATTTGGATTTTGGGTGCTGGACACGTATAGACATGATACGTTGGATACGGACACGTACAGACGTAATACACTAGACACGGACCCGTACGGACATGATACGAAATACTAGTAGCTTTGTCTAATAATTATTTTCTAAAAATGTATAACATATGCATAAATGTATGGACACGATACAAAATACTAGTATTTATTTTGAAAAATACTAGACACGGACCCATATGGACACGATACAAAATACTAGTATTCATTTTGAAAAATACTAGACATGGAAATATTCATTTTGAAAAATATTTATTTTGAAAACTAGTATTCATTTTAAAAAATGATAAGAAACAACATCAGAAATAATCAAAATTATGCATAAATGTATAACATATATTTTCTAAAATATTAATAATTTGCTAATAGTTATTTTCTTTCCAATACAAAAAATTTGATACTCCAATCCAAAATCGTCGATACTACCGATTAGTTGTTTCTTAGTAGTGACCCTTGCCGATTAGTTTATATGTGATATATATGTTTATTTTTTACTTGCTTTTACAACCTTACTATGCTAAGGCATGTATCAGCCAAATTCGGATGAGTGTCGAGGAAGTATAATTTTGTATACGTGTAAAACAAGTATCATAATTCTAGCTTTTACAATATTTAGTTCTTTATGAAACTTCTTCATCAAGTATCCTAACTAACTAATCCTTTAGCAAATATCTTAACCCATCTTGAATCTAATTAATCCATATTATTTGAATTAATATATATGGTACATGCAGAATCAACGAGTCGATACTTAGTTGACTGATTATGGATGTACAATCGTCGACATGAGAGTATGATTGGTTTGACAGATGATTTCATGGCGGGCGTTGAGAAATTTCTCAAATACACTCGTAGTCAACCTTTTTTCATGGATATGAGGCTCATCAAGTGCCCTTGTGTCAAATGTCATAATATACCATTGAAAGAGGTGGATCTTGTGATGGAGCATCTCTACAAGAAGGGTTTCGTACCGAACTATAAGGAGTGGACGGCTCAAGGAGAATATTTATTTTCATAATATCATCATTCCTACTTCAATACGAAGGTAGAAGAGTCCACTCGCGGAGATAACTTTGAATATCGACCGCGAAACCTGGCACGTGAGTTGGTATTTGATGCGACCGATCCAAGTTTTGATCCGTAGGATCCTAATCCTGATGTGAAGGAATTCTATAATATGTTCAAGAATATTGATACTCTATTATACCCGATTTATGATTCTCATTCTGTCCTTTCGGTGGTGATGTGGTTGTTGAACCTAAAGTCTAATTTTAACTTGCCGCGGGAATGCTACGACCGGATAATTAAGTTTGTTAGAGATTTGTTGCCAAAATGATCGAAGGAGTTGCCTGGAAACTTCTACAAGTCGAAGATGATAATACAAAAACTTAAATTAGGCAACAAAAAGATAGATTATTGTCGAAACGGTTGCGTGTTATACTATAAGGAGAATAATGATAAAGATAAATGCATTTTCTGTCATGCGCACCGATACAAGCCAATTTGGGGCAAAAGAAAGTCAACTGCTCGAGCAAGGTTGCGTCCCTACAAGTATATACAGTTTTTGTCGATCATAAAGTGGCTGCAGAGGATGTATATGTCTGCAAATACAGTACAACACATGACATGGCATAGCAAGAAATGAAAGATGGATGAAGGAGAATTATCTCATCGTTCCGATGGAGAGGCATAATTTTTTTTTGATCTGTGTCATCCTGAATTTGCTGTAGAGCCCAAGAATGTCCAGTTGCGTTTATGTTCTGATGGATTCACTCCTTTCGGACAGTCGAGATCTCAGTATTCTTGTCTGTCGATGATTTTGATGCCTTATAATCTACCACCGTAGATGTGTATAAAGACTCCTTACATGTTCTTGACACTTATCATACCCGGTCTAAAAAATCTAAAAAAGAACATCGATATCTACTTGTAGCCATTGGTGGATGAGTTAAAATAATTGTGGCAATTCGACGTTCGAAGGAGCAAAACTTTAAGATAAGAGCGTCTCTCATGTGGACCATCAACAATTTTCCAGCATATAGGATGTTATCGGGGTGGAGTACTCATGGTACTTTGTCTTGTCTGATATGTATGGAAAAGAGTAAGTCATTCTGTCTCCGGAATGGAGAAAAAGCATACTTTTTTTTGTCATCGTCAGTTCCTTCCTGCGTCGCATCCGTGGAGAAGAAACATAGATGCCTTTAGAGCTGGTAAACAGAAACTATCTCCTCCCCTGTTGAGACTGACATGAGACGAAGTTTGAAAAAAGGTAGATGGATTGTCGACTGTGATGGAAGATCTGATATCGGCCGATCACTTTGAAGGGTTCGAACGTAGGCATAATTGGACGAAGCAGAGTATCTTTTGGGACTTACCTTATTTGAAGGACAATCTCATAAGGCACAATCTTGATGTCATGCATATCAAAAAGAGTGTATTCGACAACATCTTCAATACGGTGATGGATATCACGAGAAAAATGAAAGACAATGTCAAAGCAAGAAAGGACTTAAAAATTATTTGCAGGCGTTCAGATTTGCACCTAAAACGAAGTGGCAATGACATTTGGGTCAAGCCTCCAGTGCCATTTACATTGAGTAGGGAGGATAAATTGATAATATGCAATTGGATGAACGAAGTGGCAATGGCTATGGGTAAAATCTGACAAGATATGTTGATATCAACGAACACAAGCTGACAGGGATGAAGAGTCATGATTGCCATGTGTTTATGGAGATGTTACTACATATTACTCTATGAGAGATGTTGCCTCATCAAGTATGGACTCCGTTGGCTAAATTATCTATATTCTTTAGAGATTTGTGTTCAAGCAAGTTGACGGTGCAACATATAATTGAACTTGAGAAAAATATTGTATTGACATTGTGTAAGTTAGAAAGGGTGCTTCTTCCCAAATTTTTAATAGTATGGAGTATTTCCTGATTCATCTTGCATACGAAGCACGCGTCGGTGCTCCTGTCCATTATCGATGGATGTATCCATTTGAGAGGTATAAATTCTTTATACTAATAATTTTTTTATTAAAATAATTATAAGATTCAATATATTATCTATAGGTATCTACATCACTTAAAGAAGAAGGTTGGCAATAAGACTCATGTAGAAGCTTCGATATGCGAAGCATATATCATTTATGTGGTTTCAAACTTCTGCTCCATTTACTTTGATACTCATGTCAGAATAAATCACAATAGAGCCCCAAGGAATGATGACGGTGGGGTTGATGTCCCGAATAGTGTAATCCACACTATCTTCAATATGGGAGGGAAGCCCACAAGTGCTACTAAAGTACGTTGGTTGGAAGACGATGAATTTGAAGCCGCTTATCGGTATATATTGTTAAATAGTGGTATAAAAGAGATTCAAAATATTGAGAAGTAAGCAACACATCTTTCATAGATATTTTAATTTTTTATATAGTTGGAAAATAATTGCTCTAACTGTTCTCCTTATTATCACAGTAATTTTAGAGCTGTGGTAAAAATAGAGAGACCTAATATTAATGAAGATGATTTTGCTAGAGGTTGATTGAAAATTTCTATCATGGTTCCATAATTATGTATGAATCCTAAACATTAAACATTCTAAATTTAGCATTCAAACCAATCTTTGTCTAATGTTTATATGATACGTGATGTTTCAGGTTTTTTGTCATGGTACATACTTACAAAACGAACGACTTTGAGCATTAGCTATCGGACCAAGCAAGAGAGCAATGTTCAATGGCTTCAAATTTAGAATCACTGATAAGTCTATTAATCAATCATTTGTCGATGAGGAGGCTAATTATACAAAAAAAATTTGAGTATATGTGAGGGGTTCAGTCTACGATGCCGATCCAGAATTTGACTATTATGGTGTACTAAGAGATATCGTGGAGATGGATTAATCTTATGAGACAAAAATTGTACTGTTTAAATGTGATTGGTTCGACACAACACCCAAGCAAGGATGGAAACTTGATAAACAGTTTTGGTTTGTTGATATAAAAAAAAAAGATATATAGATTTTGAACCATTTGTCTTGGCTAGTCAAAGGGTTCAAGTGTATTATACGAGCTATCCTAGTCGACGACGCAATAATAAAGATTGGTGGGCTATATACAAAACTAAAGCTAGAAGCACATATAATGTTGGGGATCTAGCATACCAAGAGTATGAGGTGGTCATGCCTCAACTTGCATATATGAGTTCGGCCGGTATTGATGGTTTGGGGGTTGACGTTACCGTAGAAGATGATAGATTTCACGAAGAGATTGAGATAGAAGATTTACCTCATATAGAGGAGAACTCTGATATAGAGGTATCGAACGAGGAACAAGAATTGGAAGATGAAGGTGATAGTGATAGTGATAGTGGAAGTAAAAATAAAAAATGAAGAAGTAGAAGATAAAGACGATTCGGAAAATAATTCAGAAGACGATGACGATTCGAAAGATGAAGAAGATTAATACGTATATACATATGCATTAGCTTAGATATTTATTTAATTATTTCATGACAAGATTATTATTTGTTTTATCATCACACTAATATTTACTTATTTTACCACACTATTACTTTATGATTATCTGTTTGATGACACCATTTTTTATTTGCTGCAGATTTACCTATAGTATGGTGGGACGAGGAAGAGGACGAGGACGAGGATGACGACAAGTTCAGAGAGGATCACGTTCGCAGCATCCTCCGTCCACTAAGCCTGCTACCCCAGATTCTCGCACACGACCTAAGGACGAGTTCGTAGATGCAGCGGATGGTTTATCCCAGCTATATACTTGTTCTTTAGTAGGAGAAGCTACTCTATCTCCTGGATTTCCATCAGCTACTACCCCTTCTTCTACTCTGCCACTACCGGCATTACTACACCGACTACTCCACCAGTTGCTCCCACATGAGCAAATCTATTTTCAGGCCTACTTTTAGACAACGGAGTATATATCCGCCGTCCAGGATTTGTAGACCCCCTACTCTACCAGAGCGGCTAGCTAATATCTGTCGTCCTAAGCTTTGGGCCGATGGAGTGACGTAAGCATTTATTTGTCAATTCACATATTTAGTTTGTAATTTTTATTCTAATTGTATATTGTCTACTTATTTCAGATTCTTCCCGATCAAGGCTGGGAATGATCTGGGGAAGATCATGCAGGGCTACTTTGATGGCCCTTACATCAACTTCAGTAACATCCCGCTCGATCGACGATTCACTTGGATGGAGAAGCTTGGGGTATGTATATAAATTTTATTTATAATAATATATAATTTTTTAATTACAATGATAAAAAATATTTTTCTAATTTACAGAGGTTGTACTGGTGGCCAGATCATAGAGATAGTGATATTCAAAAGTGCTACAAGACCATCGCCAGCAATAGATTGAGAGAGATGATCAATGACCAGAAGGGGCTGGCTTCACTTGGACCGGATCACCGCAAGGAGTGGTTGAAGGCAGAGTACTGGGAGGAGATGAAGAAGAAGATTAATACCCTGACCTACAAGACCAAGTACGAGAAGGCGAAGGCTGCCCGTGTTAAGGGTGATCTCCATACTGGTGGATCCATTCCGACCGTCGAGCATTTTCGACGGATGGTTAGTATAAATTTTTTTTGCTCTATCGATTTTTTTTAATTCTAATTTTTTGCTTATTTATTAATTGCTTAATTTTTACAGTGCAACGAGACCACCAGAGCCGGGGAAGACCCTAAGACTGTCGCCTTCCCATCAATATTTTAATGGACCCACAAAAGAAAGAATGATGGGAAGCTCGTAGCCAAAGCATATGTCACGCCCCAGTCCCAAAATACCGAGGGACTAGACACGTGGCAATGACCAACAGCACACACCGATGGACAAACCCAATTTAATGGATCCATCGGGGCGTACTTAAGCTGTAATACAACCATAATGGTCTAGATATACTAATCTCATCCACAAAAATGAATACAACAATATTAGAATCATAAAGCAAGATCAATCTCAATAAAATGTAAACTCGGGAAATAACCCGATAATGAGTCTGATACATCTGTCAAGATATAAGAATAAAGATAACTACAGCCAATACTGAGTATGGAATAGTATATACTCAGAAGATACCCTCGGTGATCCCTCGTCTACTGGATCTGGTACTGCTCCTGCTCCTGCTTCTGCTCCTGCTAGTGCTCCTGTAATGTATAACTCTGGGTGGATCTCCTCTGCTAATCCTGTGGACATAATCCGGATCCAGGTCCTCAGGGGACATAGCAAGGTGCAAAATAACTGAAGCCAAAATAATGCAGTGCAGAGAATAAATAAATAAATAGGGTAAATATGTAACCATATATGTGAAATGCAAGTGAGAACATCACCAGTACTCAGGCTGAGACTACTACAAGCTCTGTGTCTGGGAGCCGGTAGCAGTGATATCATGTGGTTGTCTAGCTCAGAGAGAGACTGAGACGCCGGCATAATATAGTCAACCTGTAGCCTGTGTGTCTCTCCAGCAATAAATAAAACAATAGGGGAACACTATATAACCAGCTAAGTGATATGCAAGATGAGAGCAGCACTATAACTCAGGCTGAAACCACTACAAGCTCTGTGTCGGGGAGCCGGTAGCAGTGATATCATGTGGTCGTCTAGCCCAGCGAGAGACTGAGATGCCGACATAATATAGTCAACCTGTAGCCTGTGTGTCTCTCCCCACCCAATGTAATCATACGTCTCATGTCCACGAGGCCCCATGCCCATGTCACGTAAGATCATATCTAATGCAGCAAGTCATTTAATGTCTATGAATATAATGTCTATGTCATAAAACCTGTATCCTATACAGAATCACCATGAATATCTCAGGAAGATTCTGTCTTATGAATAGTATCAAGTGTCCTGGGTTATGATGTACTTGATAAGACAAGTACGAGAAATATAGGGTCTCGATATCAATGTCTAGATGACGATACACAACGTCGCATACGGTATTGGCACCCGACTATTAATCGGACGCTAAGTAAAGTCATACGGTCCTAGGTCAAACATGTACCATAATATATATATAAGTCAAGGAAATAAGTAACAAGAACTGCAAGTTTTGGCAAGGTACACTTGCCTGTGGTTCTGGCTCCAATTGTAGCTTTGATCTCAGTGTGATGTGCAGGTACTACTCCGGTTGCTGAAATAAATATCACCATTAGATTCAGAAAATATCAAATAGCTAGAAACGCCAGTCCTTGAGTCCAATTTGGACACAGGGGCAAAAATAACAGTTTCTGGTCAAAGCGGGGTCCACATGTGGGCCACTTTGCACCAAAAATGTGTCGGGGTCAAAGGTCTCCAAATTCATCAAACTTAGTGTCAACAAGTCAGGAACGATGATACGAACCCAACGGAACTTGCAGAATTAGATTCCGATGAGCCGATCACAAAATCGCCCGTCAAGTGGAGCCGCGGGGGCCCACGATACGCGATTTTGTAACTTTCTCAGAATCGAACCAAACTTGGGTCACAGGACCAGCGTATCGCTTCGAGTCCGATGGCGCAAGTTTCGTCTATATCCGATGTGTGTACACAAAGTTACGACGTGTTCCAGAACAGGCGGATACGGGGCGTTGTCGGCGGATACGCGTTGATTCCAGTGTGCAAACGCATCCAAATCAACTTCTGCGAAATCCCGCACGTCCGTATCAACGGCGCGCACGTTTCAGTAAAGACCGCGTGCGACCAAGTCGTCCCGTTTGGCGGGGCGCACTCAGTTTCGGGGTGAAACGGGGTGTGAGTTTTCCTATTTTTGGATTGCGGTTTGCGATCGCCACAGGACGCGACGCACCGAGAGGGTTGCACGGGCATCGATGGGGTGACACAGTCTACGCGTCACAACTGACGGAATTAAAATCGGAGCAATGAGGAGAGAGAAAATGATACCTGAACAGGGCTCCGTGAAGACCGATTTCTCGTGTCCGTGGGTCGACTTGACACACCGACACGGGGCTGCTGTGTCCGTTCTAGGGTTAGGGTTTCTGATGGCTGGAGGGCACGGCGGAGGCGGCCGGGGGCTCGTCGGGGCTGGGTCGGGCTGAGGCACTGCTGGCTGGGGCGGCTCTGACCGGAGTTGCCGCGACGAGGTCGGGCTGGGTCTGTGGGCGGCGCTCGGGGACTGCGGGTTCGTGGATGGGCGGAGACGGACTCGTGCTCCGGTGGACTTGGGGTCGGGGGAGAACGGCAGGGGGATGGTCGGGAGAAGTGGTGGCGATCTGGGCTTGGGCGGAGAGGAAGGTAGTCGAGGTTGGCGGAGTGTTCGATCGTGGGGCGTTGCTCGGGGACGATGGCGGAGGGAGAAGAGGCGGTGGCCTCTGCTGGGGGTTCGAGGTGAGGGCGGCGGAGCGGGAAAGGGGAGATAGGTCGGGGAAGACGGGTTGTCGAGGGCGGCCGGGTGGAGAACGAGGTGATTAGGGTTTCGGCAACGGCCGAGGGATTTTATAGGGGCTTGTCGGAACAGTGTTGTCGGTAGGAATCCGACTAGGGTTCTGATTGGGATTTGGGTTACGGGTCCGGGTCGGGTCAGCGGGTCAGGCGGTAGATCCGGCCCGATCCGCTAAGGCTAGGGTGCGGGTTTGGTTCTGCGGGTTTCGGGTCGGGTTTAGATCCGACCCGACCCGACCCAATAAGGCTGGGTTCGGTTCAACTGAACCGGGTCTGGGTTGGTTTGGTTTATTTTAGAAATAAACCTGGTTTAATTCAGGGTTTAATTCGGTTTATTTAAACTTAGTTTTTAGGGCTTTAAAAATGCTTCCGGGGTCCAATAAATTCACAGAAAATTATCCCATGTCCAGTTTTTATTTTACACCATAAAATATTATTTTCATAATATTTTAATATTATTTAACAGTAATTAAAAATTATTTAATTACCAAATACCTAGGTTTTAATTACGGAAAAATTCTAGAAAATTCCAGAAAAATTTTAAAAATCCAAATTAAAAATTCTGAAAAATCAGGAGGCTTATAATCTACCCCCCTTAAGAGGATTGTGTCCTCGCAATCAAAGAATAACCGGTCAACAGAGATGACACGATTGCAAACATTGTTCGAAGCACAGCATGATAAAGGGGAATCAAGGTTGAGGATGTAAGAATAATACAAAGGGAAAATTATTTTTCTAAGCATTAAAAGTTATACAATTTCCCGGATGAAGGAAATCTAG
This sequence comes from Iris macrosiphon, assembly GCA_036927795.1. Classification (NCBI taxonomy): domain Eukaryota; kingdom Viridiplantae; phylum Streptophyta; class Magnoliopsida; order Asparagales; family Iridaceae; genus Iris; species Iris macrosiphon. The sequence goes on along the minus strand of JAYESA010000019.1, from coordinate 92,975,511 downwards.
AAGACTACAATTCAGAAAAACTAGATTATCACTTAAAACATACTAGGTTATCAGGTATAAGCAAGTTCGAAATTACTAGGTTAAGGCTAAGGTCACGAACCAACGGGCACGAGCTAAAACAATACTAGAAACATAAAACTACGAATCACTTACGCGCATTAGCTACTCCATGAATCTGCATGTTCTCCAAGGTCATCGTCAGGGCTTGTCCACGTCCTTGCAATCGATTCCTCTGCTGCTGTTGGGCCTGCTGGAAGAGTGCTGCTTGTAGTGCCAAGGGTGGCCTCGGCTGATACCCTCTTGGAGGTGGTGGTAGGACTCCTTCAACTTTCGTTTGTGGTGCTCCCAATGCTGGATAAGTTGACCTCGGTGCTGGTAATACTTGTCGGTTAACCATTGGTGCTCTTTCTCGACGCTCAGGGCATTCCCTTAATGAATGCTGACTGGATCCGCAAGCTAAACATACTTTCCTTTTTCGTCTGCACTCGCCCTCAATATGGCCTCGCTTGCGACATTATTGACAGATAGGTAGTGCCTGTGGAGATGCTTCTGGTGGCTGGTGCATGTGAGGTCTTTTTGTAGCTTCTTCCTGTGGTGCTCCGACTGGTGCTGATGTGGATGATCGCTTCAGACATGGTCTCTCTCCTGATGACGTGCTCCATGCGTCGGGCTGCAGCAAGGACGTCCGGGTAAGATGTAGGTACAACGGATCCAATTAGTTTATGTAGCTCAATGTTTAATCCGTCGAAGAACTTCTCAGCCTTCTCTTCTTCTGTCGGAATCAAGGTTGGGGCAAAGCGACTTAGACGAATAAATTCTTCGTTGTATTCTTCCACTGTCATACTGTCTTGAGTGAGGATATTGAACTTGTCCCGAAGTTCTGATCGAGCGATGGCTGGTATGTACATCTCCTGAAAGAGTCTGGAAAACTCTTCCCAAGTGACTCGGTCTGGTCTGAGCCGTGTCTCCTCAGATAGCCACCAGTGATGTGCATTATCCGTTAACTGCATTCTGACGGCAGTCATCCAACGTTCTATTGGAAGCTCGGCTGCTTCTAATTGATGTTGAGTGTTGGTGAGCCACTCATGAACTTCTGTGGGCTCCTCTTTGCCTGAGAAGGTATGGGGCTTCAGCTGGCGGAAATCAGAAATAGAGCCTGTCGTTGGTCGTCTTGCTGGTAGATCTGCCTGCTGTAGTGCGGTTACTAGGCTGCGACTCAAAGCCTCTTGTTGAGCTTGCATTATTACATAAATTATTTGAAACATCTGTTGTCCGTCCATAGCCTGCCCTTGTGAAATTATGGGCATTGGTGGAGTAAATTGCGTCTATGGTAGAATGTTATCTTGCTGGATTCTCGAGGCATGTTGATTCACTTGACTGCGATGTTGAGCGGATTGACCTTCTTCTACTGGTGTTACTTCCTCTTCATTGGTTACCAAAGCATCCCGTGGTGATCTTGCAGGAGTCTCATCATTTGCTCTGGAATTCATAACTCTGCAACCAAAATAAACAATAAGAGGCACACAGGAATCAAGGCAGGATGCAAGTCAAGAATTTAATTCGAATCCGATATAGAGATCAAGAACGTTTCAAGCAAGTGGATGAGATCCTATAACTTATCATATTCTTACTGCAGGCTTGTTCGATCCCTAAGTTGAAACTGAACAATTTAGTCGTAGACCTGCATGGGCCACCACAAAAACTATGTCACGCCCCAGTCCCAAAATACCGAGGGACTAGATACGTGGCAATGGACAGCAACACACACCGATGGACAAACCTAATTTAATGGATCCATCGGGACGTACTTAAGCTGTAATACAACAATAATGGTCTAGATACTAATCTCATCCACAGAAATGAATACAACAATATCAGAATCATAAAGCAAGATCAATCTCAATAAAATATAAACTCGGGAAATAACCCGATAATGAGTCTGATACATCTGTCAAGATACAAGAATAAAGATAACTACAACCAATACTGAGTATGGAACAGTATATACTCAGAAGATACCCTCGGTGATCACTCGTCTACTGGATCTGGTACTGCTTCTGCTCCTGCTTCTGCTCCTGCTAGTGCTCCTGTACTGTATAACTCTGGGTGGATCTCCTCTGCTAATCCTGGGGACATAATCCGGATCCAGGTCCTCAGGGGACATAGCAAGGTACAAAATAACTCAAGCCAAAATAATGCAGTGCAGAGAATAAATAAATAAATAGGGTAAATATATAACCATATATGTGAAATGCAAGTGAGAACATCACCAGTACTCAGGCTGAGACTACTACAAGCTCTGTGTCTGGGAGCCGGTAGCAGTAATATCATGTGGTTGTCTAGCTCAGAGAGAGACTGAGACGCCGACATAATATAGTCAACCTGTAGCCTGTGTGTCTCTCCAGCAATAAATGAAATAATAGGTGAACACTATATAACCAGCTAAGTGATATGCAAGATGAGAGCAGCACTATAACTCAGGCTGAAACCACTACAAGCTCTGTGTCGGGGAGCCGGTAGCAGTGATATCATGTGTTTGTCTAGCTCAGCTAGAGACTGAGACGCCGGCACAATATAGTCAACTTGTAGCCTGTGTGTCTCTCCCCACCCAATGTAATCATACGTCTCATGTCCACGAGGCCCCATGTCCATGTCACGTAAGATCATATCTAATGCAGCAAGTCATTTAATGTCTATGAATATAATATCTATGTCATAAAACATGTATCCTATACAGAATCACCATAAATATCTCAGGAAGATTCTGTTTCATGAATAGTGTCAAGTGTCCTGGGTTATGATGTACTTGATAAGACAAGTACGAGAAATATAGGGTCTCGGTATCCATGTCTAGATGACGATACACAACGCCGCGTACGGTGTTGGCACCCGACTATTAATTGGATGCTAAGTAAAGTCATACGGTCCTAGGTCAAACATGTACCACAATATATATATAAGCCAAGGAAATAAGTAACAAGAACTGCAAGTTTTGGCAAGGTACACTTGCCTGTGGTTCTGGCTCCAATTGTAGCTCTGATCTCAGTGTGATGTGCAGGTACTACTCCAGTTGCTGAAATAAACATCACCATTAGATTCAGAAAATATCAAATAGCTAGAAATGTATGTCCTTGAGTCCAATTTGGACACATGGGCAAAAATAACAGTTTCTGGTCAAAGCGTGGTCCACATGTGGGCCACTTTGCACCGAAAAGCGTGTCAGGGTCAAAGGTCTTCAAATTCGTCAAACCTAGTGTCAACAAGTCAGGAATGATGATACAAACCTAACGGAACTTCCAGAATTGGATTCTGATGAGCCGATCACAAAATCGTCGGTCAAGTGGAGCCGCAGGGCCCACGATACGCAATTTTGTCAACGTTCTCAGAATCGAACCAAACTTGGGTCACAGGACTAGCGTATTGCTACGAGTCCGATGGCGCAAGTTTTGTCTCGATCCGATGTGTGTACACAAAGTTACAACGTATTCCAGAACAGGCGAATATGGGGCGTTGTCGGCGGATACGCATTGATTCCGGTGTGCATGCACATCCAAATCAACTTCTGCGAAATTTCGCACGTCCGTATCAACGGCGCGCACATTTTGGTAAAGACCGCGTGCGACCAAGTCGTCCCGTTTGGCGGGGCGCACTCAGTTACGGGGTAAAATGGAGCATGGGTTTTCCAGTTTTGGGATCGCGGTTTGCGATCGCCACAGGACGCGACGCACCGGGCGGGTTGCACGGGCATCGATGGGGTCACACAGTCTACGCGTCACAACTGACGGAATTAAAATTGGAGCAACAAGGAGAGAGAAAACGATACCTGAACAGGGCTCCGTGAAGACCGATTTCTCGTGTCCGAGGGTCGACTTGACACACCGACACGGGGCTGCTGTGTCCGTTCTAGGGTTAGGGTTTCTGATGGCCGGAGGGCACGACGGAGGCGGCCGGGGGCTCGTCGGGGCTGGGTCGGGCTGAGGCACTGCTGGCCTGGGCGGCTCTGACCGGAGTTGCTGCGGCAAGGTCGGGCTGGGGCTGTGGGCGGCACTCGGGGGCTGCGGGTTCGTGGATGGGCGGAGACGGACTCGTGCTCCGGTGGGCTTGGGGTCGGGGGAGAACGGCAGGGGGATGGTCGGAAGAGGTGGTGGCGATCTGGGCTAGGGCGGAGAGGAAGGTAGTCGAGGTCGACGGAGAGTTCGATCGTGGGGCGCTGCTCGAGGACGATGGCGGAGGAAGAAGAGGCGGTGGCCTCGGCTGGGGGTTCGAGGTGAGGGCGGCGGAGCGGGAAAGGGAGATAGGTCGGGGAAGACGGGTTGTCGGGGGCGGCCGGAAGGAGAACGAGGTGATTAGGGTTTCGGCAACGGTCGAGGGATTTTATAGGGGCTGGTCAGAACAGTGTTGTCGGTAGGAATCCTACTAGGGTTCTATTTGGGATTTGGGTTACGGGTCCGGGTCGGGTCAGCGGGTCGGGCGGCGGATTCGGCCCGATCCGCTAAGGCTAGGGTGCGGGTTTGGGTCGGCGGATTTTGGGTCGGGTTTAGATCCGACCCGACCCAATAAGGCTGGGTTCGGTTCAACTGAACCGGGTCTGGGTTAGTTTGGTTTATTTTGGAAATAAACCCGGTTTAATTCAGGGTTTAATTTGGTTTATTTAAACTTAGTTTTTAGGGTTTTAAAAATGCTTTCGTGGTCCAATAAATTCACAGAAAATTACCCTATGTCCAGTTTTTTATTTTACACCATAAAATATTATTTTCATAATATTTTAATATTAATTAACAGCAATTAAAAATCATTTAATTACCAAATACCTAGGTTTTAATTACGGAAAAATTCCAGAAAATTCCAGAAAATTTTTGAAAATCCAAATTAAAAATTCTGAAAAATCAGGGGGCTTACAGCATATGTAAGTTATCTTTATAAAATTTTGTCAATTTAATTAGATTATTTTTATAATTTAATTAGATTCTAGGTTTCTAGGTCGTAGGAATGGTCCGATACCGATTATGATTCTTATACTTTGAACCTTGGTTAATATCCTATTTTAAGATATCATGGAAATCAAATATAGCAAATATAAATCAAATTATATACATATACTATGATATCAAGTATCTAATATGATACTCTAACCAAAATCAAATATAACACATATAACTCTAAAATTCTTAACTCTAAACCTATTTATAAAAATAAATATAGGAGACATATGAGACGTTAGAGGGGGACGCTCAGAGCAGTACGCCGATTGAGAGAAACGATCGGTGGGTACAAGCTGTCGTGAGAGGGAAATGCGACAGCGTATACTGTACCGGATCGTTGGCATCGATGCCGTCGGTTTTTTCCAGAGCTCCTCCGACGGCTACTCCAGCTCTATTAGTACCCGGCTCCGATGTTCCTTTGACAGTTGATAGACACACGTGATGCTGCAACACCTGCACCTCCGACGGCTACTACGGCGGCTACTCCGACAGCTCCAGCTCCTCCGACGGCATCGATGGGTCCTCCAGCTCCTTCGACGGCTCCTGCCACTGCTCTGTCTGCCGTTGCTCCTGATGATCTACATAATATTATCGTTATGGTTGTGGCGCAGTACATGGCTAGCTGACAACCGCCGCCGCCTCCGCCTCCACCGTCGATTTGATGGATTTATGTTTTTTTTTTGTGTTTGTGTAATTTTTTTAGTTGGTTGTATTTTTTTTAACTTGATTGTATTTATTTGACTTTGTGGGATTGTATAACATTTATTTGTACATGTTTGGATTACTCTACTTTATTATTACGACATGTATATAATATTTGTACATATTTGTGTGGGTTTTATTATTTTTTGTGGAATTTGCATGTGTAAAATTTATTTGTATGGAAATTGATGAATGTATAACAGGTATCTGCTCAGCAAAAATTAATTTCTGGAAAAATATTACCTTTAGCGACGAAAAAGCGATGTAATAGTGACATAATATTTGGAAAATCTCAGGTCAGCGACGGATTTCGACAAAAAAATATAAAAAATCTCAGGCCAGCGATGGAAATTTTTATCGTTAAAACATCTGATACACCCAAAATATGCCAAATATGTATCAGAATTCGTCGCTAAATTTTGTCCCTTATCCATCACTAAGAGTGACGGATTAGCGACGAATTAACAACGAACGTTGTGAGCCCCGAATGTGCAAAGCCTTCTGAAAAGTTTGGCAAATTTTGGCTCACAAAATTCGTCGCTAATCCGTCGGTAAGTAGTCAGAAAGTTTAGTGACGTAACTTATACTTCATTGGTTTTATGTTGCTCAATCCATCGCTAATCCGTCGATATAGACGGATTAGCGACAAAATTTTTGTAGCAACGTCAGTTATTCTGACGGAACATTTCTGTCGCTAATCCGTCACTAAATACAAATAGCGACGAAAAATACATTTTAGCGATGGATAATTCCGTCGCTAAAACCATGTATTTTTGTAGTTGATATTCCTATGGTTAGTTCACAGATTACGGTGATACCGACATATTGTGAAAATTAGGAAGCTGCAGCAGTGGCATATATTCATCTCTTCAAAGGTCTGAAGAGAACTCTATAGATAAAACACATGACACTGAATGAGTGCAGCCTGTGTGGATCATTACAGTGATTAAATATTCAGAGTTTGGTGATTCTGGAAGATCCATTCATGATAGGCCTCAAGGGCCAGTACAAAATACTGAATGAGTGCAGCTAGCGTGGATCATTACAGTGGCTAATGTTCGGAGTCAAGTAAATCTGGTGGATCCATTCATAATAGGCCTCAAGCGCCATATGATCATAAGAACTATAAAGGAGTGTAGTACTCCATGCTACCGTGGGATGACACCACCATAAGGTACCTCGACAGGGTAAAGGCTCGGCTTTGGGTCAGGTCACAGCGGTAGTAGCACCACATATAGTCAGAGTCAAGCACTATGAAGGAGCATAGTTCTCCATGTTACTGTGGGGTGATACCACCATAAGGTACCTTGACAGGGTAAAGCCTCGGTTGTTGGCCATGTCACAGCGGTAGTAACACCGCATATAATCAAGGACACAACAAATATGGGCTTAGAGGACCTATGATATTGCGTCTCTGCAATCCTACCATTTAGTTTTATGTTATTGGTTCAAGGAAAAATCTACCAGGCATCTAGCTATTAGTCCAAGGGAGGACCATTGACCAAGAGAATATCAAGTACAATGGGTAGTCCTCAGGGACATTATGGGATATGTACCCGAAACTACTGTGGTCTACTATTTATTCTTGATCAGAACTTTTCCTGTGGGAGGATGGCTTTGACGCCTTAATGACTTCTCGGGCAGAGTAAATGTCCGGCATGCGATGTAGGAAGCATGAATAGTTTCAGCACTACAAAGGACTTGTATCCCATACTACAGTGGCATACACCACACGAGGGAGTAAATCTCGGCTTCGGGCCATATCACAATGGCGGTAGTACCCCACATAGTCATGTAGCCTAAACTGAAAAGAGAGAGAGTGGTAGTACAACACTACAAAGAGGCCTGTGACCTCATGCTATAGTCGGTGACACCACATGAGGGAGTAAACCTTATCTTGGAGCTATGTCAAAATGGCGTAGCACCACACAAAAGTGCAAGGCTTCATGATGAGATGTAGTAAAATACTACTTGTCATGCCCCAATCCCGCATGGTCGTTCGTCCTCGCTTGGGTCCTTGCGGGATCGACCGTCCTCGCACGGACGTGATGCCGTGCAAGCCGAAATTACGCTTGCACAAGGCCAAAGCTTGAACAAGGGCAAGTAAGCTATTCAAGATGGAAGCTAGGACACATATTATAGAAAAGTAACGAACACAATGGCATAAAAAAAGCATCTTTATTAATATTCAAAAGTGTTACAAGCGGCGCTTGACCGATGTTACAATTCGCTCAAGCACTTCTCGAATACAATAACATTGTTCCATTCATTACATACCTTTATACAAAAGCAACTCAAAGCACAACTTGATACGGCTCAAGGCATCGACTCCAGATTTTTGGGTCCTGGGGATGAGGCACGACTATCGCTTCTTCGGACGGTCCAGTACCTGCGAACAAGCAAACTGTTGGTGGGTCAGCACTTTGGAGAAAGTTTTGGTGATTATAAATCAATGAACATAAGCAACACTCCCTGAAAATAATACTTAGTAAGCATGTGGCAAAATATTATATTACTAGTGATCTTGCTACTTTTACCTATGTTCATTTCATGCAGCACATGGTTAGAGTCAGTTTACTTCTTTTAAAAATATAGCTTTGGAAACAGTTTGCATATTCAATATTTAAGCATACAATCGGGACAGTGTTCTATCGTGCAGTGCGTAGCATATATCATGCACCATATTTACTAACTCTTTAGGAACACAAGTTATTCTAGTGGACTGATCAATACATTACTAAGGGGCAGCATTGAACATCAAGTGAAACATACAAGTCAAGGGACAAAATAAGATTCAAAGCATAATAAAAAATCAATGCAATCACTTATTCAGTAATTCTTACCCTTCGTCGAACAGTTATCCCTGCAACAGATATACAAGTTAATAACCATTGCATAAACTTATATGTTCTATTCTCTATCCGTCTCTACATCAAATAGTTAGGTATGCAAGAAGACTAACCTAGCATGTGTCCTAACTACATGATGGTCCATGGGTAGCCCCATGATTATTAGCGGTGACTCATGGTTCAGCTTTGTACTAGCACGCGCATGTGTCGACAGCTGTGACTCAAGGTTCAGCTCTTTACCAACACACACGAATACTAGCAGCTGTGATATCATGGGTTTTGCACAACACTAATAGACAAAATACCCCTAGATCCCGTAGGACTGTATCCTCAGGATACAACAAAATCTCTTCCGGACCGACCGATTCCTACTACCCTAGGAACCATTCTAGGGATTACCCTGTGCACAAGTTGTCCGAGATCAATGCATGACATGAATCATATATAATACAAGCAAGCAATGATAAAAAAAACATATATTTTCTTCTTTTAAAAATGAGCGATAGGTTCAATCTTCTTTCACACAACTAATAGAACACCCTACTAAATCACAAGGACCGTACCTCAGGGCACACTATTAGTCTATGCTTATATAAATTAATTACTTATAGCAGTTCGATATAAGAGAACATGCAAACGAAACATATTTTAGCAAGCACGATAACGATTTTATAAAAACTAGCATGCAATATCTATCTCTTTCAGTACGATAGGAAATATGTGAGAAATATCTATGTAAGCAAGGATGATAATAGTTCTTCTATCTCTTTTTACTAAATTATGAAATTCACTCTTACTTAGCATATGACAAAGGGGCTTGTTCAAGCAATTCCTTTACTTATCTTTTTAGCATGACAATGGTTCGTTTGATAGCGGTGTCAGTGTAACTAAGCATGCAATATTTCTTTTCTATCTTGACTTAGCATGGCAAGATTCTATCTTTTTTTAGACAAGCATACAAGTTCTCTAGTTAAGCATGTAGGTTCACGTTCTATCATTTTCAATGCAAAGATTAACTACTTTGCAAACAAGCATAGCAAAAACTCAGATTCATTATTAAGGCATGCAAGAATCAGAGAATGAAGTTCTGCCCATTCACTTAGATCAATCGTCTTTTATTTTGATCGAGAACTCTTCGAGAAGGCTTTCGCTCGAGCAAGCAAAACGATATCACTTGTACATAGTGCCTATGGGGAGCGGGGCACTACATACTTACCCACCGACAAAAAGTTTCATCCTCGAAACTCAAGAAGAAACTTACAAAATCCAGAGCAGCGATAGTCCTCATCCCTCACCATCCTCAATCGAAGACATAAGCAAATCAAGAATCACGAAATCACATCTCTAACCAACAAGAAAGCAAACAAGAAAACTTTTGTGCATACCTTTGAGGAAATCTATTGACTTATTGTACGGAATGTTCATTACAACACAATATTTGGGACATCTCTGAGTCAAAGGAAACAAAATGGGTAAAGAATCGAGTGGCTCTAACCCTATTATGTCATGCCCCGATCCCGCAGGGCCATTCGTCCTCGCTTGGCTCATTGCAGGACCGACCATCCTCGCACGGATGTGATGCCGTGCAAGCCTAAATTGTACTTGCACAAGGCCAAAGCTTGAACAAGGACAATTAAGCTATTCAAGACGGAAGCAACAACACATATTACAGAAAATTAAATAACACAGTGGCATTAGAAAATAAGCATCTTTATTGATATTTAAAAGTGTTACAAGCGGCGCTTGACCGAGGTTACAATTCGCCCAAGCACTCTCTCGAATACAATAACATCGTTCCATATATTACAACCCTTTATACAAAAGCAGCTTAAAGCATAACTCGATACGGCTCAAGGCATCGACTCCAGATTTCTGGGTCCTGGAGATAAGGCACAACTATTGCTTCTTCGGACGGTCCAGCACCTGCGAACAAGCACACTATTGGTGGGTCAGCACTTTGGAGAAAGGACTGGTGAGTATAAATCAAAGAACAGAAGCAACACTCCTTAAAACCAACACTAATTAAGCATATGGCAAAATATTACATTATTAGTGATCTTGCTACTTTTACCTATGTTTATTTCATGCAGCACATGGTTAGAGTCAGTTTACTTCTTTCAAAAATATAGCTTTGGAAATAGTTTGCATATTCAACATTTAAGCATACAATCGGGATAGTGTTCTATCGTGCAGTGCATAGCATATATCGTGCACCATATTTACTAACTCTTTATAAACACAAGTTATTCTAGTGGACTGATCAATTCATTACTAAGGGGCAGCAATGAACATCAAGTGAAACATGTATGTCTAGGGACAAAACGAGATTCAAAGCATAATCAAAAATTAATTTAATCATTTATTCAGTGATTCTTACTGCACCAGACATACAAGTTAGCAATCATTGGATCCGCACACGAATACTATATCCCGTAGGACCGTATCCTAAAGATGCAACAAAATCTCTTCTGGACCGACCGATTCCCAGTGCCCCAGAAACCGTTCGAGAGATGACCCTTGTGCACAAGTTGTCCAAGACCATGCATGACATGAATCATCTATAATGCAATCTAGCAATGATCAAGCCAAACATATCTTGTCTTCTTTTCAAAATGAGCGATATATTCATTCTTCTTTCACAAAACTAATAGAATACCCCACTAGATCACAAGGACCGTACCTCAGGACGCACTATTAGTCTCTGCTTATATGAATCAATTACTTAGAGCAGTTCTATATAAGATAACAGACAAGCAAAACATATTTTAGCAAGCACGATAACAATTTTATAAAAACTAGCATACAATATCTATCTCTTTCAGTATGATAGGGAACATGCAAAAAAAAATTATGTACGCAAGCATGATAATAGTTCTTCTATATCTTTTTATTAAAGTATGCAATTCTACTCTTACTTAGCATATGACAAAGGGGCTTGTTCAAGCAATTCCTTTACTTATCTTTTTAGCATAACAATGGTTCGTTTGATAGCGGTGTTAGGGTAACTAAGCATGCAATATTTTTTTTCTATCTTGACTTAGCATGACAAGGTTCTATTTTTTTTTAGAAAAGCATACAAGTTCTCTAGTTAAGCATGCATTTTCTTGTTCTATCATTTCCAATGCGAAGATTAACTACTTAGCAAACAAGCATAGAAAAACCTCAGATTCATTATTAAGGCGTGCAAGAATCAGAGAATGAAGTTCTGCCCACTCACTTAGATCAATCTTCTTGTGTTTCGATCAGGAACTCTTCGAGAAGGCTTTCGCTCGAGCAAGCAAAGCGATATCACTTGTACATAGGGCCTACGCGGAACTGGACACTATACTACTAAGAGGCTGGTGACCTCATGCTATAGTGGGTGACACCACATAAGGGAGTGAACCTAGGCTTTGAGCCATGTCACAGTGGTGTAGCACCGCACAAGAGCGCAAGACTACATGTTGTGTGTAGTAACGGTACTACTAAGAGGCATGTGTCCTCATGCTATAATGATATGACACCACAAGAGCAGGATCCTCGGCCTTGGGCAACCATGTCATGCGGCGTAGCACCGCACAGAAGCGCAAGGCTTTATGCCGGATAATAAACTCTCTATATTGGAAGAACTCACCTAAGTGTATGGATAGAGATGTAGACCATCTTTTGAGGAAAAGCTTGTAGACGTCCAAGATACATACACTGAGACCATGTCAGCACATGGCCTTTAATGTCCGACCAGATGGCCCAGCTGAGGTCATTGTGTGAGTGAAAAGAATATAAGCTATGGTGTAAAATTTAAGGCCTAGTCCATTCTTGTATCGTACTCTTGTTTGACCCATGCGGGAAGATTCAAGTCGGCGGCAACATCTATCCTAATGCATGATGACAGTCACTGTCATTGTGAGGAACGTTCGACTATATATTGGAATATATGTGGGGGATTGTTCGTATTTTTCACTTAGCTTTGGGAGTTTTATTCCTACATTAGAAAACCACCAATGTGTACATCTCAATATATAACTATGCTTAGTATTGGTATATGCACATGGGGTGGAGGCCCATGTGGGTTGACTGTCCTAGAGGGATTAAGTGTGAATTCCATTATGACAATCTTTGTTTTGTCACCACCTCTGGAAAGTTTTTCTTAGGAGCTACGCCCCGAAGGGGCTTAGAGACTGGGACTGGTACTCGGACTCGGACTCGTGCTCGGGCTCAAGGGCGCAAAGTGGAGCTTTGTTAGTGCACTTTGCACTTAGCATGTCAGCATCATCGCATGACGCTCGTGCGCTCCTTTATGCGCGAGTTGCATGCACGGTTACTAGCTCAGACTCATGCTTCGTGGCGTATGCAGCCCGGTACTATGCTGCCAAAGCGCTATGCGTCCCGGTGCTATGCGGCCAAGGTACTATGCATCCAGGCATTATGCGGCCAGGGGTTATGCGGCTTGTTGTTATGCAGCCAGGGGCTATGTGGCCAGGGTATTTGTGTGTGGGGCTATGCGGTTTGAGGCTATGCGGCCTAGTTTGATTGAGCGAGTTGCATGTGAGGGGACATGGTCTGCTTCAGACGGCGCATGCGGTGCATGGTTTTCTGTGACCTCCGGAATATGCGGCGCATGCGACGCGAGCGACTATTTTCGACGTTTGGTGGCGCTGTCTGCCTCATGCAATACAGCATGATCGGCGGTAGAGGCGGTACATGTGGCGTGGGAACATGTGTAAACTCCCTCGTTGCAAGCAGTCTCTCCTCGCTTAGTAGGGTATGGGTCATCTTTATTTGGATTTTTTGTGTGTAGGGTCCATCAATTTTTAACAATAAAGAGTTATTTGGAGTTGAAGAAGAGAGAGTTTAATGGTATTCAACAATGGGTGACAAATATAGCGGAACTTTTCACCTTTGCTGTCATAAACATGCATGCAGCCATTCTAATTTATTTAATCCCCTTGATTATTTTTCGTACAATATATATATATATATATATATATATATATATATATATATATATATATATAGGAAATTATTTGAGGGATATCATTATTAGGTACTCGCGTAAGTGCGAAATATATACTTGTTTCAAGGGCAGAAAGTGATCAAATAATTAGCACCCGTACAAGTGAAGGTGCTATTTGGATCATCGTAGGCATAACTGTAGGCTCTAGGACATGCATTCTTGAAGATCATTGAGTAGGTCGAGGGCTTGCATGTTGTCGGAGTACCGAACGCTCCCCTGCAGCAATATTCGTCAGTGTTGAAAGCCAAACATGCGCTCTTGCACCCTACAACGGCTCCACCTCCATTCTTGAGCTGCAGTTGTGCAGGACAACGTGCGTTGATGTCAACAGGGCAGCCAGATGGCATGCAATCACCCGACCCTCCTTGGACGGAAATAGATGCTGGGAGGTTGAATCCGTCAACTAGGCTTGTGTCGTAGAAATTCTTTCCACGGTCTCCTTGAAGAGTAAACTCGAGGAGTGTTACCGGAGGGGCACCTCCGGCACCATTGCACGATACCCTTGAGCCGCAATCGCCTGTCTGGCAGGAGAATCGCCCCGAAGCATCGGTGGTGCACCCGGTACGAGCCCACATGCGACCCGACCATCCCGTTGGGGCGGTGACGGGTGCTGACGTCGCACCACTACCGAGCACGAATCCGGTTTGGGACAGCGGGGAGGATGAGCCTCCTTGGAGTGTGCCTGGCCACACTGTGAAGGGGGCAGTTGTTCTTGAAGGTAAAGGTAGTTGAACTTACAACTCCTGGATGGATTTTTTAACATTAAATATATATAAGATTCCTGTAATATATGCATAGCTACTCAAAAGTACTAAAAAACAATCGATCTAATAGTTTGTCGCCAAAGTAAGTAATTGAGGTCGAGTGATTCTAGCTAATAGTCATGTTCAATCTATGTTTCCGCCTAAATTAATATATAATCAATGTCGCGATAGCACACTATGTATAATTGTACAACACTGCATGTCCTCATAGAGCATCACTGATAGCACACTATGTACCTGTAAGGAGGAAGATGCTAAACACCAATATCAAGTTGAAGAATGTGCCCATTGATACGAGCTTTGGTGAAATCATAAAGTGATAGGAGTGAGTAGGGAAAAGAGCCGAGAGTGATTTATATAGAAGATTGAAATGTGTGGAGAAAGAAAAAAAACAAAACTGCCGTGGAAATATCGTTCTTGTGGAAAATGGTGGACAATAATGTGTGGAGAAGGAAAACAAAAAACAAAACTGCTGTGGAAAAATCGGTCTTGTGGAAAATCCCTTACGGAGAAACATCGGATATGACACGTTAAGCTACGGAAACAGAAACAGAGGTGAACAAAAAATCTGGTCATCAGAAAAATCGTATGTGGAAAACATTGGCTGAGGCTCGTGATGATCCATCAAGTTGCATATCAATGAATGTGGCATTGCTGGTACATGGACAGACATCAGAGTAGCAAGTTACCTCAATTGAGTTTGTATCACTTGTAGGCCAACCATCAAGTTGCTAACATGCCAATACTTTGGCTTGTGACCACCAAATCGGTCGATAGCTAACGAAAATAGCGACGACATGACTATAGAAAATGGTCGCCGGAATATCCAATATTGCTATTCAGAAGACGTCGTCGTATAGTTGTTGTAGGATCGTGTATGGCAACTCTAGAGGGAGGGTGAATAGCGTTTATGTATACAGCCGAATGAAATTACGTGTTAAAAATAAGTCTATGGCATGCAATGGTGATCAACTACTAGCAGTTAGAATATATCTAATGTGTCAGTTATACTATTAGCAACGTGTATGAATATAAGAGAGTTACTACTACTAGCAATGAATATAGAAGTGCATGACAAATATATATATATATATATATATATATATATATATATATATATATATATATGCATTAGAGTGAGAGAGAGCAAACACAAACACCAAGATATATACTTGTTTTTCTCTGAGAGGACTAATCAAGTCCCGAGAACTCAAGCTCGAAGTTTTATCCAGTATAATCACCAATAGTGAATCACAAGCTTTGATCCGAAAGCTTGCCACTTCTTTACAACCACGAGATTTGATCTGCAGTCTCGCAACTTCACACACCATAAATTTTGATGCTCGCAACTTCACACATAACAGGGGCTTCATGAACCAAGCTCTTTACAAATATGTAGACTTCTAGACCGAGACCGCACTCGGCACTAGGAAGGCTAGGGAGTTGCTTTTGGAGATGAAAAAGTTAAGGCTCAGATGTTTGCTCATAATAGGGTAGAAGGATTAAGAGAAGATGAGTGAGTAGGAATATAAAAATTCAATCCTATTTTTAGTGTATTGGCAAACATAATTCGGCCAGAATTCGGATAGACTTTAATTCAAAATTTTGGACGTTGGGTCAGAAAATCAGAGATATCACAACTGTACTGATTTTATACCAAAGTGGTAACCGAGTTCGGCATGAATTCGGCCCGAATTCGAAAATCAAACAGATTGGGCTTTGTGAATGAATGTCGACTAATTTTATGGTTAGGGTCGATGGTTTATTTGAGTGGACTGGGTATCTGGATATATGTACTCTAATTTGCCAATGTGACTCAGCTTACATCGATCCTAGAGTCAATAAATAAAAGATTACAATTGTTGAAACAGTAAAAAACTTTACTCAAAAGATTTGGAGGCTAATGCACAAATCTGTCTTTTGAAGTTGATCTTCGTTGCTTTGCTCTGCATCTTGTATCTGCTTCTTTGTATTCGGTTTGATATTTTTGTCGATTATCAGAATCAGGTTGACCGTGACTACTTTGTGTCAACAATAGTCACATCCGGCTGATAGTTCACTACCGTGCAACGTAATGTTAGGGAATATATGGTATCTTTTGAGCAACACCACTCTACTGGTGACGAACTAGCAACGACTATGGCGATGGATCCTCAACACCCATGTATCTCTCTCGCCATTCATTGCCAGTATGTCGATATTTTGTTGCTAAGTAGAGAAAAATATGTTGTGTCAGCGATTTTTTGTCGATGTTTTGTTAGTCCCGAGGCTTAATCAAAGATGGTAGAACAAGAAGTTGAAGTCAAGATCAGGAGTTCACACAAAAGTTTTCTCTTTGATATACAACGATCCAACGAAGAACTATATAATATAGAATATAGTTGCTGATTACAATTCCTTCTTCATCACATAATTCAAGAACCAAAAACATATTTTTTTCTTGCAAACGTGATTACAATTGAGACAGAACGTTTACAACTAGAGGAAGAGCAGAGAAATATAGAATAAAAATTATTCTTGTTGGGGTGGTGAATACCACCATTTCTCAAAGCAAGATTCATCCTATATCGATGATCTGCTCTCAGGAGGCAACAAGTTCACAAGAGAACTTCTGGAACTCTCGTAGTCACCTTTTTGTGTAACTCGAACAGACTCCTTTGGACTCATCTTTCTCAATATTTGGTGTATATGAAAAGGAGGCTAGAGGGCCCTTTATATATGGAAGAATGGAAGCTCATCCTCCTCTTCTTTCCAATGTGGGACTAAAAAGTTAATATACAAATTGATATCCCACAATCGCAGCCCAATGCATAGCCTGCTCAGCCCCCGTTCAGCACCCGCTCAGCGTCCACTCATGCAACACGCACATGCAACCCGAGCATAAAACTCGCACATAAAACGAGCACAACAAAAGTTCACAAGCACTTTGCGACGATGCTAAGTGCAAAGTTCACCAACAAAGCAATACTTTGCGCCCTTGAGCTCGAGTCCAAGAGCATGACAAATACCCCAACAAAGCGACACTCCTATGGAATAATATCCAAAAGCATAACAAAAAGCTTAAAAGCTTTCATTAAGGAGTTAATCATTTTTTCGATCAATTACCCCTACATGGCACCTATGTGTCCCACCACACCCCATGTGCATACCTCAACACATACAAAATATTATATTAGGATTTCTATTTGGTGGTGTAGCCAATGCAGGACTATCTTTACTAGTCCAAAGGCAAAAATACCAACAATCTCCTACTTATCTCCATTTATAGGTTGAGCGTTCCTTATAGTGACTGTCCATCATGCATTAGGATTGATGTCGCTTCGACATGAGTCTTCTCGCATGGGTCGAATAACAGTATGGTACAAGAGTGGACTAAGCCTTGAACTATACACCGTAGCTTCAATTCTTTCTACTAACACAATGACATCAGCTGTTCTTTCAGTTGCACATTAAAGGCCCTGTGTATGCATGGTTTCGGTGTATGTATCTTGGACGTCTACAAGTTTACCCTCAAGAGACGGCCTATATCTCTTTTCATACACTCTAGGTGAGTTCTTCTAAAAAGTTATTAGTATGAAGCCTTGCTCTTCCTTGCGGTGCTACTCCGCTATGACATGACCCAAAGCCAAGGTCCCACCTCATTGTGGTGTCATCTACTGTAGCATGAGGTCACAGCCTCTTTGTAGTACCAAACTACCCAGCATGAACCCTTGTGCTTCCTTATGGTGTTACGCCGCTGTCACATGGCTCGAATAGCCGAGGCTTTACCCTCTCTAGATACCTCTTAGTGGTGTCACACCACTGTAACATGAGGATACATGCCTTTTTGTATTACTGCCTACAACTCTTTATTTTATAACATTAGACTACCTGCCTATATGCGGTGCTACGCCTTTGTGACATGGCTCACGAAGCTGAGGCATTACCCTATCGAGGAATTTCATGGTGGAGTCACCCACCATAGCATGGAGTTCTCTGCTCTTTTGTAGTGCTGTGCTACCATGCTTCCTGTAAAGCACGTCGAACACACGTCGAATATTCCAAATATCCTAAAACTTATTTGTCATGCCCAGATTTTGTAGAATCGATAGTCGTCCCCCGGGCATGACGCCGTGTGTGCTTAGGTTGCGCAACGCACAAGGCCAAGATATTTATATAATGAGCACATATTCAGAGTACGTAGATAATTGAACAAAATATTGGAACATGAAAACATTTTCTTTATTGATAATAAACATCTCTATACAAACTCTTGAATGAGTCGGATAATTACCGCACGGGCTTACAAAAGTGAACGCAAAATGAGATAGTCGTCCTGTACATTACATCCTTTTACTAAAATTTTAAAGTTATAAACACCTTCAGACGAAGCTATCGCCTTTCCATGGAGATGCATAAGTTTTGTGCACGAGCTTCTGGAACTTCAAAATGCTTCTTTGAAGGCACGATCAGGGCATGTCGGTATGTGGACCGAATTGGGAAGTCGCTTTAGCTTCTTGCAGTATCTTCTTAATACAGAAAACCTATTGCAACGAGGGTCAGTATATTAAAATACACTTGTGAAGGTGAGCTAACCCAACTATACCAATCAATATATTATTTATACGAATCATAAAAGTTATTATATGATCTTTCTATCTTGTCTTAGTCCATTTTACAAGCAAGCATTAAATATAGAAGTTTACTGAAATAAATATGCCACCATTCGGTGACTTTTATCTGCCCGTCTGAACCACCTACACAATACTTACCATGACCTTCCTTGATCACGAAGATATAGTTAGCTTGCACAGTTTAAATACACGAGGGGGTCACTGGCATAATGCCATAAAGGACGAGTTATAGTATCGAGACGAGAATGGTATGCAACGCAGGTGGCGAGCCCCGCTACATGATATTCTGTCCATAATAGATGACTATACAGATCGTTTCGTCTGGATCAGATTGGTCCCAGTGCTCCGGCGACCGTCCGTAGGAACCAAAAACCTTATGCACAAGTTGTCCGTGACCAAACATCGATTAATACTATATTATCAAATGGTACAGTTTAAGGCATCACAAGCACGATATAAGTTACATGGCATGATCTGTTTTGCATAGTCTTCCTTATCAGTTTATTGCATAGCAAGGTGTGTTCTATACATAGCATAATCAAAGAAGAAGTATATAAATTCTAACTAGAATTGAAGCATGATGAAGAATATTCTAGACGAACTATCATGCAACAAGGTAACCATTCGCAAGTTGATTGACAAGCATAAAGTAACCCAAGTCTATTTAATTTTATCTTGACATCTTTTAGTTATTATGGTATTGTTTGATCGGGACAATCAAGAGGGCAAGATTTTATATGTGAAGACTTGAAAGAAGGGTCAATTAAATTAAATTATAGCCACTCACAAGTAAGTTGGAGAGAGAAAGGGAAAGAGGTGTTTCAAGGCTCCGTTTATACGACGTCTACTACACGATCACCTGGATTGCCACAAACAGATGATCAATATCTCTTCTACTCTTTCCAAGCTCAAAAATAAAATACAGTTCAACGAATTAAAAGCAATAAAATCTATCGAAACTGTTCAAGAAAATACAAATCCGAAAACAAACACAAAAGTACGAAAGAAACAAGACGACAGTGAAAACTAGGCAAGAAAATTTGCGGCGGAGAGGCCCCTCTTGACTCTGCCGCTAAATCCATCCTTGGGGCACGGTCCACTGAATATGGGCATCAATTCCGAAGAAGCAAATCCATAATGAGAAAAGATCTTGATTCAATCTATCCCGATCGAACGATACCGAAAGTATTTTTTAGCCATGCTCCCCGAAAAGGAGAAACGGGGCACCACATCCTAACCAACTAATAGGAAGTTTCATCCACAAAACTTTGGAATATAACCCACCACTATGAAAAAATAAAGAAATCTTTTTCTTCATCTAAGACTCAAGCTCCCATGTCAATTTTTTGACAGAATAATTTCTCCAAAGCTCCCACATGAGAGAAATCGTACGACTTCGAAGCAGCTTCTCTTTGGGATCCAAGATCTGCACAGGGTATTCAACATACGTCAAGTCTTCATTCAAGTCCAGTTGATCAAGATATACTATATTATTAAGGCGTCTAAGTCATCCTCCTACAGGATTTTATTCTACTCAAAGAACAGATAGTAGACAACAGTGGTTCTGGGTCCATAATCCCTCAATGTCTCAAAGGACTACCTACTGTTCGTAATATTCTCCCAGTCAATGATCCTTCTTTGAACTAAGTGCTAGATGCTTAGTAGATTTTTCTTTGAACTAATAGCATAAAACTTTATGGTAGAATTACAAAGACATAATATCAAAATTCCTCTAAGCCCATTTATGCTGTATCCTCGACTATATGCGGTGTTATACTGCTATGACATGGCCTAAAGCGGAGGCTTTATCCTGTCAAGGTACCGCATGTAGTATCACCACTGTAACATGGAGTACTATGCTCCTTTATAGTTTTTATGATCAACTAGCGCTTGAGGTCTTATATGAACGGATTTGCCAGACCCTCCTGACTTCGATCATCAACCACTGTAATAATGCCATCTTTGATGTGCTAATATAGTGTCTTGAACGGATCCACTAGAATCACCTAGCTTCGAACATTAACCACTACCATGACGCCATCCTTGATGCGCTCATACAACACGAAGTGCCTTAGCTGCACCGATCTCTTCTAGGCATTGAAGAGAAAAATTGATGCCATTGCTGCAGTCGCCTGGTTGTCGTAGTGAATCGGTACCGCTGAATATATGCACCAACCACTGGAAGATCATACATGAGCTTTCGAAGCCACTCTGCTTCATACGCTGCAGTCTCCAGTATAAAAAACTCAGATTCCCTTGAGGAATGAGATATAACAGCTCCACCCTTTGAGAAGACATATCCTCCTATGGACCTTTCGCTCTCTACTTTTGAATACCAGCTTAATCACTAAAGCCTTCCACTATTATCGGATATCCGTAGATTTTTTATTAATTTTTTCACAGCTTTCCAATGCTCAACACCTGGATTACTCATGAACCGACTCAGCATCCCCACGATAAAAGCTATGTCAGGCCTTGTAGCAGTTATTGCATACATCAAACTTTCGATGATGCTTGAATACTCCATCTGCCTAATACTTTTTCTCGTATTTGGCTTCAGTTTCTTGTCACACCTGTATGGAGTATTGATCCCTGAAAGATCCTGATATCCATAGTGTGTGAGCATCTTCTCAATATAATGAGACTATGATAGTGCCACTCCAGTGCCCGTCCGGATGACCTTGATCCCCAGGATCATATCAGCTCTCCAAGTCCTTCATTCTGAACTTGGATGAGAGAAACTTCTTTGTCTCAGTAAAATATGCTCGATCCGTGCCCAGGAACAATATGTCGTTCATGTATAGACAACCGATGACTCCTCTCCTGTTAGCAAACTTTGGGTAAACATACTTGTCCATCTCACTAACCCTGTAGCCGATTAATCTTATAACTTTATCAAACTTCTTATGCCATATATTGGGAGCTTACTTCAGACCGTATAATAATTTTACTAACTTGCAGACTTTGTCTTCAAGGTCCTTGATGATGAATCCTTCTGGTTGTTGCATATAAATCTCTTCGATCAATTCACCATTCAGGAATAAAGTTTTCACATCCATCTGATATACAACGAGCTTATGGATTGCACTTATAGAATTAATATCCTGATTATCGTCATCCGCGCTACTAGAACATATGTGTCAAAGTAGTCGATCCCTTGCTTCTGAGAAAACCCTTTCTACCAGCCTTGCCTTGAACTTGTCAACAGTACCATCCGCCTTCATCTTCTTCTTGAAGGTCCATTGCATCCGATTGGTTTAGCTCATTCAGGCAGATCGACCAACACCCAAGTGTTGTAGGAGGTTATTGAGTCATACTCTTTATTTATAGCCTCCCTCCAGAAGACAACGTCTCTGATCTTTATCGCCTCATCATATGTAAGCGGATATGCTTCAGTATGATAGGTGACAAAATTATCTCTGAAGTCCTTCTGTCTTCTCACCCGCTTAGGCACGGGTTGCGATCTCTGGTTCGAATGTTGTCTCTAGAATGACAACTTTTTCTTGGACTACATCTTCATTGAAAATGTTAGCCTCCTGTGCACTCACACTGTTCTTCAGAATGTCCATAAAAATAATTTTCTTGTGCCTTGCAAATTTATCTATCAAAGAATTTTGCATCATGAGATATTGATGATATAATTTGACCCAGTATCAAGGAATCTCCGAGCATTACTTTTCTCAGCATATCCCAGAAAGATTGTCTTCTTAGTTCTTGTTCCTATCTTCTGAATCTTTAAGTCTAGAAGCTTTATATATGCCAGACATCCCATACTCAAATGACATTTAATTTGGATCTGACTTTGAACCAGAGTTCATGAGGAGTGACATCGAAAGTTGCTTACAACACACTGTTCAGAGTGAACGTAGCCGTTAGCACAGCTTCTCCCCAAAAGAAGTTTAGAAGACCCACAGTTAACATTATTGACTTCATCATCTCTGTCAATGTTCTTTTCTTTCGTTCAACTACTCCATTTGACTGAGAAAAATTCAGAGCAGTCGTTTCATTGATAATTCTATGTTCTTTGTAGAACGATTGAATTCAATGGTCCTATACTCTCTACCTCGATCACTTCTGAGTCTCTTAAGTTGTTGTCCTTTTCGACGTTCAACCTCAGCCCTGAACTCCTTGAAGTTCTTAAATTCTTTATCTTTTGTCTTGAGCCAATAGATGAACAGGTACTTCGAGTATTCGTCGATGAAGGTAATAAAATACTTTATCATGACATTTGTGGAGAACTGTTTGAAGTCACAGATATCTGAGTTTACCAACTCCAAAAAATATGTACTTTATTTTACCCAATTGAAAGGTTTTTTTTAATCTTTGTCTGTGTACAGACCTCACACTTCTCTACCTCCTTACCCCCATATTTGGAGATAAGCCATAGACTAGACATCTTGTGATACAGAGTACATGTCCTAGTCTTGGTGTTCCACAACTCTTATAATGAGACTCTACTCAAAAGCAGAAGCTTGAACATCCATCTGATACTGAAGCCTTGTTCCAAAGTATGTCTCCTGCAAAAAATTCTCATTGGATCTCGGTTGTTCTTAACAGCGATGGCTATTCATTTTAGTCTTCGGGTAGCCAAGATATCACTATCTGGCAACCATGGAGGTTCACCCTCAAGTCTGCAACAGACTTTCTAAGATTAGTTTCTTGGTAATCACTGTTACTTTGCTATACGTACTTCTTTGACTATAACTTCTTGAAGTCCAGAACCATTATCTCAATCCCTAGTTCCTCTGCTTGATCTTTGTTCGCTATCAAGATCTTCGACCTTCTTCAGTGATAGGCTTGACCTCGGTGAACTACTCTTCCTAGAGCTCCCATGTCTAGATGCACTAGTGTCTATTCACCAGTAAGCAACCACACCAGTGACTTAACCTGCGCAATTATAGCAACTAAGTTAAGTAATCAAAGTAACCAATTTAGGCTTTTACCTTGCTGTTTTGATTTATAATTGGATCTGTAATCCTCATTCTCATGATCCTTTATGCTTGAAGAGACATGCAACAAGGTACTCATAGTCCCATGCGCATAACCTGGTCACGCATAGACTTTGCTTAGAGCTAGCCACATAGACGCTTTCATACGCCAAGTCCTGCCATATACCAAAAGAACTCCATGCGTAGTGACTACACTACACCGAGTCTGCCATGCGCAGTGAGTGCCCTGTTTCGAGACTGCTTATATGCCAAGTTCTTCTATGTTCTAATTGTTGCCATGCGTAGATGCATAATGCCAGTCTCTTTTCTGCAACTACAGTAGACTTCTCCATGCGATTACTAGCTTCAGACATCTCCATGCGCCAACTTGCTTCATATTTTGACTTCCTTTCTCTTAGAAAGCGCGTCTTCGGTGATGCCAGATTAAGTTCACTTCCATTCGTAGGAATGGTAGAGACTGGATTCTTTTTACCCACGTCCAACATTTGATAGAGGACTCCTTCCTCATCCAAATGATTGAAGTGTAGTCCATCAATTTTCTCAAGTTTGTAAAAACTTGTGTTGAGAAGACTTGCATGGTTGTTCTTTATTTTTCTTGGATCTTGCTTTGAAATTGTTAGTCCTAAGGCTTAATCAAAGATGGTAGAACAAGAAGTTAAAGTCGAGATTATAAGTTCATATAAAAGTTTCATCTCTGATATACAACGATCCAACGAAGAACTATATAATATAGAATATAGTTGCTGATTATAATTTTTTCTTCATCACAGAATTCAAGAACCAAAAATACGTTCTTTCTTGCAAATATAGTTGCAATTAGGATATAACGTTTACAACTAGAAGAAGAGAAAAAAATATAGAATACAAATTATTCTTGCTAGGGTGGTAAAGACCATCGTTGCTCAAATTAAGATTCATCCTCTATCGAGGATCTGCTCCCAGGAGCCAGCAGGTTCACAAGAGAACTTCTAGAACACACTTGTAGTCACTTCTTTGTGTGACTCGAACGGACTCCTTTGGACTACTCTTTCTCAATATTTGGTGTGTTTCAAAAGGAGGCTAGAGAGATCTTTATATAGGAAAGTATGAAAGCCCATTCTCCTCTTTGTTTCGATGTGGGACTAAAAAGCCAATATACAAAATTAATATCCCATAATTGTAGCCCAATGCATAGCCCGCTTAGCGCTCGTTCAGCACCCGCTCAGAGCCCTTCCAACGCCAGTTCAGCATTCGCTCAGCGCCCGCTCATGTAACACGCGCATATAACCCAAGAATTATAAAAAATGAGCGCACGAGGGCAACAAAAGCGCACAAGCGCCTTGCAATGATGCTGACGTTCTAAGTGCGCCAACAAAGTGATACTTTGCGCCTTAGAGCCCGAGCCCGAGTCCGAGTTCCTAAGCCCCTTTGGGACTTAGTTCCTATGGATTAATATCCAAGAGCATGACAAAAAGCTTAAAAGCTTTCATTAAAGAGTTGATCATTTTTTTTCTCATAAGAAAACACCGCCACATGGCAACCATGAGCCCCACCACACCCCATGTGCACACCTCAACACATACAAAGTATTATATGGAGATACTCACTTGGTTGTGTAGCCAATATGGGACTAAATTTAGTAGTCCAAAGGCAAAAATACCAATATATTTTACTGTATTTTTTTATAGATTTGACTGTTGGGGATGTGGGACTATTGCTTTTTTAAATCCATTGTAGTAAATCCCTAGTTTGGGTTGTTGCCTATAAAATAAAGTAAAGTCCCAACATGACACATTGTAGTCGCTCACCTAATTTGTAGTCGAGCTCAAAAATTGAGAAACACAATCTTAAAGTTGTAAACAAAAATATACAGATAGCATTAATAATTTGAAAACAATAATGTTAGATCAACATACTATCTTAGATGCATCCCATGTGTTGAATTAATCGAAAAAAAATCACTTTGAAGGATATATTGGAAGGAATAATATATTTCTCCATAGAAGCGAACCCACCTAGCCAAGTTACTGTAAAATGCTAGGTTTTATTTGCCTTGGAATCGGCAGAAAGTCTCTCTAGGTCTAGAGTAGAGAATTATAGAAGAAAGCACCGAGAATTGGACCTATTTTAAGATGTTTCATACTTCATAAAGCAGAGTCATCATAAATTAATCTGGAAACTCATGAACATGTTAGAAAATTAAAAAAATACAAATATATGATTTGTGTAAATTGCTCTATGTTTATTTACCTATCTTATTAGTTGTGGATTGATCTCTCTATATTTCGAAGCATATCTTTAAGAGAATACCATGCTGAAATTAAAATCCTTTTGTGTTGCAGATTTATGAAATTAAATTTGCGTAATCTTGTCCTTTCATACATTAAAGTCATGTTATTTTATTTTTCATATGTTTCATCCTCTTTTCAGTATTTCAGTTGTATGTGCAAAAAATAGAATTATGTTGTTGTTGGGATGAAGAGAAATAAATATTTCTTGCTAGCTATATTAGGTAACCTTCTAAGAGTGATATTTCTATGGTGGATAACCATTTTAACACATGAACAATTATCATTGAGTTAAATATTTGCTAAACTCTATATTTAGCAATCAGAATATAACTACAAATGAAGAGACCTCCACACATGAGCACAACACAGCAGTAATAAAAGAGCAAGGCCAGAACGAGGAGGGGCAAAAAATAACTCTTGGGGGGGGGGAGAGGCCCTTCGTGTCCAAAATATCATGGACATAGAGACTCAGATAGTGCTATTAGAAGTCGTACGAAGAAGGGAACAATGGAGAGTCCTATTCCTGTTATTGAGGCTGCATCCCAGGATGAAGTGATTGTAGTAGGCCGTTTACAGAATATACAAATCAAGGTGATATTTTCATAAATTGTGTTGATGCATTTTATTATCCATTGATTTCTTGGTTCTGACTCACCCTATTACCCAATGTTTTCTTTTGAATAATTAAGATTGATTTAAATCGTGACGTGGATTACTGACGTGAGAGATCCAATGTCTTAATTAATTTACCCCTTCTATATATACAATTTGGTTTTCTCTCTCCCCTTTTTCATTCTTTCTTCTCTCTCTTCATTTCCTCTCTACTTTTCTTTGGAGCTTGGAGCTTGGTCTTGAGTCCTAAGAGAGTTATTTCTGAACCCCTCTTGGTGGTGGAGTAGAAGTTTAGGCTGGGAGATCTATCACGTCCCAATCTCCCGCAAGCTCGATAGTCCCTGCTGAACGTGAATCACCACGTTGCAGCTCTCCCGCAGGACAATCATTCTCATCGGGACGTGATGCCGTACGAGCCTGGAGTTGCGCTCGTACAAGGTGATGTTGTTAAACACCAAAGTTATCATCGAAACAACCAAGTTACAGCGGAAGCCGTTATGTGTACCAAGCACACATCAGAGTAATACGCAGCGAAGCTCTCGATAGGGTCCAAATGAAATGCCCCGAGGGCAATGCCACGAAGGCGATGAAATACTCTTGCTCTTTTCTCTAGCCCACAAAGGTACTTACAGTTCATACATCACGCCTTGTATATCCAAGCAGCGCCACTACGCCTGCGTACCTGAAATATTACCCACAAACGTGGGTCAGTACACAGCCGTACTGGTGAGCGGGGTAACCCACTCGTCTAAGCTGACACTAAGTAAAATAGTGAATGCAAACAGTTATATGGTGATCTTTCTAGTTTGAATCCTAGATTCATTTCATGGCATATGGATGACATGTTAAGGAAAGCTGTAAAGCAGTTTAAGCATGCAAGCATTCAACTCAAACCAATTGACAAGCATTTATATATATAACCAACCCGAAGTAAACTAGCACGCAACCCGTCTTACTCAATGCCATCGCTTGCACGATAACATATCGAACCAACAGTCTCGCCTCAATATCCATCCTCAACCAAAGTTATATTCCAATCTCGAGTGCACACTCTTGCCGAGGCAAGGTGGCCGCGCCTACACGAAAGCCAAACCAACAAAAGAAAAGCAAGCCAACTCTTATCTATATGAAGTCACTAGCTAAGCCATACAGGACATATCTCAAGCATTACGGCGCGCCCTATCAGCCCGGGATGCAAGCCCCGCTGGAGGTCCCGCAATGCATCGTGACTAGCACGAATCAAATATTTCCCTCAGGATCGAAACGGCTCTAGTGCCCCGGATCGATACCGTTTCGAGAAAATGCCAAAACTTGTGCACAAGTTGTCCGTGACTATGCAGACACAAGTAGGTATGACGAGAGGATCGAACATTCTCGCCCCACCAAGCGATCCTAGACTCGTTCAGCCGATACCTAACCGAAATATCCATAACCATTCTTCCAACATATCCAACCAAGGAATCCAAATCTCGACCTCAACATATATAGCCCAAGGCACCAAAATACCCATAGGCACAATCTCTCAAGTTGTGCCCAAGTTATGCTCATATTCACATTGCC
Source organism: Iris macrosiphon (assembly GCA_036927795.1). NCBI lineage: Eukaryota > Viridiplantae > Streptophyta > Magnoliopsida > Asparagales > Iridaceae > Iris > Iris macrosiphon. Next base: position 92,947,217 of record JAYESA010000019.1, on the reverse strand, counting down.
GCTTTACAGCAATGTATCTAAAAACTTGGTGCAACACCCATGCTCAAAGCAATCCCATGGCACAATGCCATTTCAGTGGCACAATGCCCCATTCGTGGCACGATGCCCCATCAAGCGGCACAATGCCCTCGCCGATGCAGTTGTTCGGTTTCGAACCATAACTGCTCGCTTTGCATGACAAAGCGACCAAGTGATACTCGCGCACGGATGCACGCTCGCTCGCCCGAATTCCCAATATTCCTATTTGGCTCAATGTATCATTCCAACTTGTATAATTCCAACCGTCCAAGCATAATCCCAATTATCCAACCGACTGTCTCAAATGTATAATCCAACTATCGCTTCAACTATCCAACGCGTAAATCGTCTCAAGCCACAATCCTACCAAGCCAACGACGTACACTCTATGCACGCCTCAGTGTAGTGTTTCCCAATGTTTCAGTCCAAGTGTTCAAGCCTTTTATGTATTTTCTATATTATTAGGCATGAAGGAGTAGAGGAGAAGGGAAAGAGCCCACTCACAATGTTTGATCCCGTTAGGCATCCTGTCCTGCCGATACGGCCAATCCCTTGAACCCGTGGTCCGATGCAAGCGCGATCTACTCAACTGGTATGACCTTGCGAGCAGGTCGTGCTCTCCAAATCATCCGACCGATCGGACTAAGGATGACGGCATTATTGCTTCCATCCAGCTATTCAGTATTGTTCTGAACAAACACCTGATTCTATCGAACCCGCTAGCCATCTGCACATTGAAACCAACTAAATCAATTCTTCTTCCCAAAATCCAACATTTCAAATGTAACCAGCATTTGATTTATTCAATCCGACTCAGCGTAACGCTCCGAGCGGTTGCGGGCATTACATAATATACCACTTAAAATCAGGTTCGTCCACGAACCGTGCTGGCACTCATTCCTATCACATGCCACAATCTAATTCCATAGATCTGCTCTATGCAACTCACATATTCACGATTCTGACTCCGCATCTCGTTCTGCTGAACGCTAGTACAATTTTCACGAATTCTCACATCCTCCTTGCAGCTCAATACGAATTCTTCGTATCGCTTAGTTTTGGATCGTACACATATTTAAGGCATCCCTAAAATACATGCATTTCAGCCGAGCCTTGCGATAGCAAATTTGAACAAGTTACAAGGGTATCTTTATGTTCGAGGCATCCATTTTGCTTTACTCCCAATTGAACCAAATTACGATTTCCATACCAACATATTCGATTGAGCACTATTCTCAATTATGCAAATTTTCCACCGACTCAATGAGTTCACGTTCCAACTTAATCCATCCAACTAATTCTGAAATCAATACTAGCAACATCCCAAATATTATCTCATGCACCGAACGATCATCACGATTGATACTACCCCAGCTATGTGACTTACCCAAATATCAAACTTTGCTTAGATCAGCTCAGTCCAACACATTTTCCTGCCATCTTAAATATCTCACTAGGTGATCATCTATATCGAGGTTCGTGTGATCCACGAAGATCTCGCCGCCACGCCAAAGGGATAGTGTCGCCACGATTTCAACGTGGACACACTCGCCATAATTCCTAGGTTGTGCATGGAATAGTTCTTCGCGTTGCTTCCACTGCCTCGAAGCATAGAATATCACCTTTGCCTTCCGAACGAGCACGCTTCCCAGACTAAGTTCTGAGACATCTTGTAAATCTGAGGTAAATCTGTCCCTTCCAGTATTCGCAAGGATTTGATTCGAACGAGCCGCTTTTATAACTTTTTACGAGCTAGTTTCACAGTCGTCAATTCATATGAATGTTATTCCCTTCCAGGGCACGATGAGTCAGAGGAGATGCCATCGATAAAAATCTGTGACTCTGAATCTCATCAGTTGACTAGGCTACTTCCACCATCGCTTCGATCTTCCGGCTGTATCTTCAACTGAAGACTATCCCAAGGGTCTCTCAAATTCAACACTCAGTCAATAAGCCAAATATCATTGCTCACATCTGTCCTCGACGCATTCCCAAATATGCCGCCTCAAGGGTCGTTATATGGGTCTACCATATTCATTTCCGATTCAGCGGACAAGTCGCTAGTGTCAGCTGTCCCGAAGCTACGCTTGATAATTATAATCATCACGATGGACAGTTACTATAAACCATGCTATATCTCATATGTAAATCCGAATCAAAATTGCATCCATTCCATCCGAGCGAAGTTCCAAATCCGAGCACCGTGCTCGTTGAAACCGTCTTCCATCAATCCGTCGTTCTGTCCTGAATCTATCAAATTTCCAAATTGCCATATTCGTCTACTCGCACTACAAATTGCAATGATTCTTGAAACTCAAGACTTGCTCAAATTCATATCCGTTTGCCACGTTCCACAATGCACGTCCAACTTACTCGAGCAACACAGTGATTTGTTCCGACGTTGCTCCCACATTTAGCTATCTTCAAAAGTTAATCTGCCACAATCTTGCCTTCCGTTGTTGCCACAATCCGTCCACGTCTTCCGGAGAATCCGTCTACCATTGTTGCACCATCTTGTCCAAAATTCTATTTCCGCTAAACCTGAGTCAACTTCTCGAGCAGCAATATCCAAAATCTCCAAGTTTGTGTGAATCATCGCATTATCCCTCCAAAGCAGCTCGTGTTTCGTTGCTCAACCATCAGCTCAAATATGTTGCCCAAAATCGTAGTCCGTGCTCGCTATCATTCGATTCACCGATCGCTTCGCTCAAGCGTAACCCAACTGTTCATTTCGATCCCGTCCATCTATCAAGTCGAACGATACTTCCATTTGCACCAGTCCGTTCTCGATATACTCAACTCAATATTCGCTTGCTCTATTTTTTATTCTTCCCAACTCAACCGACGTGTACCAACCAACTTGTATTCCTGTTACCCGAGTCCGTTCGGGCAATTTCCATTGATGTCCAACCAAAATATTCCAATGCCTTGCTCAATATGTGGTATCCCATATACCACTCCGAATCAAATTGCTACTCGCATTACGATTTCTTTCACAGATCCAAGATCCGTTCGAACCATCCCTTATGTGTGATCATGCCTTTCCCAATTCGAGTTTGACAGAAAACTCAGGCAATGCTTGAATTATCCAATTATTTCTCAAACCGTCTGATACTTTCGCAACACGAGCAATCGTACAACGATTGTCTTCCAAATAGTCCAACCCAATACCCAATGGTTCCACACATTCGTTGTACGAGCAACTCGTGCAAACTATCCTGATATTCCTGAGCCAAACTCAAATATGCCCAACTGATGCGCCACAGCCAAAATTCCAACTTCTATCTAACATAATCGCTAGACGAGCAACTCGTGCAATGATTGATTCCCATCGAATATTTCTACTCACTATATGCCACATAGCCAAATCTCGTTAGCCAACCAACTGATCCATTGAGGCAATCAGAATCTCCTTGAACGATAAGCCAAGCCAACCCAATGAAAGCCCACAACTTGTTGCACAAATGCAACAACGCTTAACGAGGCTAAGCGATCCTACGAAAACCAACCAAGGCAACACAACAAAAAATAACATGCAGCCACAACCAGCAATATATAGACTTATTGCATGAAACATCCAATGCGGCACCGAGTAGAGTCAAGAGCTAAACGACACGCGAAAGCTATTTTAGAGTTTGTGATGAAGCGAAAGACCAAGTCCGAAGAAATGAACCGGGCACTCTGATACCAATCTGTCATGCCCCAATCTCCCGCAAGCTCAATAGTCCCTGCTGAACGTAAATCACCACGTTGCAGCTCTCCCGCAGGACAATCATTCTCATCGGGACGTGATGCCGTACGAGCCTGGAGTTGCGCTCGTACAAGGCGATGTTGTTAAACACCAAAGTTATCATCGAAACAACCAAGTTACAGCGGAAGCCGTTATGTGTACCAAGCACACATCAGAGTAATACGCAGCGAAGCTCTCGATAGGGTACAAATGAAATGCCCCGAGGGCAATGTCACGAAGGCGATGCCACAAAGGCGATGAAATACTCTTGCTCTTTTCTCTAGCCCACAAAGGTACTTACAGTTCATACATCACGCCTTGTATATCCAAGCAGCGCCACTACGCCTGCGTACCTGAAACATTGCCCACAAACGTGGGTCAGTACACAGCCGTACTGGTGAGCGGGGTAACCCACTCGTCTAAGCCGACACTAAGTAAAATAGTGAATGCAAACAGTTATATGGTGATCTTTCTAGTTTAAATCCTAGATTCGTTTTATGGCATATGGATGACATGTTAAGGAAAGCTATAAAGCAGTTTAAGCATGCAAGAATTCGACTCAAACCAATCGACAAGCATTTATATATATAACCAACCCGAAGTAAACTAGCACGCAACCCGTCTTACTCAATGCCATCGTTTGCACGATAACATATCGAACCAACAGTCTCGCCTCAATACCCATCCTCAACCAAAGTTATATTCCAATATCGAGTGCACACTCTTGCCGAGGCAAGGTGGCCGCGCCTACACGAAAGCCACACCAACAAAAGAAAAGTAAGCCAACTAATATCTATATGAAGTCACTGGCTAAGCCATACATGACATATCTCAAGCATTACGGCGCGCCCTATCAGCCCGGGATGCAATCCCCGCTGGAGGTCCCACAATGCATCGTGACTAGCACGAATCAAATATTTCTCTCCGGATCGAAACGGCTACAATGCCCCAGATCGATACCGTTTCGAGGAAATGCCAAAACTTGTGCATAAGTTGTCCGTGACTATGCAGACACAAGTAGGTATGACGAGAGGATCGAACATTCTCGCCCCACCAAGCGATCCTAGACTCGTTCAGCCGATACCCAACCGAAATATCCATAACCATTCTTCCAACATATCCAACCAAGGATTCCAAATATCGACCTCAACATATATAGCCCAAGGCACCAAAATACCCATAGGCACAATCTCTCAAGTTGTGCCCAAGTTATGCCCATATTCACATTGCCGCTTTACAGCAATGTATCTAAAAACTTGGTGCAACACCCATGCTCAAAGCAATCCCATGGCACAATATCATTTCAGTGGCACAATGCCCCATTCGTGGCACGATGCCCCATCAAGCGGCACAATGCCCTCGCCGATGCAGTTGTTCGGTTTTGAACCACAACTGCTCGCTTTGCAAGAAAAAGCGACCAAGTGATACTCGCGCACGGATGCACGCTCGCTCGCCCGAATTCCCGATATTCCTATTTGCCTCAATGTATCATTCCAACTTGTATAATTCCAACCGTCCAAGCATAATCCCAATTATCTAACCGACTGCCTCAAATGTATAATCCAACTATCGCTTCAACTATCCAACGCGTAAACCGTCTCAAGCCACAATCCTACCAAGCCAACAACGTACACTCTATGCACGCCTCAGTATAGTGTTTCCCAATATTTTAGTCCAAGTGTTCAAGCCTTTTATGTGTTTTCCATATTATTAGGCATGAAGGAGTAGAAGAGAAGGGAAAGAGCCCACTCACAATGTTTGATCCCGTTAGGCATCCTGTCCTGCCGATACGGCCAATCCCTTGAACCCGTGGTCCGATGCAAGCGCGATCTACTCAACTGGTATGACCGTACGAGCAGGTCGTGCTCTCCAAATCATCCGACCGATCGGACTAAGGAAGACGGCATTATCGCTTCCATCCATCTATTCAGTATTGTTCGAACGAACACCTGATTTCCATCGAACCCGCTAGCCATCTGCACATTAAAACCAACTAAATCAATCCTTCTTCCCAAAATCCAACATTTCAAATGTAACCAGCATTTGATTTATTCAATCCGACTCAGCGTAACGCTCCGAGCGGTTGCGGGGCATTACAAAATCGACCTTAGGCAAGTACATCTTGCCATTTTATGAACCTTAGATTTAAGATTTTTTTATTGTCATTATTTATTAAATATTATTAGATATAAATATTTCCTACATGATTTTCTATTACTTTAGTAAAGGGTCGTTAGGCAACTCTAGAGAGGGTGGGATGAATAGAGTGTAGCAGAATATATATCCAATTTAAAATTAAGACTAAGTAAGTTGCAAACTACAATTAATGTAGTAATATATATGAACAGTAAATGAGTATGGAAGAGCAAACTCAAATACGGAAATTTTTATACTGGTTTTTCTCGTGGAGGACCAGTCCAGTCCCAAGAACTCTTACTCAGAGTTACCTTTACTATCAGTGAAAATACAAGCTTTGATCCGAAGGACTTGTGACTTCGTATAGACACAAGCTTTGATCCGATGAGCTTAAAGACTTCAGACACTTTGAGAAGTAGCTTTGAATAGCCAAGCTTGTACAACTCGAACAGTTCTAATCAAACTGGAACTTAGAAGAATGAGAGTTATCTTGGATATTGAGAATGTTTAAAGCTCTTTACAAAATAGAGAAGATAAAGAGTGAATGAATGTCTAGAAATAATTTTTTTTCTCTATTTATAGGTTTTTCTGGGACAGAGTTCTGATAGAACTCGGTATCAAAACATTCAAAAATTTAAACATTAGAGCCATGAGAATAGATATAGCATTCTAATTCAGAAATCAGTTTTGGGTGACCGAGGTCGAACAGAGTTTGGGTTGAACTCGGACCGAGCTCGGTTGACCAATTTCTAGTATGATCCTTGTCAGTTTTGGCTCAACTGGGTTTGTATTTGAGTGGGGTATTTGGGTTAAAAAGAGTCCAGGTTTGGTTCAGGTTTAGGTAGGCTTATTTTTTAGTAGACTTTGGGTTGTGATTCAACTAGTGCCAAAGTACGATCCGACTCACATAAATCCTAGACTCAAGAAAAATAAAATATATAATAAATGTAAAAATGGTAAAAACAAATGAACATTAAATTAGCAGTTTTCGCGAATGATTTCTGAAGGTGCAGTCTCCGTGTGTTGACTCGTAGTTTTAGGTTAATTATTAAAATCAGTTTCACTGAGACTAGATGGGTCAACAATCTCCCATATTTTGATAATTGATAAAAATTGTGACTGATACATGTTGTCGATTGATTGATGTAGCACAAATAGTGGCAAAAGCTCCCCGTAATCAAGTAACGGTGGCAGAAGCTCCCCCGTAAAGAAGTAACAATATTTCTCCCCAGTTGTTACTTCATCAAAATGGAATAAATTTCTCATAAAGTAGACATGAAAATTAAAATAGGAGTGAGTTCCTCCGTAGAGGATTATTTTGGAAGAATGATAGTGAAAACCATACAATGTAGATCATAGAACCAATCATTCATGTATTTTGGCTTAAATTTGCCGGAAGGACGGCGATTGGGTGAACACATAGAGTCCTTAAACAAATCAAGAGTCATATTTTCAAGAAATTAAAATTTTGTTAAGTCACCTAGGGCTTCACCTTCATTTGAAATATGAAGTATCATGCCTAAATCATCATCATCATCAAATTCGATATTTATCCTACCGACTTGTGATCGTACAGTAACCTCTATGACAGAAAAATTATAATAAAACATACGTATGGCATTTAGATAAACACGATAACTAGAAGTTACAAGATCTTCTAATTCAAGAGTCTAAAAAGTAGATGAGTATGTCAAAAATATAGTGAAATTCAATGAATTTCTAGAACATATAGACATTGAAGTCATTAAACCACTCTATGGATTGCTTAATGGAATAAAAAATAAGGTCATCAAATTGACCTTCATCGGACATAGAAGGACTGTACAAGAAGAATGAAGCATCTCCAACTTTTCTTTTTCCTCTTTGACAATTTTGGTGCCATTGTAAAAGAATAGAGAGAAAGTAGAAGATTATACCTAAAACAAACAAGAAAAATGGAAGAGAACCTTGAAAGAAGTTTGGATTAAAGACTTAGAGGGTTGAAAAGCTTGGAGGAGACTAAGGACTTTCCAAGAAAATGACAAGTGCCACTGGTACTTTTACGATCGACCTTGCATCCAGCAAAATCAGCATCTGAATAACCGATGAGGTCAAAGGATGTGGTTTTGGGATACCACAAGTCAGTTATTAAAGTGCCTTTAAAGTATCTGAAGATATGATTAATTGTGCTCACATGAGATTCCTTAGGATTGGCTTGATATCTAGTACAAAGGCATACTAAAAATATAATATTTGGGTGACTAGCAGTCAAATATAATAAACTACCAATCATACCTCGATACTTACGTATCTCGGCTGGTTTGCCATTTTTATCAAAATTAAGTTTAGTTTAGGTTGTCATAGGAGTACCGATAGGCTTTGCGTTGTCCAGATCAAACTTCTTAAGCTGATCTTTAGTGTATTTTGTTTGATTAATAAAAAATTCTCTGTGAATTCTGCTTAATTTTTAATCCGAGGAAGAATGTGAGTTCTTCCATCATACTCATTTTGAATTCACTCTGCATACACTTAGCAAACTCATTACATAGCATATTATTTATAGATCGAAATATAATGTTATCTATATAAATCTGTAGTAATAAAATATTGTTATCTTGAGATTTTATAAACAGAGTAGTATCAACTTTCCCTTTTGAAAAATAGTGTTCAAGTAGGAAGAAACTAAGACACTCATACCAAGCACGAGGAACTTGTTTGAGTCCGTATAGAACCTTGCGTAACTTGAAAAGTTATCAGGATATTTAAAATCTTCAAATCCAGGGGGTTGCTTAACAAAAACTTCTTCTTTTATAAAACCATTAAAAACACACTTTTGATATCCTTTGAAAAAGTTTAAAGTTATAAAAACTAGCAAAAGCACATAACATGCAAATGGATTCTAGTCTAGCAACATGAGCATAGGTCATATCGTAGTCAATACCTTCATCTTAGTTATAACATTGAGCTACGAGACGTGCTTTATTACGTGTGACTAAACCATCCTCGTTAAGTTTATTTCAGAAAATCTATTTGGTGCCAATGACAGGGTGATCATTAGGTCTAGGAACTAGGTCCCAAACTTGATTCCGTTCAAATTGGTTAAGTTTCTCCTGCATCGCAGAAATCCAAAATTAATCATTAAAAGCTTCTACTATATTTTAGATTCTATCTGAGAAATAAAAGCTATGTTAGCAATGATATCTCTACTTGCAGAATGAGTACTTACACCTTTTGATACATCACCTATTACCAAGTCCTCTGGATGGTTGGCAGTGAATTTAAATCTTTTGGGTAGACTCTCCAGGTAGGTAGTAACTGTATCTTCTGGTGTCTTGGTGGATGTTGTCCTGACCTCTTCATCATCATTGTCATTTGCTACTTGATTGTTCATCTTATCAAACGTAATATTTATTGATTCTTCAACTGTCAAGAATTTTTCTTAAATACTCTATATCCCTTACTCTTTGCAACATATCCAACAAAAATTCCTTAGTCAGCTTTAGAATCATACTTTCCTAAGTTGTCTTTAGTGTTCAAGATAAAATATTTATAAACAAACACTTTAAAGTAGTTGATAGTAGGAATTCTATTAAACTGTCACGACCCGCACCCGGTTTAGGGGCACGAGTGCGTGGGTACGTCCAGCCTACGCCGCAGCATCGGTGGTAGAACGCTGTCTAGGTCATGTAACTATCTAATCAAACTCACGTGAATACCCAACTCCATAAGGAGACGTGGATATCATAAAATAATGCTAAAAATACTCAATCACATAAACTAAAGCACGATGAGATATCAAGGCAAGCAAGAAATACAAGACAAGTCTAACGACAAAATAATCATACCTGCAATCCTTAACTTCCAATCCTCAAGAGTCAGAAACCAGTCTACTAAGGTCACAGTCTGGAAAAATATTTTCCAATCAGGAAGGAGCAAAGTACATCTCTAAATAGCAGTTCTATATTAATGATATAAACTATGTAGCAGTTCTAGATAAAAATATACCAGAAGCATGTATAGGTACGAGAAATAAAAGAAATACTGGAAATACTGTAAGTAAATGCAGGAGAAGAATAATTTGTCCATGAGCAAGAACCTATGACTAAGTGTGTGAGTACTAGCTTTAACATGTGATCGGTTTGGGAACTTGATCAGGCTGGTTACATGTGATTAGCTATGATTCATGTAAGGTCAGGCTAACCGTTGGTTAGCTATGATGCATGTAGAGATCAGGCTAATCACACGTAACAGCTATGAAGCATGGAGATGGTCAGGCCGTACCCGACGTGAGATGTGGGGTGAGCTATGATGCATGAAAAGTTGGGTATGATCACATATCTACACTAAAATACTCCCCACCCCCGACTGGTATAGTGGATCCAATCATGGTACGCTATGGCATGGGATTCCCTAGGGAGGTAGCAAGTCTCCCCGGAAATCAGTGTCTGTACATGCACAAGATAACACGGAAACGAGTCTTGTACAAGCTACACCATGAATAAGGAATAACATCCCATGACGAGATCCGTGTATACCAATCCGTGTAACCAACGTGTCAAGAGCATGGATATCTACACTAGATATAGTGAACATAGGAGATATCATAAATTAGAAACTAATCAGAGAATGTACTCGCCTTGGGTCCTTAGCTGGTAAAACCAATGTCCTGTCCCAGAGTATCGTCTGGAGGATCCAACTGTCCTAAAATATATCAATACAACATTTGCATCAGGCGTTATACTAACACAACACAAAACATCGAACTCAGGGCCGTGCCAGGTATGGCACTAGTCAACTATGGTCATCTAGTAGGGATTCATAAAACACATTACACTTATTAATACTTACAATATTTATACATACACCAATTAAATATATTTACAATATATATATTGCCTTTTAAATACATATTTGATTTATACTAGTTGAACATTATATATGTATACTCATACATATGCTAAAAATACATTTTAAAAATATATATATATTGTCAATGTTATTATTAAAATATATACTAATACTAGTATATCACCTTAAATACATATACAATACATTAATTGTATGTACAAGATATATATATATACATTTATACTAATTATACATATTTGAAAATATATTAAGTACATATATATACAAAATATATATACATATACTAAACATTATATATTTTTATACCAAAATACCTACATATGTATATATTAAAAGAAATACACATATACATATTCATTTAAATATGTATATATATATAAATCATATTAAATGTATATACATATACATATATACCAAAATACGTTTATACATATATATACTAGTAAAACATTTTCATATATCATTTATATATATACATTAATACATACATACATATACTAAAATATATATATATACTATGCTAATACATGTATTAAACATTTAATTAAATAAATAATATACGTATACATTATTAAATAAATACTATTTATATACATATACGTTTTAAACATTAATTAAATACGTAATATACATATACATATATATTTAATACATATGTTATACTAATTTATATATATACTCTATAAATATAAAATAAATTCATACACATTATTGCATTAAACACATATACCATTCATTGAATTAAATACATACTATACAATTAATTTAAGTACATACTTATACCTATTCATATATCGTATATATATATATACACACTACACGCACACATATACGTATTTTCACATACGTACATACCTATGTATACGTACACATACACGCATATAAGTATATAGAAAAACGATAAAGGAGGGAGATGGAGAGGAGCTTACAGGGTGGTTCAGAGGTCAGCTCGAGGTGTACAACAGGAGGTGCAGGGAACAGTGGGCGGAGCTCGGCGAGCCGCACCGAAGTGAGATCAGGGAGGATGATGGAGGTGGTGGAGCACGGCAGGGAGGAGGAGTCGCCGGAGTGGAGGGCAGTAGGGAGTCGGGGTGCTCGGGGGTGGCTGGAGCAGCGTGGTCGAGCAGAGGAGCGCCGGCGCCGGAGGTGGGGTCGGCCTGGGTGCAGTGGTCTGTGCGTGGAGGAGTGAAGGGCCGCCGGGAATGAGAAGTTGGCCGCCGCCGGAGTAGCAGCAGGGAACAGTCGGGGGGTTGGCCTGGGACGGAGTTGATGAGCCACGAGGAGGAGGGAAGTCGACGGGCTGATGGTGGATGGATGGATGGATGGATGGATGATGGGAGGAGGAGATGGAGGGAGCAGCCGGGCCCAGCGGGAGGAGTTCAGCGGAGTAGGGAGTCCGCCGGAGCAGGGAGATGCCGCCGGGAATGAACAGTAGGGGGGGTGAACAGTACCCAAGTTTCCCCCCTCTCTTTCTTCTATTTGAATTTTTAAAACTAAAGAAAGAAGAAGAAGGGAAGAAGAAGAAGAAGAAGAAAAAGAGAAGAAGAAAGGAAGGAGGAGAAGAAGAATTACATACGTAGGAGAGAGGGAGGTGGAGGCTTGGGGAGGTGTGTTTCCCTAGGTTAAATTTTTTGGATTAGGGCTTGATAGTACATTAAATAGGAGGGGGTGAGATGTGGATGAAGGGTGGTGATGTACCCACTTTAATTGAGTGGCCAGGATTTGATATGGAGAAAAATTGTTTTCATGTAAAGTAGAGTGGGAAAAGTGCAATTTGGTCCACAAATAAATAACCCTTCCATTTGGTCTTGGCCAATGGGGTGATGACTCCTACAATTGAATAATTGCAACTTAGCCCCTTAAATTCGGGAAATTGCACAAACACATAAAATGACGAAATTTGGCGGGCGATTCGGTATCCGGTGTTTTGTAGGGTCAGGGGGCGCTGTAAGATTTGGTACGGACTCAATTAGCAGGGCACTGGAATTAAATTGGGATTTTCGAAATTGGTTAAAATGGTATTCTCAATTTAAATAGAATAAAATGCAAGTTGAGTTCTAAATCAATTAGGAGTATATGGGGCCAAAATCAGGTCAGGTCATCAATACCAATAATGAAGAAGACTCAGAACAGAATATTACCCTAATTTGGGCCGCACGAAAAATATGTCAAGATTGCCTCCAATTTTGATTGGAACGCACAACGATGCAAAATAGGGATTTATTAAATAACGTCCGCGATGATTTTTGTGCGGCCAGAAATAATGTACAGAGAGCATAAATATGAGTTACAAAAATAGCAGAACGGAAGGCGGGCATGTCTAGGGCAAGATTGTGAAATTTGTTGGGAGACAAAAGATAGGGTAGTGCTCCAAATATCGAAGCAAAGGCAATGCGCAATAATTAAATAAATACGGTAATTAATTAAAATCTCCAATAAATAATTTATAAATAAAACAATTAATTACAAAATTCCACAATTTGGGACAGGTTTCACCTATTGGGCTTCTAGGTCAAATCTACCAGCTCAAACACAAATGAACACCGTATATAATATATATTAAATTACACATCTCACATATTTATTCAAAACAAATAATTATCACGCAATTACTTAATTATAACTACCATAATATTAAATATTGTAAAAAGTCGAAAATACCCCTATTTTCGGAATGTGGTAGTGACAAGTCTACCCACCTTAAAAGAATTTCGTCCTCGAAATTTAAAATCCTCATGGTAGTGTTATTCATACACATTATAATTTCCCTCAAAATTTAAATCCATTAACCACGAAATCAGGTAATAATCCACAATGTCTTTTCACAATTCCCAAAATTCTAAAATTATCGCATTTCGGAAAATCCTCCAAATAAAATCAAAGTCTATTTTTATCAAAAATTTCCTTGAAAGTTTTAGTTAATAATTCAATACTCAAAATTTAATATCCACTCCTCAAATTTGATTTTAATCAATGCACATATATAAAAATGTAATCTCGTTCAAAAAGTTTGAATTCAAACATTAGTCCATCAAAAAAATTTTATTCCTCGATTTCCTCTTTCCTCAAAAATACTCAACAATACGATACTTAAGGATTCTCCAAATGCGACATCCAAATATAAAATTCTAAAATTCATAACTTGCAATTAAATAAAAATATTGATAAATCTCCCAAAATTTCCAAATTTTAATAACCGATTTAATCATGTTATAATCTTCCTGGAAATTAATAAACCACCAATTATGCCATGTTAATTTCTTGGCCCTTTTTTTTTCGATGTTTATCCTCGAATTTTTTTTTTAATCATCTTGTTAATCATCTTGTCTCTCCTGTCAAGTCATAACTCCTTTATGAATCTTCGTCATGGTCAAACCCCAATAGTCATGGTCCAAGAAAAATCCTTCCTACAATCATACAACATGCAACCTAAGGGGAATATGTATGATCATGGTGTCTTTTGTCATGGTATTGCAGTCTCTGTATCAGGGGTGTACTACTAACTACATTCTTACAAGAAAATCATGCATACAACTATTGTACTAAGGAATCAATCAATCAATCCAATAGAGAGGAACAAAAGGAAGGAAAGAACAGAGCCTGCTCACACATTACCTGCAGTATCTCCTATCTCTAACATACACTTAACTCTAGCATATTCACTAACTAATTCCTATTCCTGTATACTGGTACCCATATCAATTAGTCATTTATCCACAAGATCCATGAATATATCCATATTGCACACACATGTCTATTAATACCTAAATCTGATGCCAAGAATCTCTAATATAACCATGATTCAATAATGCATCCCCGTTGATACCTCTATCTCCTTAGTACCATACCCTTTGTCAGTTCCCGTTCCTACTACAATTGTCCGTACTATTTGTTCTCATCACTCCAGTGCACACTAAGTGTAACACCATACTAAGTGCTAAACTCTTTCTAATACACTCTAGATGGACACCCAAGTCAGTCTGCGGTACCACCTCAAGCATTCTCAAGCCATCAGATCCTTACACATGTATACCATCTACTCATATATTAATATTCATCTCTTATCTACCATAAAATTAATCCTCAAAATAATCGTCAAGGTTTAACTTCTCGATCAACTTAAAAATAATTGCATATACCTCCTCAAAATCAGATACCCAATATCAAAAAATTTTATTACTTTTAAAATCCTTATAGTTTTGACTATGTTTATTGAATTGAATTCGAATATTCAAAATTTTAATAACATAAATCTTAACTCCTCTAAATTCTTAAAAATTAAAATTCATTCCCACTCTTCAAATTTTAAATTCAAATCCTCAAGTATACATATAGATACTCCCAGTCTCTAATACTCAAGGTCCACACAATTACACCAATCTAATTATCATCACATGAAGTACTTACTGTCATTAGCACCTTGCTCAACAAATATTTGATATAGAATCACTAGCACTATTGGTATGGTAACACTAGCTTCATCATTAGATTATCTCATCAAACTTATTACAAATCACGATCACTTGCACTTTCTATAATACCCATGCTTTACTTCAATCTCAAGGGCAGGCATATGGTTCCATATCTCGATTGATGTGTAAGCATATCTCTTAAACCTTTTACAGGCTGTTAAACTATTCTGTGATATATTTCACAACTTTTATTACCAATATTGATATTTCTCTACTCATGGCATCTCATTAAAACCCCTTTATGTATATACATCTCTTTACTCTTGATCCACCCAGTATCAATCATCAAATTGAACATCATCCTCCATTAATCTTTAACGCAATTCCTTGATACTTAATTGTTCACGTAGATCATCCAATTGCATAATCATGATTATCCAGGACGGGTATGTTGGCTCTGATACTAACTCTTGAACTATCACTGATACTCTATACTCTCCTTCTACTCAGAGTCTCTAATGACCTTATCCTAGAACCATTGTTACAAGGTACTATGCTATGGGTTAATTCTAGATCAATGCCTAATGCTCCCACGTCCAACTAAGAAATACTTACAAACTCACAAGTCACACTCAGTCAAACTAATACAAGACACAACCAAAATTGTAAGTCACTAATTATCATACTAACAAGGAATCCTCAAAGAAAATAAGCTCAAAAAGGAACTGGATCAAGGAAGGAAGGTATCTTTACTGCTAGTAAAGAAAAGAAGCGATGGAACAAAGTCCTGGAATAACATAAATAGGTAAGTCTTGAGATGATACTTTAAGAACCAATTTAAGATACAACCTGCTAATCATACACGTCTGTCAGAAATCATGGCACACAGAATCCTCGCCACGCCAGTAAGCATAGATGCGATAAATGACAGGTTCTGTAACTAAGGTATGCAACCCTATAATCATGTCATCTAGAATCCTCGCCACGCCAATCGGTATGGCTACGAGAAACTCTAAATCTCATAACTAAAGTATGTACATCCAAGTTAGGTTCCTATGTTCTCGTCACGACAGCTAATATGGCTGCGATGAACTCTAGGTTCCATAATCAAAGTAGACGTTTTACCTTTCTCACTTTCCTCATCAATATATGTCATCAGATGATACCATAAATTCTAGTCCGTAAAAATTCATCTCAATATGAAATCAACTCAACAACGTACCAGGAATTAAAGTTAACAACTGGTCAACAAGAATCAAGCTCAATATCAACGAGTGAGGACGGACGGAAACAAGGGCGAAGGAATTAAATTGGAAATTATAATGAGATTCTCAAGGGTCATCCCAGGAATCTCTCAAATAATTTATGATTGAGTATCCTCTCTCATCCTAGTATCCAATGTCCTATATTCTATTGCAGGCACGAAGTAGTATAACTAAGACGTCGCACTACCACGATATCGCACAACTTGCGAAGTCTGACCTGCAGGGGCTACCACTAAAATGTGTCACGACCCGCACCCGATTTAGGGGCACGAGTGCGTGGGTACGTCCAGCCTACGCCGCAGCATCGGCGGTAGAACGCTGTCTAGGTCATGTAACTATCTAATCAAACTCACGTGAATACCCAACTCCATAAGGAGACGTGGATATCATAAAATAATGCTAGAAATACTCAATCACATAAACTAAAGCACGATAAGATATCAAGGCAAGAAAGAAATATAAGATAAGTCTAACGACAAAATAATCATACCTGCAATCCTTAACTTCCAATCCTCAAGAGTCAGAAACCAGTCTACTAAGGTCACAGTCTGGAAAAATATTTTCCAGTCAGGAAGGAGCAAAGTACATCTCTAAATAGCAGTTCTATATTAATGATATAAACTATGTAGCAGTTCTAGATGGAAATATACCAGAAGCATGTATAGGTACGAGAAATAAAAGAAATACTGGAAATACTATAAGTAAATGCAGGAGAAGAACAATATGTCCATGAGCAAGAACCTATGACTAAGTGTGTGAGTACTAGCTTTAACATGTGATCGGTTTGGGAACTTGATCAGGCTGGTTACATGTGATTAGCTATGATTCATGTAAGGTCAGGCTAACCGTTGGTTAGCTATGATGCATGTAGAGATCAGGCTAATCACACGTAACAGCTATGAAGCATGGAGATGGTCAGGCCGCACCCGACATGAGATGTGGGGTGAGCTATGATGCATGAAAAGTTGGGTATGATCATATATCTACACTAAAATACTCCCCACCCCCGACTGGTATAGTGGATCCAATCATGGTACGCTATGGCACGGGATTCCCTAGGGAGGTAGCAAGTCTCCCCGGAAATCAGTGTCTGTACATGCACAAGATAACAAGGAAACGAGTCTTGTACAAGCTACACCATGAATAAGGAATAACATCTCATGACGAGATCCGTGTATACCAATCCGTGTAACCAACGTGTCAAGAGCATGGAATCTACACTAGATACTGTGAACATAGGAGATATCATAAATTAGAAACTAATCAGAGAATGTACTCGCCTTGGGTCCTTAGCTGGTAAAACCAATGTCCTGTCCCAGAGTATCGTCTCGAGGATCCAACAGTCCTAAAATATATTAATACAATATTTGCATCAGGCGTTATACTAACACAACACAAAACATCGAACTCAGGGCCGTGCCAGGTATGGCACTAGTCAACTATGGTCATCTAGTAGGGATTCATAAAACATATTACACTTATTAATACTTACAATATTTATACATACACCAATTAAATGTATTTACAATATATATATTGCCTTTTAAATACATATTTGATTTATACTAGTTGAACATTATATATGTATACTCATACATATGCTAAAAATACATTTTAAAAATATATATATATTGTCAATGTTATTATTAAAATATATACTAATACTAGTACATCACCTTAAATACATATACAATACATTAATTGTATGTACAAGATATATATATATACATTTATACTAATTATACATATTTGAAAATATATTAAGTACATATATATACAAAATATATATACATATACTAAACATTATATATTTTTATACCAAAACACCTACATATATATATATTAAAAGAAATACACATATACATATTCATTTAAATATGTATATATATATAAATCATATTAAATGTATATACATATAAATATATACCAAAATACGTTTATACATATATATACTAGTAAAACATTTTCATATATCATTTATATATATACATTAATATATACATACATATACTAAAATATATATATATATATACTATGCTAATACATGTATTAAACATTTAATTAAATAAATAATATACGTATACATTATTAAATAAATACTATTTATATACATATACGTTTTAAACATTAATTAAATACGTAATATACATATACATATATATTGAATACATATGTTATACTAATTTATATATATACTCTATAAATATAAAATAAATTCATACACATTATTGCATTAAACACATATACCATTCATTGAATTAAATACATACTATACAATTAATTTAAGTACATACTTATACCTATTCATATATCGTATATATATATATATATATACACTACACGCACACATATACGTATTTTTACATACGTACATACCTATGTATACGTACACATACATGCATATAAGTATATAGAAAAACGATGAAGGAGGGAGATGGAGAGGAGCTTACAGGGTGGTTCAGAGGTCAGCTCGAGGTGTACAACAGGAGGTGCAGGGAACAGTGGGCGGAGCTCGGCGAGCCGCGTCGAAGTGAGATCAGGGAGGATGATGGAGGTGGTGGAGCACGGCAGGGAGGAGGAGTCGCCGGAGTGCAGGTCGGCCGCTTGCCGGAGTGGAGGGCAGTAGGGAGTCGGGGTGCTCGGGGGTGGCTGGAGCAGCGTGGTCGAGCAGAGGAGCGCCGGCGCCGGAGGTGGGGTCGGCCTGGGTGCAGTGGTCTGTGCGTGGAGGAGTGAAGGGCCGTCGGGAATGAGAAGTTGGCCGCCGCCGAAGTAGCAGCAGGGAACAGTCGGGGGGTTGGCCTGGGCCGGAGTTGATGAGCCACGAGGAGGGGGGAAGTCGACGGGCTGAAGGTGGATGGATGGATGGATGATGGGAGGAGGAGATGGAGGGAGCAGCCGGGCCCAGCGGGAGGAGTTCAGCGTAGTAGGGAGTCCGCCGGAGTAGGGAGATGCCACCGGGAATGAACAGTAGGGGGGGTGAACAGTACCCAGGTTTCCCCCCTCTCTTTCTTCTATTTGAATTTTTAAAACTAAAGAAAGAAGAAGAAGGGAAGAAGAAGAAGAAGAAAAAGAGAAGAAGAAAGGAAGGAGGAGAAGAAGAATTACATACGTAGGAGAGAGGGAGGTGGAGGCTTGGGGAGGTGTGTTTCCCTAGGTTAAATTTTTGGGATTAGGGCTTGATAGTACATTAAATAGGAGGGGGTGAGATGTGGATGAAGGGTGGTGATGTACCCACTTTAATTGAGTGGCCAGGATTTGATATGGAGAAAAATTGTTTTCATGTAAAGTAGAGTGGGAAAAGTACAATTTGGTCCACAAATAAATAACCCTTCCATTTGGTCTTGGCCAATGGGGTGATGACTCCTACAATTGAATAATTGCAACTTAGCCCCTTAAATTCGGAAAATTGCACAAACACATAAAATGACGAAATTTGGCGGGCGATTCGGTGTCCGGTGTTTTGTAGGTTCAGGGGGCGCTGTAAGATTTGGTACGGGCTCAATTAGCAGGGCACTGGAATTAAATTGGGATTTTCGGAATTGGTTAAAATGGTATCCTCAATTTAAATAGAATAAAATGCAAGTTGAGTTCTAAATCAATTAGGAGTATATGGGGCCAAAATCAGGTCAGGTCATCAATACCAATAATGAAGAAGACTCAGAACAGAATATTACCTTAATTTGGGCCGCACGAAAAATAGGTCAAGATTGTCTCCAATTTTGATTGGAACGCACAACGATGCAAAATAGGGATTTATTAAATAACGTCCGCGACGATTTTTGTGCGGCCAGAAATAATGTACAGAGAGCATAAATATGAGTTACAAAAATAGCAGAACGGAAGACGGGCATGTCTAGGGCAAGATTGTGAAATTTGTTGGGAGACAAAAGATAGGGTAGTGCTCCAAATATCGAAGCAAAGGCAATGCGCAATAATTAAATAAATACAGTAATTAATTAAAATCTCCAATAAATAATTTATAAATAAAACAATTAATTACAAAATTCCACAATTTGGGACAGGTTTCACCTATTGGGCTTCTAGGTCAAATCTACCAGCTCAAACACAAATGAACACTGTATATAATATATATTAAATTACACATCTCACATATTTATTCAAAACAAATAATTATCACGCAATTACTTAATTATAACTACCATAATATTAAATATTGTAAAAAGTCGAAAATACCCCTGTTTTCGGAATATGGTAGTGACATAAACCATAGCTCATAGAGAGTCTTCTTCGATATAGGTCGAATAAGAACCCTATTCATAACATAACATGTTGTATTTAGAGTCTCAGCCTAAAAATATTTTGGAAGGTTATACTGATTTAACTTGACTCTAGCCATATCGCCAAGAATTCTATTCTTCTTCTCCACAACACCATTTTGTTGAGGAGTTCTAGGACAAGAAAATTCATGCAAAAATCTATTTGAATCACAAAATATTTTGAAATCAAAATGTTTGAATTCGCCTCCATAATCACTTCGAATACGAGTAATCATGAAATAAGAAGTCGATAATCCGACTCCCAAGCATCCGAGATGCGAAAAGAAAAAAGCACCTTTCCCTAAGCTATTTGAAGTAGACAGGGATAAGGTTTTTTTCGTTTTGTACCTTATGCAAAAAGTGACAAACTCTAAAAAATGGCTCATTTTTGTTTGCAAGAAAATAAACCTAAGCATATCTTGAAAAGTCATCAACAATTACATAAGTATACAATTTACTGCCAAGACTGGCTACTCTACTAAGTCCAAACAAATCTATGTGTAAAATTTGAAGGGATCTCGAAGTACTTACAATATTTATTGATTTGAAAGAAGATTTGGTTGCTTTATTCTTTTCACAATTAGCATATACCGTATCTTTCTTGAAAGTAATTTCAGGTAAGCCTCTTACTAATTTCTTTGTATATAACCTTACAATTGTGTCTATGTTTTCATGTCCAAGATGCATATGTCATAGCTAGATTTCGTCTTTTGTTGCATATAGACATCTACCTGTATTATTAGTATTTTTTGAGAGATAGAAAAAAAAATTTATCTTCTCTTATTTCTTCATATGCGACCTTACCAGTAGCTCTTTCATAGATAGAGCATTTATCCTTCATAAAATCAATGCCATAACCTTGGCCAGCTAGATGACTAATAAGGTTGCATTTTAATTCTGTTACTAAACAAACATCTTTAATAATAGAAAAATGAGGAATACCTATGTTACCATTACATATTATATGCCCTTTGAGATTGTTACAGAATGAGACATATCCTTCTTTTTTTATTGATAGTATTGCAAATAGATTGGCATCACCGGTCATATGCCGTGAGCAGCCACTATCGAGGATCTACTTGCTTCTAGCATGATAGGCTAGTTCTACCTATAACACAAGTTGAAGATGTAACATTTGCTATACACTTTCTTGAGGGTCATGATATGTTAGTTTTTGGAACTCCAACATATATATGCATATCCACTAATTTTCTAACTCTGCAATATCGTGATATGCGTCCTTTCTGACCACAATAGTAACAGATAACAGACGTGTTATTGCTAGGTGTAGCATGATAATGGATCTGTGTGTTAAAAGCAGTATATTGTGTCTTACATGGATATCTATAGTAAAAGGCATGATTCTTTGAAGTCATAGTCGTATAAGTTTGTGTCTTACTGTGTTTCTTGTGTTTTGCATCGTGACTTGTGTTAACATGGGTTTTAGGTTGAACTGCATCTTTCCCTAGTTTAATCTCTAACTTTTCAGAGTTGTCATATGCTTCATTGTATTTGGCTGTGAGTGTATCTATTCTTTGTGCAGTTATGTTGTATTTTGTCTTTTCTGATTCATAAAGATCATTGAGCTTTATATTATCTTGACTAGCCTTTTCAAGCTTCTCAAGAGCATCATGTAGACTCAATTTCAGAGAGGATATCTTATCTGTGTTACTAGAAGTAGATGTGTCTCTGATTTCTTCTAGTATATGTGATGGCTTCATATATTCAGAATGTAATAACTTTAGCTCTTGCTTATCAGTTTTATACATGTCTCTCATTTTTTTATGATCTTCTAGTAAATCGCTGAATGCATCTAATAATTTATCAAAAGTAATATCTTCATACAAAGAATTAGTAGTTACCTTAGAATTGCTTGCCATAAAATATAGGTTTGCAGTGTTACGAGGATTCTCTTCTTCTTTAGAATTGTTTGCCTCACTTTCACACCATATGCTAGAGTTGGCGTAGTTCCTTGATGATGTTCTTCTTCTATTTGAATGCTCATAGCGACTTTCCTTCCTTATCATAGAGCAGTCTTTCTTGTTTTGGCATGCCTTCTTGCAATTGTAGCATACCGGTTCTTCATTATCTTTGTGATCCTTTTCCTTCAATTTGATCTTTCACATTTTAGGAATTTTCTTAAGTTTCAGGTCATCAGGGCCATCTATTTATTCTTTGAACTATTGTTCTCACTTTCATCATAGGAGTCCATTTTTTATGTTTTTGAATGCAATGGTCTTCTCCTTTGGAATTGTCTCTTTGTAATCTTTAAGTTCCAGCTCATGTGTCATTATCTTGCCCATGAGCATCTCCAGAGTCATTGTAGTGAGATTATTTACTTCAATAATTGTTGTTGCCTTGGGATTCTAATTTTTGGTAAGTCCTCGAAGTACCTTGCGAATCTTTTTGTGATTGATGTATTCTTTACCAAGAGAAGATAAATGATTAACAATATCTAGGAAATATGTAAACATATTAATGATTGTCTCATTAAGCTTTATTTTGAATGCCTCATATTCTTGTGTTAGTCTTTAGACTTTGGATTCATTCCTTCATGAGTTACCTCAAGAAGTTTTCAAATCTCGTGTGATATGGCAGATGTAGATACCCTATTGAATTCAGTTCTATCTATTGCACAAAATAAAGCATTGATAGCCTTAGCATCAAGACTTCCTTGTATCTTTTCATGGTATGTATATTTATCATGTGATTTCTCAACAAGGCTACCATCTATAATAATTTTAGCAGGTTTCTTATAGCCATCTATAACAATAGATCAAAAATCAAAATCAAGAGATTTATGTTAAAAAATCATGCGTGTCTTCCAATACGTGTAGTTGGTGCCATCAAATAGGGGTAGCATATTTATGGACTGGCCTTCTCCATTGTTGGTGTACAAGGGTTTCATGGTTGCCATATTAATACTCTAGGAGGTTAGTCCAAAATAAGAAAGCCCTTGCTCAGATACCAATTGAAAGATCGTTAGGCAACTTTGGGGGGGGGGAATAGAGTATAGCGAAATATATATCCAATTTAAAATTAAGACTAAATAAAGGCAGTTACCAACAAGCAATTAATGAAGCAATATATATGAACAATAAATGAGTATAGAAGAGCAAACACAAACTGATATTTTTACACTCGTTTCCCTCATGGAGGACTAGTCCAGTCCCGAGGACTCTTGCTCGGAGTTGACTTCACTATCAGTTAAAATACAAGCTTTGATCCGAAGGACTTGAGACTTCATACATACACGATCTTTCATCCGAAGATCTCGAATAGTTTAAATACTTTGAGAAGTAGCTTTGAATAGCCAAGCTTGTACAACTCAAACACTTCTAATCGAAACCGCACAGGCACTAAGAAGAATGGGAGTTGTCTTGGAGATTGAGAAGGTTTAAAGCCCTTTAGAGAATAGAGAAGATGAAGAGTGAATGGATTTTTAGAAATGGAAAATTCTTCTTAATTTATAGGTTTTTCTAGGGCAGAGTTCAGGCAGAACTCGGTATTAAAACATTCAAAAATGTAAACATTGGAGCAATGAGAATATGTCTAGCACTCTGATTTAGTAATCAGTTTTGGGTGATAGAGTTCGGGTAGAACTCAGACCGAGCTCGATTGACCAATTTTCAGTATGATCCTAGTCAGTTTTGGCTCAACTGGGTTTGTATTTAATTGGTCTATTTATGTTAGAATGAGTCCAGGGTTGGTTCAAGTTTAGGTTGGCTTATTTTTTAGTGGACTTTATGTTGGGATTCAACTAGTACAAAAGTTTTATCCGACTCACATAAGTCCTAGACTCATGAAAAAAAACATAATAATGTAAAAATGGTAGAAACAAACGAACATCAAAGAAGCAGTTTTCGTGAATAATTTCTAAAGGTGCAATCTCGGTGTATCGACTCGTAGTTTTAGGTTAATTATCGAAATCAGTTTGGCTGAGATCAGATAGGTCAATAATTAGTTCTTGGCTTGAATTATTTCCATGGATTTTACACATGTTCATGCTCTAGCCCATTTTTAGATCTAACCATTAGATACGGGGTGTGATATTGTTATCATATATGATAACCTTATTTTTATTGTGTATCTTGGTCTCATATGCTATGTGAGATCCTCTCATAGCCTTGTATATTTTGGTTTGGAGTTTAGTGGAAATCATAACACGTTTTGGTTTCCCAAAAATCTATATTTAAAGTATTTTGAGAAATTGATATATCAAATCTTAAAATTTGTGAAATCTAATTATCCTATTTTGTAGAAAATTTATTTTATTCAATTTTGACTTTTGAAACATCAAATTCTGAGTTAAAATAAAATTTTTATGGCCGTTGCAAGTTTCCGAAAATTTTTAATTTTTTTTGATGCTGTCCGGACTAGTATACCAATGGTATACTATAGTATACTGAAGGTATAACTTTTTTTTATATATATGTACTCTCTGTCTTTTATCCAGTATAACACCGGTATACTACATTATATCGCCGGTATACCAATTTTGGCTGTTTTGCCTTTTTAGGGCTATTTTTGTCCCGTTTTGTCCATTTTTGATTTTTTTTTTTGAATATATTAACTCTTTAACATGATTAGACGACCCTGTATAGGTAGGGAATGATTATACACTCTATATACATTTTACATGAGTTTATGATTAGACGACCATGTATAGTTAGGGGATGATTATAAACCCTATATACATGACCTTAGTACATGTTATACATTGTCTTACCTCTTGATAGTGACTCATTATAGTGAACTTATGTCTTCCTAGTTCTTATACAAGCTTTATAGTGGCTCGTCGTAGCGCACCCATTATACCAAATTTCTTTATTGTCTTTATATTGGCTCGTAGTATCACACTCCAGGTTTAACGGTTTATATATTTTCTATTGTGGCTTGTCTTTACTTATTCTTTTTAACTGTTAAATTATTGTTGGATCTTGCATACCTCCAAGAGGAGTACATGTCTAGGATAAATTCTGCGGAATGCCACACCTATAATCCTAAACGAAAATGTTAAGGATTAAAATAACTAGCTTGAATAATTAGATCATCGGGTGGAAAGAATCTCTAGGTTGCATGCAGTCCCGTTA
Organism: Iris macrosiphon; assembly: GCA_036927795.1. Lineage (NCBI taxonomy): Eukaryota > Viridiplantae > Streptophyta > Magnoliopsida > Asparagales > Iridaceae > Iris > Iris macrosiphon. The sequence continues at coordinate 92,921,438 of JAYESA010000019.1, read as the reverse complement.
TCTTGTCGTTTTTCTAAATATATTTGGGGCACTCCGTCGTGAGGGCACATTTCTAGCACACTGTCGAGTAGGCCAATCGTGTACTTATTTATTTCTTTCTGTCATTATTAGTAGCTCACCGCCGCGTGGTGCATACATAGCTCACCGTATTTGGAGTATACTTGGCTCACCATTGTGTGATGCCACCTCTTTAGGATGTAGGCCAATTTGATGGTGCATCTGCTATAGCTATTTGTCTTAGTTTTGATTGGATAGCTTGGGCAGTCTGTAGGGCATGCAACCGTATAAAATTTTTTAAACTATATTTGTTAGTAATTATGATTGTGATAACCCTAGTTAGCTAATGATAATAATCCGTAGGAAATGCTTGGTCATGCTTCTTTGTTTGCGCACTATTTACTTTAGGCTAGCGTACATAGTCTTTTACATTCCTACGTATTGCCATATGTATCGGTGGGTGGCCAAATCTTAGTTCTGCTAGAAAAAATATCCATAACCCTGGTACTTATTTGTTTTAAGGGTTATGGCTCCATTTTTGAGAAGTCTTTGTGCTATCTTGTTTCTTGTCGGCTTATCGTTTTCTAGAGTTATAGTATTTAGTTATTATTCTCACCATTGTGTTGTAGTTATTGACTTGGAAACGTGAATGGTCAAAGGGTCGGTTCCTACCTTTTGCCCTTATTTGGTGTAAGGATAAAAAAAACCAGTCCTATTGCCTATTCACGGGTCCTATTATTTCTATTATTCTTATATTCATTTATTATTACTTTATAGTGTTTATACTATATTTCAGATCTTGTACTGACATGTTATACATGACTCCTATATTGTACATGTTCACACGTTCGGGAATACCTTACATGTTCTTTGTTATTTTTTAGGCACATTACATGATAACATGTTAACGTTTATTTTACTTATTCCATGTCACGATCCGTACCCGGATAATCGGGACATATGTACCGGATGATCGGGGCATGTTCTTAGTTGAACTTACACGGCCTGTAGGATGAGCCCTCGATTCGCTCATTTCAACGAAGAGAAGTCAGTTCTTCGCTATTGCAAAGGGGTAACAACCTCTCCTTCTTATGTTGTTTATTTTGAGAGAACTGGAAAATGCCAGGCAAAGCCTTTGGTTCGGTAGGGCCAGTAATAAACCGACTGATTAAACGCAAGGAAGTTCTTTTCCATGGATGGATTTCAATTGATATATATATATATATATATATATATATATATATTCTCAAAAGTACTTAAAAAATATTTCCTTCACGGCTGGCCAAGATTAAATTGAATATTATTATTTTTAGTACTTTTCAATATAGTAGAAGTATAGTAGTTATAATACATATTACGTACATTTTTTTTTTGAGATGTCCGGCGATACGTACGGGACTTTACGCACACTGTATTGTATGCCATTTGGGCCCACTGTCCCCACATATCCCCCGCGATTTGATCCGGAGACCTCTATCCAGCCAGAAAGATTATACCTCTTCTTACTGACCACAAGAACCAGTTGAGTTCGATATATTACGTACATGAATAATCTCTTATATATATATATATATATATATATATATAGTCCTGCGGGAGTTTCGTTCTGTTGGCTTTGCTTTCAAAAGCTCAAGCTCCTTCTTTTCTTTAGTCCCACATCGGATGGGCCAACCCCTTCTTGTGTACATATATTAGTTCCCCTTCTTTGCTTTCTTAAAGTTGTTGTGTGGGGAACCCCTTGGGCCACACGTTCGCGCCGCCGCCGCTGCCCGGCCCGACTCAGCTCGGTTCGATTCGGCGCGAGTAACGGGTGCAGGTACGCGCCCACATCTGCGGCGCCGAATGCTGATTCAATTTTCTCTTCGGGTTCGGGCTGGGACCCTAAAATTCTTTTTGCTCCTCTTCATTTTTTTTCTTTTATTTAATTTTCTGAACGTTGGAAAATTAATTTTGTCCGTTATTAATTATTTTTGAACCGTTAATAAACTTTTGTGTCCTGATTCATTCCTCTGTGACTGTGTAACGGCTGAATTAATAGAAAATTAATTCAGACCATTACATGGATTATTATATATATATGAGTGGTTCTCTTTGTTAAATCATCAGAAAAAATCTTTCCTCCAAACAATTGCTGCCAACATTCTGTCCAATCTTCGTCGTTTCAATCGTCTCCAAGCTTTAGGAAGAGCAAAGTCCTGGTCGTTCTCTCCGAGTCATGTGCGACTACGAGATACCGGTAGTGCGGGGGTTTTACCACTAGGAGCTTTGGGAAACGTCTGCACACAGATCCCGAATCAACTCTTAGGGCAGTGCTTCGTGCACGACTTCCCCAGAGGCCGGTAACATCAGTCTAATTTTATTTTTTATTCACAAATTTTTAATAAAAATGACAATATTTCTAAAAATCTAAGAGTTGATCCGTATGTTAGAATTGTTCATCTAAATCTTTCTAGAAAGCTTCAAAAATATTTTTAAGTTGCAGTAGTTTATTTTTTTTTCTACAAAACTCAATTTGCTTAAAAGTTAATAGTTACTGTTTGTTTAAGCAATTTTTTCTAGCAATTTGTTACTGTAGCAATTTGTCTTCTAGCAATTTGTTAACAGTTACTCTAGCAATTTTTTAATAGTTACTTCTAGCAATTTGTTAACAGTTACTCTAGCAATTTTTTAATAGTTACTTCTAGCAATCAAGTTATTTGTTACTGTAGCAATTTGTTTCAATTCCTCAATTGATTTATTTGTTTACTTATCAAGTTGCTTACTATACTGTCAAATTGCAAATTTGCTTAAAGTGTTTTAAAAATTGTTAGCACATTTGATAATTTTGTCAATTACAATTTTTGATCACAAAATTCCTTTCAATTGTAACATACAATTTGATTCATTTTTAATCACTTAGTATTTTGAAAGCAATCTAGGACCAAAAGAAAATAGTTTAGTAAAAAGAAAATTACAAATAAAATCTTCAAATCTAAAGTTTCAAAGCAGAGACAAACTCGGGCACAAGCCGAAAGGGTCCTTCTGTCAACCGGGTGTAAATAGCCTTAAGCGACACGGTACTTAAGAGTCTTCGGACCGCCGCTAGCTGGAAACCGGCCCCTACAGCTAAGCTGAGTAGATCAACACTTGAAAAACTAAAGATTTTAAGATTCATTAGCAAAGACCACCTAAACTATTATCTTGGACATTGTTATTAAATAAATTTATATTTTCCAGACTGCAATCATGACTGGTAAGGAGGAATCCTCTACTGCAAAACCTATTAAGTTTGATGGCTCATACTTTAAAAGATGGCAGAGCCAAATAAAAATTTGGCTCACGACCTTAGGACTTATTTCTTCCATTGATGGGTCCACACCCATCACAAATAATTCTGATGATACTGAGTCTGACATATGAGTGTTCACCTCCTCGAAACCAAAAACCCCTAAAGAAATAGACTTCCACTATTTTTATAGAATTCTAAGCGCATTATCTGAATCCTTGGATGATATATTTTTTGAATACAAGAGCGCTAAAGAACTTTGGAAAGCCTTGGAAGATGAATACGGTTGTGATGATGCCGAAATAGAAAGGTTTAATTCTTCAACCTTTAATAGGTATTTTATGGTAGATAACAAGCCAATGAATGACCAACTCCATGAATTCCAATAATACATTAGGCATATTCAAGCCAAAGGCACATCTTTCTCCAATGAGCATAAAATAATTGCCTAATAGGCAAGCTACCTCCCTCTTGGTCTGATATTTCTAAGGAACTTATCCATACACAAGGAGATCTTACCTACAATCAAGTCCTGAAGAAAATTAGAACCGAAGAACAAATTAGATTGAGGTCTAAGCCTAAGACTGAATCTAAAGCTACGGTAAACCTTGTAGAAGGCCAAGGAAAACCCAAATCTAATTTTCCTTATAAATCCAAAAAGAATTTCTTCAAGAAGAAGAGAATTTTTCAGCCTAACCATCAAAACCATCATCACCAAAACCATAAACCTAGAAACTTCAGTCAGACTCAGGATCAAAAGAGATTTTGTTTTGTGTGTGGTAAAACAAACCATATGGCCACCAACTTCTACCATAGGAAAAAGGAAGCTGTCCAGACTTCCTTCAAAGGAAATCGCTCAGTTAGACCAGAAGCGAACATGCTTCACAAAGGTTCTTCGAGTTCCTTCAGGTCTGTAAGCTTTCAATCCCTTATCAACCTCTCTTACCATTCTGATGATTGGTGGTTGGATTCTAGAGCTAATGCTTACATTTTGTTTGATCGCTCCTATTTTGCAAACTATCAGGAATCAAGTGGTGGAGGTGTGACCCTAGGAGATGGATCAACGGCACAAATTATTGGAAGAGGAAAAGTTGACCTGAAGATGACATCAGGAAAAATCTTAACTCTTCATGATGTTCTTCATGTGCCGTCTGTCAGGAGAAACCTAGTTAGTGGATCCCTTCTTGTAGCCTCAGGATACAAAATTATAATGGAGGCAAATAAAGTCGTATTTTCTAAGCATGACTCCTTTATAGGAAAAGGCTTTGTAAAAGACGGTCTTTTCATTTTAAGCACAATGAATAAAATTTCTGATTGTTCTCTCATTGTCTCTAATATAGAATCTTCAAATGTTTGGCATGGCAGACTAGGTCATGTGAACCTAGGTTCCATTAAAAGAATGATGACTTTAGATCTTATTCCCAAGACTCCAATAGATGACAAACACAAATGTGAGATTTGTGTTCAAGCCAAACACACTAAATTACCATTCAAATCAGTAGAAAGAAATTCTGACCTTCTAGAACTTATCCATAGTGATGTATGTGACTCAAATATGATTTTGACCAGAGACGGTAGAAAATACTTTGTTACGTTTATAGATGATTATTCAAAGTATTGTTATATCTACCTTTTCAAAACCAAAGATAAAGTTCTAGATAAATTTAAGGTCTATAAATCTGAAGCTGAGAATCAATTAGAAAGGAAGATTAAGATCCTTAGATCTGATCGTGGTGGAGAATATACCTCAAACGAAATAATTAACTTCTGTGAAGAACATAGAATAATTCATGAGGTAACTGCTCCATATTCACCTCAGTCTAACGGAGTTGCTGAACGCAAGAACCGCACTCTGTTAGATATGGTGAATGCCATGCTTCTCAGCTTTGGTGCTCCTGATAACTTGTGGGGAGAAGCCCTTTTAACTGTCTGTTACATTCTTAATAGGATTCCTAGTAAGACAAAAGATAAGACTCCCTATGAGCTGTGGAAAGGTAGAGCTCCTAGGATTAATTACCTTAGAGTTTGGGGATGCCTTGCTAAAGTCAGAATTCCCGAACCTAAAAAGAGGAAGATTGGTCCTAAGATTGTAGACGCTATTTTTATAGTGACTCACTCAGAAGTAAATGAAATCTCTAACAATACCATTATAGAAGCAAGAGATGCAGTTTACTTTGAAAATATATTTCCTTTTAAGGATAGAAGTTCAATCTCTTCCTCCATACCCTCTTCTAGTTCTTATGTCCAAATACCTAGCTCATAATCTGAACAAAACTTAGAACCTAGACGGAGTAAAAGGAATAGGATTGAAAAAAATTAGGAGAAGGATTCTTCACTTTTTTGATAGAGGGTGATCCCTCAACTTATGAAGAAGCAATGCCATCTCCTGATGCTCCCTTATGGAAAGAAGTAATTAACAGTGAATACAACTCCATCATGGAGAATAACACTTGGTTTCTAACAGATCTAACTTTAGGCAATAAACCAATAGGTTGTAAGTAGATTTTCAAGAAGAAACTCAAAGCCGATGTTACTATAGAGAAATACAAAGCTAGATTAGTTGCTAAGGGTTTTACCCAGAAGAAAGGGTTAGATTATTTTGATACCTACTCTCCTGTAGCTAGGGTCACATCCATTAGAACTCTCTTGGCCTTAGCATCCATTCATGATATGCTAATCCATCAAATGGATGTAAAGACAGCATTTTTGAAAGGAGATCTAGAGGAAGAACTTTATATGGACCAACCTGAAGGTTTCATTGCTAAAGGTCAAGAAAAGAAAGTTTGCAGACTAGTAAAATTCCTCTATGGTTTGAAACAAGCTCCCAAACAATGGCACAATAAATTTGACAAAGTAATTTGTGAATATGGTTTCTTGTCAAATGAGTATGACAAATGTATATACTCTAAAGGTACATGTAAAAGTTGTGTCATTTTATGCTTGTATGTAGATGACATTCTTATCCTAGGTTCATCACTGGAATTGATAAATATTACAAAGAACTATTTATCTAGCCAGTTTGATATGAAAGACCTAGGAGAAGCCAACTTAATTTTAGGAATGCAAGTGACCAAAGGCAAAGAGGGTTATACTCTAACTTTAGCATATTCAATTGAAAAAATGCTAAAAAGGTTTGAGTTATTTGATAAAAAAAACTGTCCTTACTCCTTATGACAGCAGTATTGTACTAAAAAAGAATGAAGGATCACCTTTGGAACAATATAAATATTAACAGATGATAGGCTCCCTTATGTATATAATAAACAGGACAAGACCTGATATTGCATTTGCCATTGGAAGACTAAGTAGATATACCAGTAACCCAAATCAGTCATATTGGACTGCCTTGGATAGGGTATTTAGATATCTCAAGGGCACCATAGATTACAAACTTTATTTTACTAAGCACCCTGATATCATAGAAGGTTATTCAGATGCAAACTGGGTAACCGACTCACATGACATAGAATCTACTACTGGATATGTATTTACTCTAGGAGGAGCTGCAATCTCCTGGGGCTCTTGTAAGCAAACTATCATAGCTAGGAGTATAATAGACTCCGAAATGATAGCTTTAGTTATAACTTGCACAGAAGCTGAATGGCTTAAAAATTTTATTATTCATATACCTGTTTCTCTTAGTCCTGTTCCTGCAATTTCTATAAACTGTGATAATAAATCTGTTATTGAACTACTAAAGCATGATTCTGTGAATGCTAAGATGAACAGGCACCTGCAGTTGCGCTTCAAGTCAATAAAAAGCCAACTAGGCAAATATGTGGTTCTTGACTATATAAAGTCAGAAAAGAACCTTGCAGATAACTTGACGTAGGGTCTGTCTAGGACTTTGATCCTAGAATCATCGAGGGGGATGGGGTTAAGCCCATAAGTTAGTCACCAGCAGTGGCAACCCAACCGAGTCTGATAGGAGATCCCAAGAAGCCGGTTCAATGGGTAGAAACAAGCTGAACTTAGGTGACTTTATGAAACACTGACTCGAGATTAAAGTCTCATTAAAATAAAGCCCAAGCGGCTGTACATGTGTACAATGACTTCCCATCCCTATGGTGACAGTGTTCCTGTATGATATGGTTAGGATGAGGTTAAACTCTTAATAGGTCCAAGCTGTAATGCTGGGTTGATTCATATCACCAACCATTAAGGACTTACCTATATGAGAGATCGTGAAGGCCGCGACTATGGGACAGGGCGATCCCAGACAACTCTTATGAATGTGGAAAAGGGCGCATGGCCATTCAAAAGCGCCACCCGATAGACCAAGGACCTCTAGCATACTATGTGTGCTATTTTTCTAAATCTGGTTCAAGAAGTCTGATTTAAGGCATAGTCCATCAAGCACTTCTTCAGATTAAGGCAATAGTCACTACGTGAGATTCAACGCTGTAGTCCATCTCATCTATGCATATTATTTTACTGCCCAGATGCCCTCTCACTCTCTCTCTCCCTCTCTCTCTCTCTCTCTCTATTTACTTCACTCTTATCTCTGTTTCGGAACTTGACCTTTTGGGGGGGATTGTTGGCTTTGCTTTCAAAAGCTCAAGCTCCTTCTTTTCTTTAGTCCCACATCGGATGGGCCAACCCCTTCTTGTGTACATATATTAGTTCCCCTTCTTTGCTTTCTTAAAGTTGTTGTGTGGGGAACCCCTTGGGCCACACGCGCGCGCCGCCGCCGCCGTCCGGCCCGGCTCGGCTCGGTTCGGTTCGGCACGCGTAACGGTTGCGGGTACGCGCCCACATCTGCTAGCGCCGAATGCCGATTCGATTTTCTCTTCGGGTTCGGGCTGGGACCCTAAAATTCTTTTTGCTCCTCTTCATTTTTTTTTCTTTCATTTAATTTTCTGACCGTTGAAAAATTAATTTTGTCCGTTACTAATTGTTTTTGAACCGTTAATAAACTTTTGTGTCCAGATTCATTCCTGTGTGACTGTGTAACGGCTGAATTAATAGAAAATTAATTCAGACCGTTACATGGATTATTATATATATATGAGTGGTTCTCTTTATGAAATCATCAGAAAAATTCTTTCCTCCAAACAATTGCTGCCAACATTCTGTCCAATCTTCGTCGTTTCAATCGTCTCCAAGCTCTGGGCAGAGCTAAGTCCTGGTCGTTCTCTCCGAGTCGTGTGCGACTACGAGATACCGGTAGTGCGGGGGTTTTACCACTAGGAGCTTTGGGAAACGTCTGCACACAGATCCCGAATCAACTCTTAAGACAGTGCTTCGTGCACGACTTCCCCAGAGACGGTAACATCAGTCTAATTTTATTTTTTATTCACAAATTTTTAATAAAAAACGACAATATTTCTAACACGTTCTTCTTTGGCTGTTGGATCTATGCGGGCCACCAGATCCGAGGGTGTAGGGTGGGTAGAACTTCGACGGGGCTCCGGAAACGGGCTCCCGATCAGCCTATATATATATATGGGACGAAATATTGTACCAAACAATAATGTGCCAAACTATCTTAACAACACATTTTTTGAAATATGTATTCATAAATTATCTCATAAAGTTACTGTCACGTCAATATATTTTATAACCACACATTTCAAAAAAATGTGTGGCTGAAATAGTTTAATGTAATAAATGGTAAAATAAATCTTGATGTAATATCTCATTATTTATTTATATATATATATATATATATATATATATATATATATATATATATATATATATATATATATATATATATATAGTTTGTCGACCACGTAACTATATTAATAAACAATTAATGTACATACAGTTGTATGCATGCATGGCTAGCTAAGGAACCGTGCGGAGCATAGAGCATCTCTGATTGCTAGGTACTACGTACTTACGTACGTACCTAGTAAGGAGGAAGATATTAAATACCAAGAACAAGTTGATTAATGTGTCGATTGATATGAGCTTTGGTAAAATCATATATATATATATATATATATATATATATATATATATATATATATATTAACCAAGTAAAAAATTGTGATCGATAGATATATAGGAGTACTGAGTAAGGATAAATAAGAGCAGAGAGCTATTTATAAAGAAGAGTCGATCGAGCGATCGAGAGAGCTTCTTCCACTGAAATGGTCTTGTGGAAAAATCGGTCGGTCTTGTGGAAAATAGCACACGGAAAATATCGGATACGACCCATTACAGAAACAGCTTCGGAAAAATCGGTCTTGTGGAAAATATTGGCTGTTGCGTGTGAAACCATGCATCTAGAACACTTAATGACCGTGGAAACATTCGCTCTCTCTAGTGAAACCATCAAGCTACTAACAAGAAATTGAACATGCCTCTGGAACATTCAATCTGTTGTCAAAAAAACTTATTGTCTATCAGTAAATCTGTAACAAAAATAAAGTAAAGCTCAGAGTTACCAGCCTATGGAAAAGTCGTGCTGAACGTACTATCCTAAGAGTTGATCCGAGATCTTATGTGCAGACTGTTCTCAGATGATCCTAGTGATAAAATCTGCAGTATCACCGGCTTCTCGTTGTCGCACACAACTCCGAGAGATGCGACCCGAACTTACCCTTGCCCAGAACGTAGAAGTAATGAAGGAACTGAGTAGAGAACATCAGAACATAGTGCAGTGCGAGAGAGAGGATAATTTTCGTGAGCAAACAATTTTTTTCGTTTCCAACAATGGAGAGGAGGAACGAAATATATAGGATGCCAAAAACCACAACCGTTGGCAAACTCTTATGTAAAAACGTGCAGAGAAAGAGGCAAAAGAATCAGACCTCTAGGAAACGATCCAACGTGCACAGTAAATTCGGAGGGAATCTGTCAAACAAATAAGAAATAAAAATCAAATAGCAAAATGGTTTTTTTTTTTTTTGAGCCTCGACCTTAACCCGAAGAGAAAATCAGATCGACATTCGGCGCTCGCAGATGTGGACGTGCACCCGTGCCCGTTATGCACGCCGAACAGAACCGAGCCGAGCCGGGCCGGACGACGACGACGACGCGCACATGTGGCCCACGGGCTCTCCAAATAAGACCACAAAGGAGCATCAAAGGAGAACTAATATAACCACTCTATTGGCAACATGCCCAGACGATGTGGGACTAAAATGTGCTGAGGAAATTGGTTTTGCTTACTGTGGGAGAGCAGACACCACACAACCAACAATCCCACCCCTAAAAAATACAAGTTCCGAAAACAGAGACAAAGGACAATGATAGGGAAGTTCTGGACAAGAGTATACTATGCATCAGTGAGATGAACTACAACCTTGAATCTCACCTAGTGCATATTGTCTTTGTCTGAAGAAGTGCTTGATAGACTATGCCTTGAATCAGACTTCTTGAACTAGATTCAGAAAATAGCACGCATAGTACGCTAGAGGTTCTTGGGTCTATCAGGTGGTACTTTTTACTCGCCATGAGCACCTTTTCCATATTCATGAAAGTTGTCTGGGATCGCCCTGTCCCATGGTCACGGCCTTCACGACCTCTCATATAGGTAAGTCCTCAAGGGTTGGTGATAGGTATCAACCTTGCATATAATGCTTGGACCTATTAAGAGTTTAAAAACTCATCCTAACCATATCACACCGGAACACTGTCACCATACGGATGGGATATCATTGTACAACCTCGTACAACCACCTGGGTATTAGTTGCCACTACCACATTTCTAGAGTAGGAATATTTTTGTTATTTACAATATTATATACCTATTGTGTTTATATTTATATAATGTGTACTGTATATATATTATAATTATTAATAATAATGGTTAGTTGATTAGACTTACTGTGACCATGGACTTAACCTTAGACTAGTCATTTTTTGACCAAACTAGTCAATTTTCTTCATTAATTAGAAACTAGTTAAACCCTCATTAGATTATGAAAACTCTACTAATTAAATAACTCTTCATGACAACCATAGAGGACATTTAGGACTTTGTGCCAAAGCCAACCCTATGCCTTCTTTGGTCGGGCCTATAAGGCAGGGGGAGCTTCCTTCAAGCTTCGTTTTATTGTTCATAAAAACCTATATTGAGTTCTTCCCCAAAATTTCTTATTTCTCCACCAAATTTCAGAAAATTAAATCTCAATCGCTCTCATTTCTCTCATATAAGAATCCTAGAAGCTTAGGTCTCAAAGAGCATTAGAGGAGAAGAAGTTTGGCTAGAGAATCCTTGGATTGTATTGGGAAATTAATCTCCTAAGAGTAAAATTATGAAATCTTTCTTTTAAATTCTATTTTATGGTTTTGTTGGCCATTAGGAGCCCACCCATGGTTTAGGAATACCCACAAGGGGAGATAGTTAGTCCCTATTGGTTCTATAGTATTTTTTTCATGAAGTTGTGTCCATAGTTTGGGACTTTTGGGTTCATGGGTGTATTTTCTTTATTCTTCATTATTACTAATCATAATAGTTCTAAATAGATATATTTAATATTTATTTGCATTATTAATAGAGTATAGGGGATTTTGGAATGAGTGTACCATGAGTATCATATTGTGCACTCAAGGTGCTTGATAAAATGACCAATAGAGTGTGCACCTATCCATAGTATCATATAGGGGTGTGTGTGTGTGTGTGTGTGTGTGTGTGTGTGTGTGTGTGTGTGTGTGTGTATATATATATATATATATATATGTTAGTGTTGTGTGTGTTTGTGTTTGTGAGTGGAGATGGAAGGTCGAGACTGTGCACTGTATTTCATAATGGTTGGTGTGTGTTGCATGTACTGTGTGTATGTGGGTGTGTGCTGTGGGTACATAAGTGAAACAACAGGTAATCTAGCATAACCAAACTAGTGTGACACAGTTTAAAGACAATGTTCGACGCGTGGGCTTTCTAATATAAAACCGTAGCTCCGAACACAGAGACACACGGGTCGGACCGTAGTTCCGAGCACAGAGACACACGGGTGAAACAGCTACACTAGATACATGTATCACTACAAAATACTACATATATAAGCGCGTGCAGAGTAGCCCAAACGTCTAGTAACTGTCTTCCCCTTCCCAAGTGGTCCACGATTATGCGCTGAACCTGAACCTCTAACTACAGTCTCGACACACAGAAATAACTCAACAGACGCGACCCTAAGGTCGTCCCAGTCTCTGGTCATGATGTCAATATCAGGAAACAGGAATCTGGCACGATCACAGTATATGAGTGTGTCCTGGGGTATCGATGTACTCAGGTACGTGCATCGAGGTGTTGTGAAGCATCTAACAATTAACCTAAGTCATTACGTCGAATGTCAACACCCGGTTGTGAACCGGACACGGAGTATCGAACATCAATATAAATACGCGCACGAGTACATAAAGAACAACAATATCTGTAAACTGAAATACAGGGTGGCAAGGTACACTTGCCTGCGTCCGGCTGCTGATGACGGGGATCTGGTGCCGCGTCCAAGTCCTCAGGTCCCGCAGTACCTAGAGATGAGATACAAACCAGAATCAATAATCTATTCTACGTCAAACAGGGATGCGACACACATCTATTCCTAAGCTCAGTCTCAATCTCAAATAATTAACTAATATTTTACAGTCCTAAATCTCTGACCCATGATCCGATATAATACCTATTCCAAAATCAATCACCTGCTCCCAATGTCCATCACCCTTTTAATTATCATTTTATTTTCAGTCATAGTTTTAAAACAGCTAAACTACAATAACCAATGTGTTTTTAATAATTAGGATAACCGTCTCATATGGCATTAACATACACCCTCATTTTATATCCTAATTTCCATCCCTGCATGCATGTATTTCATATTCTCAATCAATTCTTATTTAAACCATAAATACTTGATTTAGCATTTATTTTTCAACCATGCATAATATACATAACCTCTATTTGAAATCAAACCCTAACCTCACCATTGATCCTAATCTCTTTCTATCATCACGTGCTCACCTATATTACAATACAACATCACATCCTTTATGTAAACTCAAACCCTAAACCTACATTAAACCCATAAATAAATGCCTCCACCACATACCACAAGTAATATTTTCCAAGTCCTTTATCAATCTTAATCCATCATCAACATGCCCTATTAATGAAACTTTTATACTATACTCACATGAATACACATAGGTGAAACCCTAGCTAATAATAACACATTCAGATATAAGCATCACCCTAATTAAAATCATAACCAAATCTGGAAATAAAATGGAGATAGGTGGAGAATCAACCTTGGCGACGACGGTACCTGGTACGGTCGGAGAAGATGGCCGTGGGTGGTGGTGAACTAGTGGTGATGGTGGTGGTGAACTAGGGGTGATAGTGGTGGTGAAATCTGGATTGATGGAGGTGGCTGTGCTGCCCGGCCGGAACGGGGACGCACAGCGGGGGTTCAACGCCGGCGGGAAGGTCGGCCGGCGGGGGAGGCACAGCTGCGGTAGCAGCGGGCCGGAGCTACAGTGGCAGCGGGCCGGAGCTGCAGAGGCAGCGGGCCGGAGATGCAGTGGCAGCAGGCCGGAGCTGCAGAGCCCGCGCGGGTTGCTGAAGACGTCGCTGCGGCTGGGTCGATGGCCAGAGTCGGGTACAGGCCGGCGGTCGGGACTATGAAGAGTAATGGAGGAGGAAGAAGAGTCTAAGGAAGAAGAAGAAGAAAATAATGGAGGGAGAAGAAGCTTTGCATGGGAAGAAATTAATGAAGGAGTGAGGAGAGAGAGTGGAGTTTTCCCTAGGGATTAGGGCCGGTTGGTTTTTGTGTTGAGGGTAGGAGAGGAGTTACTTTATAGGGGTTGGTGAAAGGGGATGGATGGGTGAGATCATCCTATTCAAAATGGATGGTTGAGATAGATCATGAAGAGGAGAGGGTTTCTTCATGAGGGTGAATGACACGGTGCTTTGTGAATGTCATATTTTGACACGGATACGTAGATGTGTATTGGGCTCTTCGTATTATTTATAAATAGTATTTTAGACTTGCTCGTGTCCTTCGGGGGTATGTTTGGTTGTGTGATAGACTCGTATAACAAGCGTATCATAGATCCAGTGTGATACAGATGCGATGCACTCCACATGTTTGTATTACAATTCTAGATCTAATTTCCATTGTTTATAGCTATTGGTAATATATGTATTCATATATATATATATATATATATATATATATATATATATATATATATATATATATATATATTGTTATGTATATGTACTAGTGTATAAAGGTATCTATATGCATATGTGTTGATATATATATATGTAGATATACATCTTTGTATATCTATATGAATGGTTATGTTATATGTATATATGTATGTTGTATATATATGTATATATGTATGTGATGTTATCTATATGTATATATGTGTGTTGGTATATATATATATATATATATATATATATATATCTATATATGTATAGAGAGGAGGGTGTATATATATAATTGATACATATAGATATAAGTGAGTATACATATATATGTATATAATTAGTGTAGTGATATCTATAATAGGGGTTTATGTATATAATTATATAAATATATACATAAGTGTTGTGCTTGTGTGTGTGTGTTGTATTGAGAAGAGGGGCGCTCGAGACAGTGAATTAGTGCAAGCTTTCAGCAGTGTATGTTTCAGTTTTATCACAAACACCATGTAGTAGCATTCATAGCTGCAGCAACAGCATCCCGAGCAGTAATAGCTGCAGCAGCAGCGACTACGCACCAGTAGCTGCAGCAGCAACCGCACTAGCAGCCATTGCTGTAGCAGTAGCAAATGCACTGCAAGCCTGAGCAACAATAGCAGATACGAGCCGCAGTAGCAGATACAAGCCCGAGGAGCAGCAGCATCGTATATCAAGGTTTAGGCAGCAAGGTTGGGTAGTAGTTGGTGGTTAGTTAGATAATTGTTAGTATAGCTAGCTAGTCTATTGGTAAGTTAGATCTATACATATGTATCTCTAGTAGTTATGTATTTGAATGTGGGCATATATGTATATATGTATCGGTAGGTATTATAGTTAGTATAGTATAGTAGATGTATTAGAGAATACATAATAGTTGATAGTTATATTATATATATATATATATATATATATATATATATATATATAGTTGTATATGGTTTAGTGTTGGGTAGTAAACTATGAATGAGGGTTTGACATTACCTTAAAATACCAAGGTAAGTTTCAAGGTATTGAGGGTTACTCAAGGTATTTGAGTTGGGTATCGAGATAGATGTTTAGTGGTGCGATACCGAGTTGGTTCAAATCTAAGGTATCCACTTAGTATTTTTAATTAGGATTAGTATATTTAATATTGATTGAATATGCATATATGCTATTTCTATATCTATTGGTTGCGTATCTTGTGATACAGTATCTTAGTATTCTAGTTTAGCTAGTGTGACCTAGTTTCTTAGTGTATGAAGACAATATCTTAGAGATAGACTCATGCAACCTTAAAATAGGTAGTTTGACCAAGTTTGTCCAGTTTGATTTAGAGTTGACCTAGTTTGACTATTTTGACTTAGAAGTGGATGTTTGACCTAGATGCTGACAAGTTTAACTATTTTTATTCCGAAACCTTATATTGATGTCATATTCCCTATCTAGGTCTTCGAGGCACTGTACCAGACATCTGTGATATTGTGCACCAGGTTTCAGGCAAGTATATTATCTGATAGTTTCTCATTTGTGATATCTTCTATGTCTCTTGTATCTAGTGTAGATATCCTTAATTTCTTGATACGATGGTTACACGGATTGGTATATCCGGATCTCGTCATGAGATATTATTTCTTGGTATATATGGTGTATCTTGTGCAAGCCTTGTTTCCTTATTTTTCTTGTACATGTAAAGATACTAATTCTCAGGGAGACTTGCTACCTTCCTAGAGAATCTCGTATCATAGCGTACTATGGTTAGATCTACTATACCAGTCGGGGTTGGGGTGTATGTAGTATAGATATGTGATCATACCCTCCTTGTATCAAGTCTTGTTCATTGAATAGTGTTAATCATATACCGTATATATGCTTAGCCAGGCCATTAATCTTGTATCAAGTTTCCAAGCCGATCACATGTTAAAGCTGGTACTCACTCACTTAGTTATTAGTATTCTTATTCATTACCATATTATTCATTCCTGTATTTATTTCCAATATTTTCTTTATTGTATATCTCTTGTATCTATTGTTGCATCTTGTATATTCACATCTATTTATTGTTATATAGTTTATATCATTGATTAGAACTGCTGTTAGAGATGTACTCTGCTCCTTTCCTGACTGAATATATTTTCTAAGATGACACTGATGAGTGGTACCCTACTCATTAAGGGCCTCAGAATGTTGTGGGCTTAGAGTCAGAGACACTGGCTCAGGAGGATCTCATCCCGACTGAGACAGATGACTAGGAACTTATAGTATCTTAGTTATTCTTTTATTCTGGATTTGTCTCCAGCTTATCTTTTAGTATTTCTCTGACTCATTGATATTATTATTTGACTCATGAGTTGTATTGTGATTATTCTAATCTTTTATCATATTCGTGCTATTCTCTATCTTAGATCCGTGATTGAGTATATTAATATTATTGATGGCTTATTATATTGTTAGATATATTATCCAAACAACGTTCTACTACCGACACTACCAGAAAAAGTTAAATTAGCAACGTAAAAAAACGTCGCTAAATGTCCAATAAACATCGCTAATCACTTTTAGTAACGTAATTAGCAATATTTTACAGAAGTCGGAACTCAGCTAGTCGCTGAAAGAAAAAATGTCGCTAAACGTTGCTATATCGATATTTTTTAGCGACATAAATGCGTCGCTAAATTAGTGACGTTTAGCGACGCAACGTCGCTAATTAGCGACGTGCTCATCAGTCGCTTAACGTCGCTAATTAGCGACTTATATAGCGACGTTACAGCGACGTCTTTAATGACCTGGCAATACTATTTTGCGACGTACAGTGACATTTTTAGCGACGTCATTAGCGACGTGTAAAAATATCTCAACTTAGCGACGTATTTAGCGACGGGTATTAACGTCGCTAAACGTCGCTAAAAACGTCGCTAAATGTATAGTGAAAATATAAAAAATAAATACTGAATTGATTCGAAACTATTTTTCCTCTAGTTTATTAATTCATAATCTGTACAAATAGACCCGGAGCAACCCTCTGTTGAATTTCCTGGGTTTGTCGACCCCCTTGGGTTGAACATTCAATACCGATAAATTAATATATATTTAATATGATATAATAAAATTTAAAGAAAATAAAACATCCAGCAAATATCATCGTAAAGAATACAACAAATATATATTCATACAATGAGTCTCATCCTAAATAATACAAAGAATACAAATATCCAGCAACTATACTACTGCGGATCTGCAGGAGGATGACCACCGACGCGGATGAAGAATAAGAACATATCATACTGCTCCCGTGAAATCGACACCTATGTCGATGGAGAAGGCAGTGAGGTCGGTGGAGTCTGTGTCAATGTAGGCACACCAAGAGGACGTATCCGCTCCAAGTCTGTGAGTCGCTGGTTAAAAGAATCCATGGTAGATAACAGCCTCGTACTGCTATGAACTATTAAATCCTACATCATCGTTAGCCTCTCGCCCATGGATAGCTGTGATGCCTGCCGCTCCGTCACGTTGCGCTTTATCGATTCTCTAAGATCATTTGTCAAATCTCAGAGCTCCGTGATGCTACGGTCGAGCATATCGAATCTTGCAATGAGCGTCGGATCGTCCGCCTGCGGCTGGGATCGGGGCTACTCCTCCATCCTTCATAGCAACTCGTCACGGAGAGACGTAATCTGACGGTTAACGGCCTACTGGATTCTAGCCGACGACTGCGAGGGCTGTGGGCAATGCGCACTTGTCGGGGAGGCCCTAGATGACTGCGTCACAACCAGGGTGCCATAGGATCCCGTACTGTAGTACGTATCCCTCTGGAGACCACTAGCGGCGGTCACCCACAGGTCATCCCCCGACGGAGCTGGAGCGGGCTGCGAGAATGTACCAGCCTCTTTAGCTGTAGGTGCACTAGCAGTCGCCCGCTCACGCAGCCTAAGATACTCGGCCTAGAAAAGTTTAAAAACTCGATAATTGCCTACGTTATATTAAAATTAACACAAAATAAAATAATACTTACATAGGTCTACGAGGCCCTCTCATCAATGAGATTTTCGTCCTTGCGATGGGTAGCCAAGAAGACGGTCACCATGTTTGCATCCTCACCCCTCTGTACCTGTTAAAAATATATTATTTAGTACTAAACTTAAATATATTTTTCTACTACCATTTTATGTTACTTACATTAAAATAATATATCTTAAATAAAAAATATACCAAATGACAGAAATATTCTGTCATCGGAATTGAGCCACCACAAAACTTGGCAGCATTTCGCCTAGCCGCTTTGGCCTTCTCAGACCTTTCCTTGTAGCTCGGATCATCGAATCTGACCCTCATCGCAGTCCACTGCTCAGGCGTGATCCAACCTTGGATCAGTTTTCCAGCACGATCAGGAGCCTTCTGGTCATCCAGAGCATCACGTATAAGCTTGGCGGCAACGGTAGGAAACAGCCGTTCGATCAACTCGGCCCGGTACGGAGGATAGAAATACATTTGCTATAATAAATAATTTAGTAAGTGAGCATCACAGATAAGTTATATAATATGCATAAATTAATGAATTTATATAATATACTTTTACCTTGAAGTGCGCAAACCAGAATGCCTTTCTCTCATCCGGATCTTCAGAGTAGTTGATCCAAGGGCCACCATAGTTGTTCCTCAGAAATAGGCCCAGACATCTCTGAACCGACGATGGACGATATCTATATAGAGATAATTATTTTGATCGAAAAAGTCAATATATGATGAATAAAGAAATACATGATATATAAAATGCTAAACCATCTAATTGACTTACTTTGTACCGTCGGTCCAAATTTTTGTCCTCGTCTCCTCCGGAGGTGCGCATGGAGGATCTTCCTGATGCTGGGATAACGTCGGCACAACCTCATCTACATGCTCATCTCTCTCCTTGGTTTCATCAGCAGGAGGAACGTTGTACGAGGGAGTACTATCACGCCTGGAACTACTCGTCCTAAGAGTGATGCCACATAACATCATCGCAGTCGGAGATGTGACTGATCAATATACTGGAGTACTGGACGACGACGATCCGGAACCAACAGTAGACAGTACCGCACGAACACTCTGTCTACCTCGGGACCTGCCGAATCCTCCGCGTCGTCCTGTCATACCTGATAACAACATATGATGAATAAAGAAAACATAAATATATAGTACATTCTACATACAAAATGTTATGCATATCTCACAACATTCTACAGTCAAAATATAATACATATATTCGTCAAAATAGTACATTCTACAGTCAAAATATAGTTACATTCTACAGGCAAAATATTTTATTTTCAATCATCTTCAGAAAATTTATCTTGTTCGCCTTCCTCGTCCTCCACTTCCTCCTCTTCGTCTTCACTTTTATCTACTTTATCTTCGTTTTCGTCTTCCTCTTCGGATAATTCTACATCTTTTATATTATTACTCGTGTAATGAGTAACTTCCATTGAGTCCACATCTACAATATTTGTTACAAGAGGTAGAACGAGGCTTCACCCGGATGACATAAATGGTCAATTGTAAATGTCAAGATGCCCTATGATTTTACTATTTTTTGTAGGAGATATCAGGAAATGTCTAGGAAGGGGCATCTAGCCTCTCCTGTATGTTGTACTTAAAATAAATCAAGTCAATTATTGTTGAGCCAGCTTCTCAATATTACTCATGGTTCTTGTTTCCCCTACTGAATTCTAGAAATACGGACACTAACCCTAATACTGACACAGACACATAGACACGGACACAGGAATGAGGTTGTGTATGTGTGTTCGAGTTTGTTATGAACCCAAAACAGTGAGCTTCACTTTTAGTAGCAATATCGGAGTGTATGCAGTGCAGTGATAAAGTGCAGAGGTTCAACCGCAGCTCAGTAGCTTAGTAGCAAAATAGCAAGAATCTCAGGAGCATAGCCAACTCATCATCTACTAGCCAATCGTCTCAGTAGTCCAAGACATCATCTACGATCTAGTATCAGAGTGAACCACATAAGTATCACTCACATGCGAGTATATAAACATTTCTTAAATTTTTGAGGCAGAGAGAGAGAGAGAGAGAGAGGGCAAGAGGTAGCAATATTTAGACCTATAATCTACACAAGCAGGCATCAAATTAAAAAGAAACCTTCTCATAATTATGCATCACCGTTAAGAAGGGCCTACTACGTAAATTTATAGGCGCAAGACAATAACAGTTTTACATGGCAAAGTGCTATAATCATGCCCTCTACACGTACACGCACACAATGTAACCCTTGTCCAGTAATTGTATACATATAATTCAGACATATCTAAAATCATATTCATCCAGGCTTCCAGCCTTAAAAATGATCTTGATGTGGTCATCCAGCATTTGTATGAATATTTTATCTAAGAACCTTATGTACTAAATTTTGTATTGATAGATGAAGAAGCCACAATGTACTATTCAAACATACAGTATATCTGAACACTGTTCCCAGAACCTCGAGTATACAAATTTTGTATGGGGAAGGAGCTAGCATCTACTGAGTTCATCATCTACTTCTTTTAGCTCTGCTTGAAAGCAAGTCCAAAGGATATTTATCATAGTATATGAAATATTTTTGAGGTCATAAGGTGCTTTAAAATAAAATTTAACACTAACAGGTCTCTGCACAGTGAACCGTTATCGAGAGCCAATAAATAAAACTGAAAAGCATTGCATTTAGGGATACTCCAAGCTGAAATCAGCAACAGAGAGTTAGGTTTAGTGTCATATCGTGTCGTGTCGTATCGTGTCTTGTTAGAGAGAAAGACAGAGAAAGAAGACAGAGAGAGGAGCTCACCGAGGAGGGAAGCAGGAGGAAGAAGGTGAGCTGGAGGAAGGAGGGGACGCGACCGGAGGTGTGAGGATGTGGCCGGAGGCGGATAATCGCGAGGGAGGAGGGGACGCTGGAGGGAGGAGGGGAGCCGGAGGGGGAGGATGCGGCCAGAGGGGGGTTGCCGGAAGGGAGAAAGCACGTCTCCGGAGGGAGAACGGTCGCCGGAGGAAGGAGGGGACACAGGGAGGGGGGAAAATATTTGGGAGAGGGGTCGAAAGAAATGTGGAGAATTAGTCCTAAATGAAACTTATTTAGCGACGTTTTAGTGACGCACGTCATGATGTAGCTAAGTTAGCCGCTAAACGTCGCTAAATAAAATAAATTAGCGACGTTTAGCGATGCTAGTAAAGAAGTCTCTAATTTAGCGACGTCCTATACATCACTAAATACGTCTCTAAATGTCTAAAAGAGGAACGTCGCTAAATAAGTCGCTAAACGTCGCTAAATAAAACAAATTAGTGACGTTTAGCGACCTTATTTAAATTTATAGCGACTGATATTTTTAAAGCTGAATAACAGTCGCTAAACGTCACTATATGTTACCAATTAGAGACGTCTAGCGACGTTATTTCTTGGAGTTGCTGATTTATTTAATATTAGCGATGTTTTACTTTTACGTCGCTAAAAAATGTTGCTAATCCCGCTTATTCTGGTAGTACGATTCTGCGGCATAGGCTGGACGTTGTTCCTGACTTGCATTCCTATATCGGGTATGGGTCATGATAATTTACATGCCTCATAGCCTGTTATATATGATTAGCCTAATTTTTGCTCGCATCATAGCTAACCAGATGGTTAGCCTGATCTCACATGTATCATAGCCAATCATATATAACAAGTCCGATCTAGTCCCAAGTCGATCACATAGCAAACTGATATTTTATGATACTTAGTCAGTATTTCTATTCTTACTCCAGTATATTCATTTCTAGCATTCATATATATCTGTTCATTACTAGTTATTTCTATATGATGATTACATGTCTCTCTAGTTCTCCTTATATTCCAGTATTTTATCCATCATGTAATTTCTTACAATATTTTATAGTTTTTATCAATATAATAAAAATTACTGTTAGTGTTTGTACTTTGCTCCAATCCTAACTGGATAATATTTTTTAGAGGATCTTGAGGATTTTTGTCCTACACATTATGGTCCTGGAGTAGATAACGATTACACCCCGGAGATTCCAGAGGAGCCACTCCATCTGGGGAAGACACCACATGTAGTTGTTTAGATAGCACTTAGACTAGTTTATTTATGTATTGGATTATTCTAAACTTTGAGACTTGAGTTGTATTATGTAAATACCTTATCTGTGTTGAGGAAGTTAGACTCTTAGACTTGTTGTTAATATTTAAAATATTTCTAGACTTATGTAGGAAGTTCTTTTATATCATTTTCATATCTTATCGTGCCATTTACCTTCTTCATAGTTATTAAGATTGAGTATATTATGAATTGATGATCATATACATATTTATTGTCCTTCGTTTGGAGTTAAAATAGGTTAACATATTTAATATCATTAATAGATAGCTCTGTTGGACCTAGATAATGTTCTACCGTCGATGCTACGGCGCAGGGTGGACGTACCTATAAAACCCCTAATTCTAAAAATCGTATTTTATATTTTTAATTAATTAATAATTGAATTATAGTAATTATGAGCTAAATAGAGAAAATATATTTTTATTTAATTTTTATTTTAGGTGTTTGTGTATTTAGGGGATTTATGGAGCCATTATAATTTTTTTCTAATTTATTCCATGTAGGGGACCCTGTGGGCAGTTGACAGCTTAATGGTAGGCACAAATATAATTTCTAGAATTTTTCTCTCTCTCTATATATATATATGTATATATATATATATATGTATATGATTTATTAAATAGAATTTAGAAATAAAAAGAAATTAGAAATAGAAAATAGAAATAGAATTTAATTAGAAATAAAGAAAATAAAAGAAAATAGAATCCTTAATGAATCGCAAACTCTAAACCTGAAATCCGCCTTAAACCCACTACCCGCCTTAATCCCAACCGGCCCACACGCAGAGAGAAAATCATCCGCAACAGCTGTATGCTTAACCCCACCCGTGCGAGAACCCTCACCCACGATCCTATCTTTCGACCTCTCTCTCTCTATATAGATCCACGTTCCTAAACCTAACCCATCTTCAACCCATCTATTTCCCCACCACCGACCACAAAACCCTGACCGCCCAGCCGCCAGTCGTCGAAGCCAATGCCATGACGCACAACCGCGACGTCGCGCGCGACAGAAATTGACTTTAGCATACCTGTGTTCCAGCGTCATTTTCTGTGCCCTCGCTGGACCAAACTCGACCCCGTCTTTGCCGGTATAATCCCGACCTATCCCCCTTCCAATACTGTACATTAAATTTTCTCGAACAACGCGCAAACCTAGCATAATATCGACCCCAAGTCGATAAAAAACCGTGATATGTTAATCTCAGAAAATTCTGTTACGATGACATATGTTCACGGACTCGTATCTCCCACCACAGAGATCCGAATTCATTTTTTTTTGTATACGAAGACCACCTAACCTAGTTTATTTCCTGTTAAATACAATAATTTATTAACTGCTGTATGTAGCATTAAACCAATTAGAAAACCCCAAAAACCTACTTTTTCTAGATTTTTAGAAATTCTGATACGGAGCGCGCTCCGCCAAACGGGACCGTCCCGTCGCATACCTAGTGTACCAAAAGGTGCGCACAGTATATCCGGACGTGTGAGAGTTTGCAAAAACTGAAGTGGACGCGTGTGCGCGTCGGAATCAGCCCATATCCGCAAAAAATCTACCATGTCACAACTTTTGCAAAAGCCCTGTGCATTTAGTGCACGCTCTTCAGAATGCGACAAAAATTATGCCACTGGACTTGTGGTATCGCGCTGGTCCTGTGACCCAATTTTCATGCAATTCTGAGACAGTTGACCAAGTAGCCTATTGGCGGGCCCCACGGTTGACTTTTTGGGCAAAATTGCGTTCGACTCACCGGAATCCACATTTGGACAAACCGATGATTTTGTACTGACATTTAGAGTTTGTTTGACCTATAATTTTCCCCATTTAGAGACTGTTACCTCTGACATGCTTTTCGGTACAAGTGGCCCACATGTGGACCCCATTTTAACCCAAAATTACTGTTTTGTTTCTGTGTCCAAATTGGACGAAAGAGTAGTATTTTCTAGCTATTTTTCTTATTTTGGGAACGTTGGTGATATTTATTTCAGCATTCGGAGACGTTCATTCTGAGACCATAGTTTCTGACTCTTGGTGTTTGATATATGGACGTTACATTTTGCAGCTCTATTGCCAGGCAAGTATACCTTGACTTTGTTGTATTGTTTAAATTCGGTTATATTGTTAGTTGCATATTTATTTGTTTTAGATTATATAACTGTGCGCGTCCAAGAGAGACTCGGGTGCAGTCAACGAATGCGTTGACGTTAGGACTTGTGTCTGACCTAGTGTCTAGTAGACCCACCTAAAGTTGTGGAGTTATCGGTATGACTCTCCAGGCCTTGACAAATTTCTACACGTGTTGTGAGTCTCATGTAGGACACGGACTTGTGTATGTGGTTGGCCACCTGTACACGTAGGTCGTACGACGGATAGGGTATAACTGCTAATAGTGATGCATATTAGAAGACTTAGCAGTTATTAGTAGGCGGAGCATAGACTATCGTGGTACGATGGTCCAATCCTTGTCCTTGTTTGGTTATAAGGTTGGACTATTGTTCTAACGATAGACTATGAGCCAGAGTTACTACGCCGCGGCATAGTAGCTAAGGCGTGTTGTGGATACAACATGCATAGATCATTGGGCGGGAAGGACGACTAGTAGGCGTATGGGACACCCACTTCCTTTACACTGTTGCCACACTCGATGGAGTGATATAGACGATATATACTATACTGCTGCCACATTCTTCAGAGCGATATGGACGATATACTACACTGATGCCACGTTCTTCGGAGCGGTATGGACGATATATTATACAGATGCCATGCTCTTCGGAGATGGACGTTATTATACAGTGCCCTCCTATGGTGGCATATGTGGCATATACTAGCCAGTTGTCACGATTGATGAATTACGTCAGCATATGTCTAGCCTACACTTTCCCATACACTCAAAGTTGTCCTCAAAATTGTATTTCACTTAGATGGTTAGCGCAACCCTTTATTTATTCAGTATTTACTTTATAGCATGCTTCTATGTATCTTGTTATGTCCCTCTGAGGACCTGGTCCCTTTCCAGGTATATTGTTCATGAGTATTCGCAGGAGCGCAGATATGGACTGGTTATTTATGTTTCGAGTAGGTCTTCTCTTCGAGCCTCGTGATTGTTAGAGGTTGTACTTATATTGTATTTATCTTGCTTATTCTTTATTCTAGTTCGGTAGTAGATTTGTTTCCATCCGACTGTCATCTTGAGATACCTCATATTGAGATCTAGTTCATAGATGCTAGTCATTTATTTATATATGATTTCTGTGGATGAGATTTACTTATGCTCTGAGACATATATGTTTACCACTTATGAATTGTTATTCATATTATAGCGTACGTGTGTTATGGTTTTCATATATTGGAGTGCCATATTCATACGGCTGGCATGCTTACGTATCCTAGTCCTACATATTTTGGGACTGGGATGTGACATATTTTTAGTGGTGGCCATGCAGGTTAAGAGCATATTGTCTCAGTTACGTTACTGTACCGAGCAAGCCTGCACCTAGGATTAGAATATAGGATCTCATCCACAATTGATTATGATTCACATTCCTTTCAATTTGTTCTATTTAAATAATTGCATCATGCTTGATTCATGTACTTTCCTAATAGTTCTTTGAGTATAGCCTCTGCTAGAATATAGGAATCCCTATTGATAGGATGATAAGTATGGTAACCTTCCTATTAAGAGTACAACTAGGATACTGACACATCACTAAGTTTAGAATATTCAGTAAACCCTAGCATCCCCTTATCTATAGACTGGTTTACCATTATCCCTTGATATAATTATGAATGACTCGAGAGTAGTATGGACACTACTAGGGTTAGTTAGAAAGTTGACCACACTGTTTTACCCTAGCATTAAGGAACCAATAGAAATCCAAGATTTAACATTAGGACTAAACCTAACTTTCATAGTAAGATAGTATTAGAACTATAAATTTAGATTCTTGTCTTGGTATTAGTAGACGTCACCAAAGGAAACCTGGAGGAATGAATCTAAACATTATCCTCGATCACACCTCAAACATAGAGACTAGCATGCCACATTCCCCTTAGGAAACCATGACATTATCTAGAGACTTTCTATTTAAATTCAATCTCGTTCCTCTGAAAGCTTAGCGCTCGCTATTGTGCGATGACTAATTATGTTTTCTTTTCTTCAACCTTTCAATTTGTGCCACCTAACCCTTCAGATTATAGGTCAAGTAATTTCTTTTATGATAAAGAAACATAGTTGTTAGGATTATAGTTGTAATATTAAACTTTGAATTTAGGTGCTTAATAATTAGAGCTTGATGATTTGAGTTATTTATTTAGATGGTGATTTTATGATTTCCCTTTAGCTTCGGATCAAGTAACATATTCTACATACCTCCATACAAGTTACATCCTATTTCACTTAAGAGCCAGTAACCCTTCCATTCTCAATATTGACACCTTTGTTCTATGAGTATTGTGACTAAGACTTAAGAAGACCATTCCCTAGATAATGCAATAGGAGACCCTAATAAATACCAAGATCTTTTCCTCGTGTACCCCAATAAGAGTTTCTGCTTTAACTACAAGTGCAAAGTTATTTCGTAGGATCCCCTTTAAGGCAGTTACAGTATTAGTTTCTTACTTTAAGTTGGGTAGTATGCCTCATAACCTAGTAACACATAGTCCTCTTGACTCATTATTGAAGTGTTACTGAATGACATTAACTGTATGCTAGCATAAGAAGGTAATGTTTATTCAGACTGTAGAACTTAAAGGCCTATACCCCTATTTTGTCGACTAGCAACTTAGACAAGGTGTTAGTACGACAACTGTAGAGACTGTAGAGTCTTATTTTTGTTTTGTTTTGTGAACTTAAATTATTTGTACCTTATTTCATCATGATCCAGCGTATTTATATTTCTAAAACTACCGTGACTTATGCTGCTATTTTATAGCCTAGTTTTGCAAGCTTATTCTTTTATCGAGCTTGTTCACGATATATGTATTAGTTGATGCATATATTAATACATTTCAGATTCAGTGTATTAAGGTCTAGCTAACCTTGGTGCGCTTGGTTCGCCCTTCGCATAACTACTTTACGTGGATTGAGATATATAGTGTCTAGTAGACGAATGTACTTGCCATCTAGGCATGCCTGAGCATATCGTATCAGTTACATAACTGTATTGATATGAGCATGTGAATAAGAAATTACCAATTAGGATTTTAATCTACAACTGCCTTGACAATTCTTTTGAACCCCTTAAATGCCTTGATCCCCATACTTCTATTCTATTACCTCCCCCTTGAACTCTTTATTATTGTTGTCCGTCTTCCCTTATTTTGAAAAGATGAAACCTCGTGCTTGGTATAAGTTTGATATACAGATAGTACTAGATATACCCCATAGGCCAACCGCCTTACTTGGTGATGATTTTCTGTAATTAAGGACATATCATAGGTAAAATATTGGTGTTCAAACTTTTGAGGATAGAATAGCATGATTAAATAAGTTGAGGAATATTTTTTTAAGTGTATAGCCTTATATGATAGATGGGTAAAATTCTAAGTTAGGTAGAAGTTGCATTGTCAACTTGAGAGGAATTTCTTTTAGATTGTGATCAAGCAATATTAGATAGGAAGATTCAAGTCATTTTAATTTTGGAAATTTTTTTCTTAAGAAGGACTAAGATGATAAGGATTTAATAAATTTTTGAAATCTTGATAGTGAGGACCAAATTTTTATACTTTGAGCACGTGATTTAAAGTTTGAATGTTAAAGATTGAATCAACGATTTAAACCTTAAGGATAAATATAGAATTCTAGGCTTGAACAATTGGTGAAGTAGATATAAAATTTTATAATTTGATGATTTGAATTAAAAGTAAAATTTTGATTGTTGGATTACCTATTGGAAATATTGAGGATGTGAATTGAATTTAAAATTTTGAAGGATACAAAATTCATAAAGGAAAATAGGAATAGTATTGGATTAAAATTGTTTTCTTCTAAAAGAGATTATGATAGTTGGTGATCGTAATGTGAAAAGTGATGTGGGCTATTTAAAACTTGAAGATGTCATATAAATTTAGCTTAAATTTGGATGTGATTATTAAAAATCGAGAAGAGATTACAATATTTTGATTAAACAAAGGTTACCTTAGTTTTGAAAGTAATTACGATGGATTACAATATATTTTAAATTTTGTAAGAGATTGTGATGGACTTGTCTTATATGCGGATGTGAGAGAATTAACAAATTATGCCTTATTTTAACTTTGAGGATGAAATTATTTTAAGTTGAGTAGAATGTAAACCCCCCTCGCCAAAAATTAGACCTACTTGGCTTAGATAGTGAGACTAAGGCTAGTTTGAATCCAATTAGAAATAGAACACGGTATTTTTATTTAATTTTGCAATAATTATATCACATAGTATACCTTACTGTTGCTTCGATGATTGGAGCACTACACTAGCCATTGTCTCCTTACAAACTTCACAACCTTGTCCTAGACGTGACCGCCTACCATTCTGACCTTGGTATAACTTATAATTATGCTCTCTTGTACTACATTTTAGTCGCACAATATGCGTCGCGGACGTTTCTATTTAATGCTATAATTCCAACTTTGTACCGTGTGCGTTCCAATTTAAATTAGAGACACAATCTTGACCATTTTCGTACAACCTAAATTAGAATTGTATTCTATTCTGAGTCCCATATATCCATGACACTTGTGTCCAACTAAATTTTATCCCCATGTACTTCTAGTTAATTCCAAAACACCTTGCGCATTAATTTTAATTAATTTAACCCAATTTTCTTCTTTATGAAATTTTCTAATTGTTGGGTGCTTTTATGCAAAGGTGCATTGAGGTGTCCACACCATTGGATATGACACATGAAAAAATCTAATTCTCCTCTATATGAATCTTTTCCATGAATTTCTGGAATGTGCAACGCAACATCGCCCCCTCTTATAAACTTAGCCTTGCATTTTAAATAATACAAATTATAGCCCTCCAAACATCCCTACGACAATTGAAAAATCATGGAGGTTATGATAGAGGAAGATACATAATAAGCTAAAATCTCTATCTTATACCACCCTTGACTTCTATAGTGGCTTAGCCTTAATTTCGAGGATGAAATTTTTATAAGTTGGGTAGAATGTAAACCCCTAATTCTAAAAACTGTATTTTACCTTTTTAATTAATTAATAATTGAATTGTAATAATTATGAGCTAAATAGAGGAAATAGATTTTTATTTAATTTTTATTTTAGGTGTTTGTGTATTTAGGGGATTTATGGAGCCATTATAAAATTTTTCTAATTTATTCTATGTAGGGGACCCTGTGGGCAGTTGATAGCTTAATAGTATGCACAAATATAATTTCTAGAATTTTTTCTCTATATATATATATACATATATATATATGTATATGATTTATTAAATAGAATTTAGAAAGAAAAAGAAATTAGAAATAGAAAATAGAAATATAATTTAATTAAAAATAAAGAAAATAAAAGAAAATAGAATCCTTAATGAATCGCAAACTCTAAACCCGAAACCCGCCTTAAACCCACTACCCGCCTTAATCCCAACCGGCCCGCACATAGAGAGAAAATCATCAGCAGCAGCTGTATGCTTAACCCCACCCTCGCGAGAACCCTCACCCGCGACCCTCTCTCTCGACCTCTCTCTCTCTATATAGATCCACGTTCCTAAACCCTAACCCATCTTCAACCCATCTACTCCCCTACCGCCGACCACAAAACCCTGACCGCCGTGCCACCCAGCCGCCAGTCGTCGGAGCCGACGCTACGACCCACAACCGCGACGCCGCACGCGCGCGATAGAATTTGACTGCAGCGTACCTGTGTTCCAGTATCGTTTTCCACGCCCTCGCTGGACCAAACTCGACCCATAATATTTATTCTCGGCTATCTTCTATTCAAGCGATATTGTATTCAAGTTTAATCCGTTTGATTTAATCCAAAATTGCACGGGACCTATGAATCCGTTTGGACATTTCTAGATGATCCATATACCACTCAGAATTGAGTCACCCAATTAAATTCGTTCGAGCTATTTTCTAAAATCCAAACATAATTCTCTATATTCGCCTTAGCGATAATCTGTTAATGTTTCTATAGTTTACCATTCTAAGTCTGACTTGTCATTTTACTGAATGATATTCCAATCTCCTCTGTAAATAGCTTGCACCAAAGGGTCTTGGCATGCGATACTCTGTGTGCATAGCTAACTGTTTGAACTATATTCTATTCCGTACACTAACCAGCTGGTAATTGCAAATAGGTATTTGGGTTCGCACATATCTTGCAATTTCTAGCAAAAGTCTATTTTCATAAAGTCTAGCACAGGTCTGCACAAAGGCCTTCGTATTACAATTTCCTAAAAGAAATTATATCATTCACATACACTTTTTAAAAGTATTTAGACTTATTATTTGAAATATTTAGAATGGACAACGATAGAGTATATGCACATAACCCACGAACGAGCTTTCAAAACTGAGAAAATCAAAATAAAATCCAAAGGCGTAAAGCCATGCTCTGATAACAACATGTCATGCCCCGATCTTCCGCAGGAAATCGGCCATCTACGCAGGAAATCGGCCATCTCCGCTGGCACGAATTACAGTGCCAGCGCTCCCGCGGGATGATCGCTTGACCTATCTGGGCGTGATGCTGCATGAGCGTGAGCCGCGCTCGTGCAAGGTCGTGGTCCATGCAGGCAGTAAGAGGTCTAAGCCACAGAGTCGCATAGATAGTCCGAGTGCAGTAAAATTATAAATGCATAGGGGATTGGTAATAAGTTTACAAAGTCGTCAATAGTAGAAGCATTGAATAACAAAAGTATAGAAATAAAATAAACTCTTTATTGATATGAACATGTGTTACAGGCGATGCTAGGCCAAGATTACAAGTCGCTCAAGCCTCTCTCACTGAAACACTAAAACCGTGCCAAGTGGCTATATTTGTAGAATGATACACAGACGATGTTCCAATATTATATCTTGTATACATGCTTTAGTTTCAGACGCAATGCTCCAAGGCTCCAGAGTGAACTCCATGCCTTAGTATGCATGAAGGAGGCATCCGCACCGAACGAGGTTCTCCCGCACCCTGCAAGCAATCTGGTGGGTTATCAATACATGAATGCACTGGTGGGGAGGCTTCTCGCCCGCTCGATAAATCCAAACACGTTATAAAGGTTTTTTGCACCAACTATTAAGTTATCTTTCTAGTCTTGTCTTAGGATTAATTTTATGGCAATGATGAATAGTCTAACCCGTATAGCAGTGCACCGTGCGATATAAAGGAACACGATGAGACTTACCAACTTACCATTTGTCTTTTCTTGTCCAAGGTAAACCAAGTTAAATCAAGCACGAGCATTTATAATAAAATCTAGGACAATAACATAAGCAAGCAATGTGTTATGAACGAGGTTATGTTTTGGGTGCACGAGTTACACGGATTATCAGGTATGATGCAGAAGATGTCGAAGTGTTCCATATATATAAATATGTTATACTCATGATCGTTTAGGTGTTTCAGATGTTCTCAATATATGATACAATAAATCGTATGCAGATTTGTCGCTAAGTGATATACAAGTCTTGGGTCTTCCAAATTCACACAACTTAACATGATAATCCATGATTTTTGTTCTGAACGAGCATATGCTCCACAAGCTGTGATTCTTGATTTGCTTGACATGATTCTCGTTCAGATATAAACTTGACATGATTCTCGTTCAGAGTTTAACTTGTCTTGATACATTCCCCTGGTTCGGGGACTGCCTTAGCGATCTAAAGTTTTGGATACTTGTAGGTTCATATTACACAAAAGGACTATTCGATAGTCTTCTGGCAGACTCGATGCATGCACGATACGCGATAGTCTTATTAGATTATGGCATAATTTTATTATGACAACCATTGGAATGAGGCAACGAGTACAAACTAACATATAAGCACGCAAGCATTGTATTTATATAGAAAATAAGTATTTACTTTGGCACGGGTCTATGGGTATAACGAGGAGTAAAATCGTAGAGGGATATACCGAGTGACATGATCTAGGGACGTGTAGTGTAAATAAGTGAACGGTGCATTACGAAGAGTATACTATTCTACTCGAGGTATAGCAGGGTCTGCTTGCACAAGATAAAGGTAGCATGCGAGAGTCCATTTATAAGCAAAGTTTTATTTCCATGTTCTAACATAAGCAATACAAGTTAGGATTATTCTTTTAGCTATGTGCTTTGTATTATTTTTTATCATGCAGGAGGTGATTCACCTAGTGACTAGCATGTACCGTCTATACTTTAAGTGTGCTGGCTAAGCAAAGATAAGTTCATCGTAGCCCCCCACCTTAGCGATGATTCACCTTGGTCGAACGATACTCCGAGCGAACCTTTGAAACCCAAAGCCGAACTCTTGAGGGGCCAAGTTTGTAAATCCTTTGCCTCACACGAGTTATCTCGCTGAGTAAAGGGGGGTCAGGTCATTATACTTGTGCCGTTTGAATTGGCTATCTGCTTGAACGAAATGGGTCATCATATCTCTCCTGTCAGTTAGTAGCACATACTCACCTGGTGAGTATTTCATAGATGGTCTATGCTCTCTATCGCTTCTCCTTAATTAAACCACTGGTGCTGCTCAAGAACTGCCTCCTCGTCATGCTCATCCTCTTAAAGATCATCCTGACCACCATCAGTAGGCTGATGATCAAGGTTGGGAGCAACTTCATGTACTGGCTCCCCCATAACTGGATCCTCTACGATGTCCTTTGAAAACTGCTCGTAGCAAAATAACTCTAACTCAGGCAATTCCTCAGCCTCTAAAGGTATCTCAGAATCATGAGTATTGGTCATGGTCTGATCCTTGACGAATACCACGTTCCTAGTTCTGTAGATATTTCTTCCCACTGGATCGTAGAGTCTATAGCCAAACTCATCCCGACCGTAACCGACAAAGACATACCGTCTTGTCTTCGGCTCAAGTTTGGATCTCTCATCCTTCAGTACATGCACGAAGACCTTGCAACCAAACACTCACAGGTGATTGTATGACTGCTCTTTGTCGTACCATACTTTGTTAGGCACATTACTCTGCAAAGGAGCACTGGGAGATAAATTAATAATATAAGAAGTTGTGTAAAGAGTCTCACCCCAATAGCTGCTCGGCAAGTTTGTTTCTGACAGCAAACACCATACCCTCTCCATCAGTATCCTGTTCATCCGCTCCGCTACACCATTGAGCTGAGGTATCTTTGGCGGAGTCTTCTGGTATCGTATCCCTTGCTCTCTGCAGTATGCATCAAAGGGACCGATATTCCTAGCCAATGTTTGACTGAATAGATAGTAGCTTCTTATCCATTTTCCTTTCAATGGAGGCCTGAAACTTCTTAAAAGTGGGCAGCACCTGATATCTTGGACTTTAAGGCATAGACCCAAACCTTCCTGGAACAATCATCAATAAAAGTTACAAAGTAAGAAGCACAAATAATAAGTTTTACCTTCATAGGACATCAGACGTCCAAGTGAATCAACTCGAGCAACGCTGGCTTTCTTGAACTTGGGTGACTTTGGAAAAATAACCTATTTTATTTTCCACTAAACAGTGCGTGCACCTCTCCATCTTTGTAGACTTGAGTCCTGGAATCACATTCATGTTCACTAAGTAGCTCATCCCCTCCTCGCTTATGTGGCTGAGCCGCCTGTGCCATAACTTGGTAGACACATCAGTAGCTGCGTTCACCTCATGTGCCCACTATTCTCTCCCTTCCGTATATTAGAGTTCAGACCTCTTCCTTCCTTTGGCAATCACCATCGAAACTCTGAAAATCTTCCACTGACTGTTCCCAAAGAGATTGAAGAAACCCTCGTCATCCAACCTTCCAAACGATACCAAGTTGAAACAGATATCATGGATATTACAAATATCTTTCTGAATAAAAACTGTACTCGTCTTTGTCCTCAAATGTGCATCTCCAATGGCAAATGCCTTCGACATATCTCTATTGCCCATCTTCAACACTCCACAGTCACCTGTTGTGTAAGTAGCAAATAGTGCCATATTTTGAGATACGTGCACAGAAGCACCTGAGTCCACCAGCCAAGAGTTATCATCGCATGAGAGGTTCATACCTACCGTATCACCTACAATGATCAGATCACCTCAATGTGTTGAGGCTGCCGCTTTAGTATTCTCGTCCTGCTTCCTCTTGTCGCCCTTCTTCTCTCTCTTCCAAGCAAAATAGTTTTGCTTTATGTGACCCTTCTTGCCACAATGGTAATACTCCGAGTCCTCGTACCGACTCTTGGACCTTCCCCTGCTTTTGTCTCTGCCACCGCCTGGACCTTGCTTTTACCCCTTCTGCGGCTCTCTGAAATAAGCCCCTCTGAGTGGAATGTGGATGATGTGGCCTGAGAATGTCTCCACATCTCTTTATTTAGTACCCCGCTCTTGTTAAACTCCAGACTGACCAAGCCTTCCGGAGTAGAAGCGATCATAGACACTCGTACGGTCTCCTACGAGTCTGGCAATGTACACAGCAGCCATAGTCCCTGAACCTCATTATTGAACTTGACTCCCATCGAGGATAACTGGTCACCCACACCCTGGAACTCACTCAAATGATCAATAATAGATGCCCCATCTTGGTTTCGCAGACCCATTATCATCCGGATCAGGAACAATTTATTTACCCCGATCTTATCCGTATACAAAGATTCTAGCTTATCCCACAGTGTCCTCGCGTACTCAATACTAGTAATGTGGTTGTACACATTCTCGTCAATGAATATACCTGATGTACCCACACACCTATATATGCTCGAACTTCTAGTCCTCTTCGAATTTGTCATTGGAAATCTTGGAAACAAATACCGGCAGATGTATCTTCTTGACAAATAATATATCCTTCATATTTTTTCTCTAGTAGTGATAGTTGGTACCATTATGGTTTACCATGCGTACCGACTTCGCATCCATCTCTCTTCCCTGGTTTTTCTGTCAACTCCAGACACCCTTCTGAAATTCCAGAACCTGGCTCTGATACCACACTATTGGGAACAAAACGAGAAAATTATTCCCCAAACAAGAGAGTGCCTGCAAGAGAACCGAGCAAAATGCACGAACCAAATAACACCAAATATAAATCGTTCACAGAAATTTTTACGTGAAAAATCTAGATGGAAAAAATTATGGGACAATCGGAGTCCAACCCTGAAGAACCTCCACTAATGGAATAAAGAGATTACACCATCTATCAGCTCCTCATCGATCCAACACGGATTACCGCAACTCTTTGGAACAAAAAATAGATTACAACCACGAAGAAAAAAGACAATGAAAAATACCCAAAATTGATCTCCTTCTCCGAAACTGCCTTCAATCTTTCTTTCTCCTCTCCAAAGTTACAATGACACTCTTGGCACCTTTTTCTCTCTCTCTTATTTTTGTTGTATATTGCACGAACCTTTATATAAATCCTTGCATGAATTAGGGTTTCTATATGAAAATCTATATATGGAAGCCAAAAATATTTATGAAAATCTAATTATATTCAATCATATATTTAATGGAAATCAAATCATAAATTAACTTACCTTAAATTGGAAATCTAATTATATGGGAAGTTAATATATGAAAGATCCAATCATAAATATATAATTAAATTCAAAGATGGAAATACAATATAATATTTACTTACCATAAATGTTTCAATAAACGATGCTCGATGCACTTTTTTAGCTTTTCTGACACACGGATGACGCTTGTCGCATTCCGGGATATTCTCCATATAGGATGGAAAACCCACCACTCCAACAGGGGGTAGGGGAGATAACATTGTATTTTTTTCTTCTCTAAGAAATCAAAATAGTGTTGGATACACCAAATAAGTTGAGTTCACCTACGAATTAAGGTAGCACCATAGCAAAATGATCCTAGCAAGATATCACTAAAATTATAAAGCGATAGCCATATATGTCAGCCAATTTAAATATCAGCTACACTGATTCTTCTTCAAGTGTTAGATTACCTGCCGCTCATGATTTTCACTTATCTCCGTTTCCTCAATATTCTTAACAAACCCATGCGTTGGAATATAATTTTTGTTATATTAGATAGTGTGTTGGAATATAATTTTTTGTCATATTCTTCCTTTCGAACAAAAAAAGATTAGTAACAGGACAAGTTAACAACCTTTCACATATATACTATATTCAAATTCACCATGACTTCTGTCATGTATCTACTGATTTTCTCATAAAATTGAATCTTGGAAAGCCACAAATGTTAGGATCCAGTCTGAATTTGGTAAAATTTGGACCTCAAATATAATCTAAGATTTGATTTAATATAATTTAGAAATCTACAATAAATATAAGATTTGATTAGATTTTAAATTTGTATCAAATATTTAATTTGACCATATTTGGACGTCCATAATTGGTGTTGTGCAATTTTAGGTGGAACATGATTCTTATTTTAAGTTTTTCTTTTTAGAAAATACTATTATGACCAAAAATAGGATTTCTCATCCTATAAATATAGGAGGAGGGTGGAGGCACAAAGCATTGCACAAGTTGGAGATTCGGGGTGCTCGTCCACAAGAAATCTAAGAGAAAGTTCGTGCTTTGCTCTTAGGACTTCGCTATCCAAGACAGAAGGAAGAAAGAGATCTGATCGAGGAGTCATCGCCTTCGCTCAGGGAGATTGCTATATTTTGTAAGTAATTTCAATTATAATCTTTTTTTTCTTCTTGAGTGTGGTGATTCGGTTGAATCTA
The DNA here is from genome assembly GCA_036927795.1 of Iris macrosiphon. NCBI lineage: Eukaryota > Viridiplantae > Streptophyta > Magnoliopsida > Asparagales > Iridaceae > Iris > Iris macrosiphon. The sequence goes on along the minus strand of JAYESA010000019.1, from coordinate 92,884,108 downwards.
TTAGGACAAAGGGTTCAACATTAATTTTGTCAATCTTGTAATTTTACCTGAGTTATAAAGGTTAAAAAATTTTCAGGTGACGTAGTCACCGCCATATACTTATCTTTAGCTGTGCTTGGTGTTCGTTAAACAGGGGTTGCTTATCTCAGGTGGGTTGGCCGAAAGTTTTCGCTGTGGGCGCTATCAGACACGGTGTTAGAATGCTTGCAGGGCGTGTCCGATTCCCAATATCTGGTATCAGAGCTACTGATTTTGGTTCTGACAACTATGTCTACGGAGTAGATGAACACTCGTATGATCACCCTCACAGGGGGAATTAGGCAATTTTGAATCTAATGATGGAGGATCTACTCTGGTGCAAGGACTTGCATGGTCCGTTGGAGGGCGACAACGCTAAGCCATCGGACAAAGCTACTGATGACTAAAAATGACTGGATCAGAAGGCCGTTGGATTCATCTACCGATGGCTGGATGACTTGGTGCTTCACCACATGTCCATGGAGAGTTCGACAAAAGCATTATGGGAGAAGCTACATTCGTTGTAGGAAAGGAAGACATCTAGCAACAAGACATTTCTGATTCGCCAACTCGTCAACTCGAAATATACGGAGGGTGCCCCAATGGCACAACATCTGAACGAGGTTCAGGATATTAGCAATCAGTTGTCTACGATGAAGATGGTGATTGGTAATAAGCTTCAGGCCCTTTTATTTTTGAGTTTTCTGTCGGAAAGCTGGGAGACGTTGGTGGTATCGGTGAGCAACTCCGTATCTGGTGGAGTTGTCACGATAGAGGCATTCAAAAGCAGCTTATTGAACGAGATCTGGCATAAGCAAGTAGAATCGTCGCAGGATTCTGCTTTGGTGGCTTCCTGCGGGAAGAAAAGACCCAAGTCACAGGCGAGGACATGAGAAAGTTCTCGGGATCTTGCGACTGTGGACCGCAAGGAGGCTGCTATCACTGTGACAAAATAGGTCATATTAAGAGAAACTGCATGAAGCTCAAAGATGAGAAGGCCAAAGGCAAGGATAATCAGGAGAATCTAACGGCTATGGGAGATCTCATCATCTTAGCAACTGAAGCAGAGGAACCTTGTGGCATGTGTCATGATGGTGATTGGGTCATGGACATGGGGACGTCGTATCACGCCACTCTATATAGGAGGATCTTCACGTCATATCACGGTGGCATGTCTGGACGTGTGAAGATGGGCATCAAGGGGACGGCTGCTGTTGTAGGCATCTGTGATGTACACTTGACAACGGAGCTTGTTGAAAATCTTATTCTCAAGGATGTGCGACATGTACCGAGTTTGCGCTACAACTTGGTTTCGGTAGGGAGGCTGGCGGATGATAGCTGTCACAGTTTGTTTGGAGACAAAGATTGGATGCTTACGAAGGGTTCCCAACAGCAGGCTCGAGGAGATTTATGTTGTGGCATGTACAGGCTCAAGCCGCTGAGTTGTACAGGCAGACCACAGACATTGGATGGAGGCTCGAGGGATATTCGACATGAGTTGTATCATTAAAAACTTGCTGATAAGGGGCTTCGAGATACTTTGAGGATTACGGAGGATTCGGTTCATCGAGACAAAGCGACGAATGGTGATGAGCCAAAGATTGAGGGTCAGTATGTCGGTTCGATGATAACTGGTCGGTCTCCAGGTGGGGGTTGCTTCACGGATCAGGTTTTGGTGACGGGTGGTTTGCCAAAGCTTTACGGAGCGACATTGGTTTCAGTTGTTCGAGGTTAGGGAGGAGATCAAGGTTTGCAGCAAACTCAATCTGAGACGGGAGCATCACCATTCATACATTTCCAGAGGAATTGTGGGTCATCGACGACATGCACAGTGCGTGATGTTCTGCTCGAGGATGCATGTGTATGGGGGAGCTTCATGTTCGGACACGAAGGTAGGCAGATTCAAGACTTCAAATCTCGGAAGAATTGTACCATTCTCTTGGTTGGGCCAGCCAAGGCTAAAAAAGCTCGTCGGAATGTTAACACGTTTTGGTGGAAGACGGAAGTCGGGGACAGGCAGCAAAGACTCACAGTGAGGCTGATAGTCAAGAAATCAGCCGTGTCATTGATGTCGGCAAGATTTCAGTGGTATAGAAGGTGCTACGCATGACAACTAGCGTCGACGTGACAGTCGAGAAGCTGGAGACGAAAAAAAATGCAAAGAAACTCGGGGGATCGAAGATCGGTGGCATGGGGGAGCAGGAACTCTGTTGCGAGATGACATGGATGGAGTCTAGTTGAGAAGCCATGGGGTCAACACCCTCTCATCAGACTGGAGGGGAAGATTATTGGGGTCCAGTCTGAATTTGGTGAATTTTTGAGCCTAAATATGGTCAAAGATTTGATTTGATATAATTTGAAAATCTACGTTAAATGTAAGATTTGATTAGATTTTAAATTTGTATCAAATATTTAATTTGACCATATTTGGATGTCCATAATTGGTGTTGGGCAATTTTAGGTGGAATATGATTCTTATTTTAAGGTTTTCTAATTTGGAAATTCTATTATGACATAAAATATGATTTTTTATCCTATAAATATAGGAGGAGGGTGGAGGCACAGAGCATAGCTCAAGATGGAGATTCAGGGTGCTCGTCCACAGAAAATCTAAGAGAAAGCCCATGCTTTGCTCTTAAGACATCGTCATCGAAGACAGAAGGAAGAAATAGATCAGATCGAGGAGTCATAGCCTTCGTTCAGGGAGATTACTACGGGTTGGTGAGTGATTTCAATTGTAATATGTTTCTTTTCTTCTTGATTGTGGTGAGGGGGTTGAATCTATTAGGGCAAAGGGTTCAACATTGATTTTGTCAATCTTGTAATTTTACCTGAGTTATAAATGTTGGAATTTGTCCAGGTGACATAGTCACCGTCATATACTTGTCTTTATCTGTGCTTGGTGTTCGTTAGACAGGGGTTGGTTATCTCAGGTGGGTTGGCCTAAAATTTTCGCTGCGGACACCATCAGACATGGTATCGGAATGCTTGCATGGCGTGTCCGATTCCCAACAACAAAAGCATACATTGATATTTTCTTGTCCAATTCAACATATGGAAAGAAATATAGTGCTGGGCACATATTTTCAATTTTACTAGAGAAAAAAATGTTTACATATAAGAGCTCCATCTGCTTGCATAGGGATATACAACTCCAGAAGAGAAATAACTACCCACTGGAATCAACAGTTAAAATGATAGTATGTAAAATCTGTTTAGCAATTCATGCTACGAAGGATAAAAGCCTAAATTTCATACCAAAGGAAAGAAAAATGTCACAAATTCATGATACAATATTTTTCTCTTTAAATAACTCATACCCCTTTCTTTCTGAGAGGACTTGTCGAATCAAACTACCATATTATTTGCTTCAAAAGGCCTCCTTTAGGTTCTAATAGAATTTTCCTTCCACTTTCCATTTTTGACATGCATTAGAAACAAACATGACCTGAGAGGCATGTCCTTGTAAACAAGCATTATGCATCCTCATAGAAATTCAACCATGGCTCTTTAGTAGTAACTGATTCGTAATTAACAATTCTCGAAAGTGCCATTGTATAATAGTCAATTTTAAAACTTGTCACATCTATTTCGAGTTCAGGAGGAACACTAGAGATTTTAGGATACATGGCAAAGTAGTCTTAGGGGTACTCCGGATTTCTCTGAATTCACCAATCAAAAATAAATAAGACCTGAAAATTTATCTCTAGTATATGCAATGCAACAATACATAAGAACACAAAAAACAACAAAGTAAAGGTTACATTAAAGTAAGGAAGTTAATATTGATATTTTTAAAACACTGGCAATAAAAGTAGGTTATAAGTCTGATAATTATTTTATAGACACTCATTACTTATGCATATGACAATAACTTTATTGTATCATTTTGATGTATGTATAATACTAGTGGTGGAGCATGTAGAGGTATATTACGAAGTGATGTAAACCCTGTGGTTAGGAAGTACATTTTGATGTTAATTTTTACATGAGTACCGTCCTCTAATGGTTTCCAAAGAGTACCACTTAGATCTTAATCAAAGTTTAAGTACCAAATGATCCCTTCCGACAATCAAATTACTATGATGGTCACAAAGTGAGAAAATAATTTTCCATATTGATTCTTTGTTCGAAGTATAAATGTGTAAAATTTTGTACCCCATTCATCTTTATTAGTTTGTTGATATTAACTTACATGAAATTTGATCAACTGAGTGGTAGGCTCATTGATTTTTGGTGTCTCTGATACCATCTCTTCATTAAGAGGATATCTATGAAAGTTGCTCTGCTCTTTAAACACGGACTAAAAATATCTATCCAGAACTAAAGTTTCATTTATGACTCAAGTAGAGTAACCTTATAATCCATGTCCACGCCGACTTATTGATATATACTACTATACTAGGTGTTGGTTTTACTTGAGCAAAAGCTCAACTTCCTTCTTTCCTTTAGTCCCACATCGGATGGGCCAACCCCTCCTTGTATGTATATATTAGTTTCTCTTCATTGCTTTCTTAAAGATGTTGTGTGGGGAACCCCTTGGGCCACATGGGCGCATCGCTATAGCCGCCCGGCCCGGCTCGGTTCGGTTCGTGCGTAATGGGTGCGGGTACGTGCCCACACCTGCGGGCGTCGAATGCCGATTGAATTTGCTCTTCGGGATGGGATCCAAAAAAATTTTTGCTGCTCTTTATTTTTTTTAACCCATTTGGCTCATTCAAATTTTAAAAGTTGAGGCTCATGTCCAAATTCTTTGAAACTTGCAACAGCTCTTTTGACAGCTTTTCTCCATATTTTATTTGCTTCTTAATGGCCTGTTTATGAGCGATTAAGTATCAAGTCTGTGGCTGTGTATAAGCTTCAGCTTATTTAAAATGGTCTCCTCCTCCTTCATTTTTTAGACAGAAAATTCTCCTGCGTGAAACCTCTCTCTCTCTCTCTCAAACCACATTTTGTTCTCCAAATTCTTGCTCTTGGCAGAGCTAAGTTCGGTCTCTCTCTCCGAGTTGTGTGCAACAAAGAGAACCCGGTAGTCAGGAAATTTTACCACTAGGAGCTTCCGAGAAACGTCTGCACATAGACCTCGGATCAACACTTAGGGCAGTGCTTCGTGCACGACTTCCCCGGAGGCCGGTAACAAATTTTAGTTTCTTTGTTCTCTTATAAATCTCTGTAAAATAATATATATTTATATTATAAATATTAATGACAATCTAAGAGTTGATCCTGATTTCCTATTACGAAAAATAATTGTTAATCGTAGAATAACTAATTCATAGTTGCTTATCCTTGTTGTTTGCAATAAATTTTTTTTAGCAATAAAAGTAATTTTACTACAGCAACCAAATTATATCTACTGTTGCAATAGAATAACTAATTCATTGTTGCTTATCCGTGTTGTTTGCAATAAAAACTTTTTCTAGCAATAAAAGTATTTTTACTGTAGCAATAAAATTATTTCTACTGTAACAATAGAATAACAAGTTCATAGTTGCTTATTCTGGTTGTTTGCAATAAAATTATTTCTGCTGTAGCTTAGTTGCTTAATCTGGTTGTTTGCAACTATATTGTTCATAGTTGTTTAAAGACAATTATTGTGACTAGCAAATAATTCAATAACTTTAGTAGTTTTTATTTGAAGAAGATTCTGAAACAACTTGTATCATTTTTAAATTTCAATTATAATTGAACAATTTCTTATATATCAAGTTGTTTAAATACCTTGCCTTGTGAAAATAGTGTTTGAACATATTATTACTGCATCTTAGAACAATAGAAATTATTTTCTAGAAGTAAATAAATAGTTAAAGTGAAACTGCAAATTTCTTTGAGTCTTAATTCTAAAAGTAAAGCTAAATTTGGGAATAAGCCGAAAGGGTCATTCTGTCAACCGGGTGTAAATAGCCCTAAGCGAAACGATATTTAAGTGTCTTCGGACCACCGCTAGCTGGAAACCGGCCCCTACAGCTAACCCAAGTTAATCTATACTTGATAGACTAAAGATTTTAAGATTGATTAGCAAAATCACTTGAACTATTTTCTAAATCCTTGGACATTGTTATTGAGTAAATATATATCTTTCAGTTTCAGTTTTTCTCAATAGCAAACATGACTGGCAATGATGAGACTTTCACTGCTAAACCTGCTAAGTTCAACGGGACCTACTTTAAGAGATGACAGAATCAAATAAAGTTTTGGCTCACAACTTTAGGGCTGATCTCAGCCATTGATGGTTCCACACCCAACACAAATGATTCTGATGACACCGAGTCTGACGTAGGAGTGTCCAAATCCACAAGCTCCTCTAAACCCAAAACACCTAAGGAAATAGACTACTACTACCTCCACAGAATTCTAAGCGCTTTGTCTGAATCATTATATGACATATTTTTTTGAATATAAGAGTGCTAAAGAACTTTTGGAAGCTTTGGAAGATGAATATAGTTGTGATGATGCTGGAATCGAAAGATTCAATTCCTCCATATTCAACATATATTTTATGGTAGATAATAAACCCATGAATGACCAAATACATAAATTCCAAGAATATCTTAGGCATATTCAAGCCAAAGGTACTTTCTTTTCTACTGAGTATAAAATAGCCTGTTTGGTAGACAAGCTTCCTCCTTCTTGGTCTGATGTTAAGAAAGATCTTACTCATACACAAGGTGACGTTACCTTTGCTCAAGTACTAAAGAAAATTAGGACAGAAGAACAAATTAGGCTAAGGTCTAACCCTAAGTCTGCGTCTAAAGCTAGGGTAAACCTTCTAGAATCCCAAGGCAAACCCAAGCCTCATCATCACAACAAACCCAAAAGGAACCTCTTCAAGAAGAAGCAGAACCCTCAGCCTCACCACCAAAACCATCACAACAATAAACCAAGAACCTTTGGTCAAACTCAGGATCAGAAGAGATTTTGTTTTGTGTGTGGAAAAATAAACCATATAGCCACCAACTGTTTCCATAGGAAGAAGGAAGCTGTCCATACCTCTTACAAAATGAAACGTCCTGCCAAACTAGAAGCAAATATGCTTCTCATAGTTCCTTCGGGTCTGTAAAATATCAACTCTTAGTCAACATTTCTTACCATTCTGACAATTGGTGGTTAGATTCTGGAGCTAATGTTCATGTTTCCTTTGATCGCTCCTATTTTTCAAACTATCAGGAATCAGGTAGAGGAGGTGTAACTCTAGGAGATGGCTCAGTGGCACAGATTATAGGAATAGGAAGAATAGATCTAAAGATGCCATCAGGAAAAATTCGGACTCTTCATAATGTATTACATGTGCCGTCTATCAGAAGAAATTTAGTTAGTGGATCTCTTCTTGTAGCTTCAGGGTAGAAGATTATTATGGAAGCAAATAAAGTAGTATTTTTTAAGAATGACTCTTTTATTGGAAAATGATTTGTAAGAGATGGTCTTTTTATTTTGAGTACCGTGAATAAAATTTCAGATCCTTCATTTGATGTTTCAAATGTAGAATCTTCAAATATGTGGCACAGTAGATTAGGTCATATGAATCTAGGTTCCCTAAGAAGAATGATAAACTTAGATCTTATTCCTAAGACTCCAATAGATGATAAACACAAGTGTGAGATATGTGTTCAAGCCAAACAAACTAGGCTACCTTTCAAATCTGTAGAAAGAAACTCTGACCTTCTAGAGCTAATTCATAGTTATGTGTGTGACTCAAATAGGGTTTTGACCCGACGTGGTAGAAAATACTTTGTTACCTTTATAGATGATCATTCAAAGTATTATTATACATATCTTCTCAAAATCAAAGATGAAGTTCTAGACAGATTTAAGGTCTATAAATATGAAGCTGAGAACCAGTTAGAGAGAAAGATTAAGATTCTTAGATCAGATCGTGGTGGAGAGTATACATCAAATGATATGACCAATTTCTGTGAAGAAGACGAAATAATCCATGAGGTAACTACTCCATATTCCCCACAGTCCAACGGAGTTGCTGAAAGGAAGAATCGCACCCTATTAGACATGGTGAATGCCATGCTCCTCAACTCAGGTGCTCCCGATAATTTCTGGGGAGAACCATTATTATCGGCCTGTTACATCCTTACTAGAATTCCTAGTAAGTCTAATAATAAGACTCCCTATGAATTATGGAAAGGTAGAGCTCCCAGGATCCATTATCTCAAAGTTTGGGGATATCTGCTAAAGTAGGAATTCCTGAACCTAAAAAAAGGAAGATTGGACCTAAGACTATAGATGCTTTATTCATAGGATATGCCCTAGATAGCAATGCCACTAGATTTCTTGTTACTCACTCAGAAGTAAATGAAATCTCTAACAATACTATTATAGAAGCAAGAGATACAGTTTACTTTGAGTATATATATCCCTTTAAAGATGGAATTTCTTCCTCTCCCTCCAACTCCTCTCTTGCTTCGTCCACTAGCTCCCATGTTCAAATATCTAGTTCAAAATGCGAACAAAATATAGAACCTAGAAGGAGTAAAAGAGAAAAAATTGAAAAGAACATAGGAGAATGTTTCTTCACCTTTCTGATAGAGGGTGATCCCTCAACTTATGAAGAAGCAATATCTTCTCCTGATGCCCCTTTCTGGAAAGAAGCCATTAACAGTGAGTATAACTCATCATGGAGAACAATAATTGATTTCTAGTAGACCTACCTTTAGGTAGTAAACCCATAGGTTGTAAGTGGATATTCAAAAAGAAACTTAGAGCCGATGGTACCATTGAGAAATACAAGGCTAGATTAGTAGCCAAAGGTTCAACCCAAAAAAAGGGATTAGATTATTTTGATACCTACTCACCTGTAGCTAGGATCACCTCTATCAGAACCCTTCTAGCCTTAGCATCCATTCATAATATGCTAATCCATCAAATGGATGTAAAGATAACATTTCTAAATGGGGACCTAGAGGAAGAAATCTACATGGAGCAACCTGAAGGTTTTATTGCTAAAGGCCAAGAAAAGAAAGTTTGCAGATTAGTTAAATCTCTTTATGGTCTAAAGCAAGCTACCAAACACTGGCATAATAAATTTGATAAAGTCATCTCAAAATATGGTTTCGTGCCAAATGAGTATGACAAATGTATATACTCCAAAATTTTAGATGAAAGTTGTGTCATCTTATGTTTGTATGTAGATGACATCCTTATTTTTGGATCATCACTAGAATTGATTACTAATACCAAGGACTACTTATCCAGCAAGTTTCATATTTAAGATCTAGGTGAAGCCAATATGGTTCTAGGCATGCAACTGTCCAAGTATAAGAGGGCTATACTCTATCCTTAGCACACTCTATCAAGAAAATGCTAAGAAAATTTGAGTATTTTGATAAGAAACTTGCTCTTACTCCTTATGACAGTAGTGTTGTTCTCAAGAAGAATGAGGGTTCTCCCATGGAATAACACAGATATTCTCAGATGATAGGCTCTCTCATGTATATATCAATAAGGACCAGACCTGATATTGCATTTGTTATTGGAAGACTAAGTAGATATACTAGTAACCCAAATCAGTTACACTGGACACCATTAGAAAGAGTTTTCAGATATCTTAGGGGTACTCTAGATTATATGTTGCACTATACTAGATACCTTGATATCATAGAAGGTTATTCAGATGCAAACTGGGTAACTGACTCACATGATGTAAAATCTACTACTGGATATATTTTCACTCTAGGAGGAGCTGTAATCTCCTAAGGCTCATGTAAACAAACTATTATAGCTAGGAGTACAATGGACTCCGAAATGATAGCCTTGGACACTACATGTACAGAAGCCGAATGGCTAAGAAACCTTATTATGCATGTACCTGTTTCTATTAATCTTGTTCCTGCAATTTCTTTAAACTGTGATAATAAATCTGTTATGGAACTACTAAAGTATAATTCTGTGAATGCTAAGATGAACAGGCACCTGCAGATGCGCTTCAAGTCTATAAAGAGCGTATTGGGCAAATATGTGATTCTTGACTATATAAAGTCAGAAAAGAATCTTGTAGACCACTTGACGAAGGGTCTGTCTAGGACTTTGATCCTAGAATCATCGAGGGGGATGGGGTTAAGCCCATAAGTAAAGTCACCAGCAGTGGCAACCCAACCGAGTTTGACTGGAGATCCCAAGAAGTCGGTTCGGTGGGTAGGAACAAGCTGGACTTAGGTGAATTTTATGGAACACTGACCCGAGATTAAAATCTTATTCTATATTACCCAAGTGGCTGTACATGCGTACAATGATTCCCCATCCCTATGGTGACAGTGTTCTTGAGTGATATGGTTAGGATGAGTTTTTTAAAACTCTTAATAGGTCCAAGCTAATATACGGGGTTGAACCCTATCACCAACCCTTAAGGACTTACCTATATGAGAGGTCGTGATGGCTGCGACTATGGGACAGGACGATCCCAGACAACTCTCATGAATTTGGGATTAGTGCGCATGGCCAACCATAAGCGCCACCCGTTAGACTTAGAACCTCTAGCGTACTATGTGTGCTATTTTTCTGAATCTGGTGAAAGAAGTCTGATTCAAGGCATAGTCCATCAAGCACTTCTTCAGACAAAGACAATAGTCACTAAGTGAGATTAAAGGCTGTAGTCCAACTCATCTATGTATAGTATATACCTGCCCAGAAACTCTTCTTTTAATTTCTTTGTCACTTCTATTCTGAAACTTGACCTTTGGAGGGGGGTTGTTGGTTTTGCTTGAGCAAAAGCTTAACTTCCTTCTTTTCTTTAGTCCCACATCGGATGGGCCAACCTCTCCTTGTATGAATATATTAGTTTCTCTTTATTACTTTCTTAAAGATGTTGTGTGGGGAACCCCTTGGGCCACACGCGGGCGCCGCCACCGCCCCCGGCCCGGCTCGGCTCGGTTAGGTTCGGTTCGGTTCGGCGCACGAAACGGGTGCGGGTACGTGACCACACCTGCGGGCATCGAATGTCGATCCAATTTGCTCTTCGGGTTCGGGCCAGGATCCAAAAATCTTTTTGCTGCTCTTTATTTTTTTAACCCATTTAGCTCATTCAAATTTTGAAAGTTGAGGCTCATGTTCAGATTCTTTGAACCTTGCAGAAGCTCTTTTGACAGCTTTTCTCCACCTTTTATTTGCTCCTTAATTGCCTGTTTATGAGCCATTAAGTATCATGTCTGTGGCTGTGTATAAGCTTCAGCCTATTTAAAATGGTCTCCTCCTCCTTCATTTTTTAGCAGAAAATTCTCCTGCGTGAAACCTTTCTCTCTCTCAAACCACATTCTGTTCTCCAAATTATTACTCTAGGCAGAGCTAAGTTCGGTCTTTCTCTCCGAGTTGTGTGCAACAAAGAGAACCCGGTAGTCAGGGGATTTTTACCACTAGGAGCTTCCGAGAAACGTTTGCACATAGACCTCGGCTCAACTCTTAGGGCAGTGCTTCATGTACGACTTTTTCGGAGGCCGGTAACAATTTTTAGTTTCTTTGTTCTCTTATAAATCTCTACAAAATAATATATATTTATATTATAAATATTAATAACAATCTAAGAGTTGATCCTGATTTTCTGTTACGAAATATAATTGTTAATCGTAGAATAACTAATTCATAGTTGCTTATCCTTGTTGTTTGCAATAATTTTTTTTTAGCAATAAAAGTAGTTTTACTGTAGCAATCAAATTATTTCTACTGTAGCAATAGAATAACTAATTCATTGTTTCTTATCCTCGTTGTTTGAAATAAGAACTTTTTCTAGCAATAAAAGAATTTTTACTGTAGCAATAAAATTATTTCTACTGTAACAATAGAATAACAAGTTCATAGTTGCTTATTCTGGTTGTTTGTAATAAAATTATTTCTACCAATAAAATTATTTATGTTGTAGCTTAGTTGCTTAATCTGGTTGTTTGCAACTATATTGTTCATTGTTGTTTAAAGACAATTTTTGTGACAAGGAAATAATTAAATAACTTTAATAGTTTTTATTTGAATAAGATTCTGAAACAACTTGTATTATTTTTAAATTTCAATTATAATTGAACAATTTCTTACATATCAAGTTGTTTAAATACCTTGCCTTGTGAAAATAGTGTTTGAACATATTTCTACTTCATCTTAGAACAATAGAAATTATTTTCTAGAAGTAAATAAATAGTTAAAGTGAAACTGCAAATTCTTTGAGTCTTAATTCTAAAAGTAAAGATAAATTTGGGAATAAGACAAAAGGGTCCTTCTGTCAACCGGGTGTAAATAGCCCTAATCGACACGGTATTTAAGTGTCTTCGGACCACCGCTAGCTGGGAACCGGCCCCTACAACTAACCCAAGTTAATCTATACTTGATAGACTAAAGATTTTAAGATTGATTAGCAAAATCACTTGAATTATTTTCTAAATCATTGGACATTGTTATTGAGTAAATACATATCTTTCAGTTTCAGTTTTTCTCAATAGCCATCATGATTGGCAAGGATAAGACTTTCACTGCTAAACCTGCTAAGTTCAACGGGACCTACTTTAAGAGGTGGCAGAGTCAAATGAAGTTTTGGCTCACAACTTTAGGGCTGATCTCAGCCATTGATGGTTCCACACCCAACACAAATGATTCTGATGACACCGAGTCTGACGTAGGAGTGTCCAAATCTACCAGCTCCTCTAAACCCAAAACACCTAAGGAAATGGACGACCACTGCTTCTACAGAATTCTAAGCACTTTGTTTGAATCATTATATGACATATTCTTTGAATATAAGAGTGCTAATGAACTTTGGGAAGCTTTGGAAGATGAATATAGCTGTGATGATACTGGAATCGAAAGATTCAATTCCTCCTCGTTCAACAGATATTTTATGGTAAATAATAAACCCATGAATGACCAAATACATGAATTCCAAGAATATCTTAGGCATATTCAAGCCAAAGGTACTTTCTTTTCTACTGAGTACAAAATAGCCTGTTTGGTAGACAAGCTCCCTCCTTCTTGGTCTGATGTTAAGAAAGATCTTATTCATACACAAGGTAATCTTATCTTTGCTCAAGTACTAAAGAAAATTAGAATAGAAGAACAAATTAGGCTAACGTCTAACCCTTAGTCTGAGTCTAAAGCTAAGGTAAATCTTGTAGAATCCCAAGGCAAACCCAAGCCTCATCACCACAAACCCAAAAGGAACATCTTCAAGAAGAAGCAGAACCCTCAGCCTCACCACAAAAACCATCACTACAATAAACTAAGAACCTTTGGTCAAATTCAGGATCAGAAGAGATTTTGTTTTGTGTATGGAAAAACAAACCATATAGCCACCAACTGTTTCCATAGGAAGAAGGAAGCTGTCCAGACCTCTTACAAAGGGAAATGTCCTGCCAAACCAGAAGCAAATATGCTTCTCAACGGCTCTTCTAGTTCCTTCGGGTCTGTAAGCTATCAACCCTTAGTCAACATTTCTTACCATTCTGACGATTGGTGGTTAGATTCTGGAGCTAATGTTCATGTTTTCTTTGATCGCTCCTGTTTTTCAAACTATCAGGAATCAGGTGGAGGGGGTGTAACTCTAGGAGATGGCTCAGTGGCACAGATTATAAGAAAAGGAAGAATAGATCTAAAGATGACATCAGAAAAAATTCTGACTCTTCATGATGTATTATATGTGCCGTCTATCAGAAAAAATTTAGTTAGTGAATCTCTTCTTATAGCTTCAGGGTACAAGATTGTTTTAGAAGCAAATAAAGTAGTATTTTTTAAGAATGACTCTTTTATTCGAAAATGATTTGTAAGGGATGGTCTTTTTTTTTGAGTGAATAAAATTTCAGATCCTTCCTTTGTTGTTTCAAATGTAGAATCTTCAAATATGTGGCACAGTAGATTAGGTCATGGGAATCTAGGTTCCCTAAGAAGGATGATGAACTTAGATCTTATTCCTAAGACTCCAATATATGATAAACACAAGTGTGAGATATGTGTTCAAGCCAAACATACTAGGCTACCTTTTAAATCTGTAGAAAGAAACTCTGACCTTCTAGAGCTAATTCATAGTGATGTATGTGACTCAAATAGGGTTTTGACCCGAGGTGGTAGAAAATACTTTGTTACCTTTATAGATGACCATTTAACGTATTGTTATACATATCTTCTCAAAACCAAAGATGAAGTATATATCAAATGTGTAAACTCTCTCACCCAAAATAGATATTTTGTGTATATTTTATATTATTATATTTAGATATTGAATTTCTTTAGAGTATTCTCTTAGTTAATTAGCAAATAAATTTCTTGATATATTTACTTATATAAATATTTATTTGGAATCATTTTTACGTTATTTTAGATTTTTGAAGATTTTTCTTGAATTTTTAGATAATTAAAATATAGGGAACGCAAATTTCTAGGACTTCTATGATTTACTTTGAGACCATACTTGCATATTATTCCTAAGAAATATTTATTTTAGGTTAAAATATTTAATTATATTTTTCTGTAATTTATTTTAATTTTAAGAAATTTATTTAGATTTTTGAAATTATTTAGGATTTATTTGGATATATATAGTCTTAATATTAGATAGATGCTAATTTAGTGTTAATAGATATTAATAAGATTATATATAAAATATTTGTAATATCTTTAATTCTATTTAATATTTATAAATTATTGAGATAAACTTAAACTCTATTTTTAAATTAATTCAAATCCTGAGCCTACTAGGAAAGCAACTTCATGCATATCATATCCTTATTTAAACTGACCCTATTCATATTCAAATTAGCCAATCCTAGTCATATTCAATTAAGTAGTCTCCACCATTATAAATATCTCATACTTTATATTTTTCTTCCCCAAATTCACCTCTTTTTCGTCCAAAATTCGTCATAAATTCGTCATAAATTCAGCCTCATTTTCTAGTATGTTATGACGACTTAAAAAGACGATATCTCCTAACTCCGGACTCCAAACGTACTCCAGTTTTTTTGTTAGAACCATATCAAGGTTAGTTTTCTGAATATATAAATTATTTTTATACTTTCATAACCTATTTTTCTAGAATATTCTAAAAGTGCCAGTTGTCCGAAATCAGACGTGTTTTTGTATTTTTGAGATTTTGGGATATCCCAAACTCGGAATTACAAACCGTTTGAAGTTTCGGAAAGTTGACATGATGAATTTCCATAAAAGTATTTTTACAGAATTTAAAATATAAGTTTATTCTACTGTAAAATTTGTGCAACGTAGACGTAAATAGGAAACCACCGAAAACTGTCATCTGTGCGTCCTTGTGGCCATAACTCTTTACTGACTTGTGATTTTATGAAATCGTCTATTCCAATGTTCATGTAGCATTTAAATATATATGATTCCATACACAAATCCAGGATTTGAGTCGGTTGATTTTTGGTCAACAGATTGCCTCGATTTGTGTGCCACAGATCACAAATCCTTAAAGTTGACTTTCTTTAGACCAAAATTAGAGCTTAACAATAAAATTATATTATAATAAGATTAAAATACTATTTTAGGTTATTTTATTCAGAATTAAAATAGATTAAAATGGAGGAACCTATTCACCCACTTTTGTAACCTAACTTGTTTAATTTATGTGACGGGTAGATCGTACGACGCCTTGAGTTAGGACTTCAGTCTTTTTCAGACCAGGCAAGATATCTTGCCAAATTGCTTATAGTATTTTGCATGCTTAGTATATTTCTGTATATTTATTGCATTTATGTTTATTTATTGCATGTGTAGTTCCTTTCAGTCATTACTATATATTAGATATGTTGACACACACTTGACACTTAGTATATTGAGAGGACAATCATTAGGCGTATGGGATTTTAACCACTCTGGTAAACTGTAGTATATAGCTCGCACTACGGGCGTATGTTGCGCTGGTCACTACCCCCGCGGTATGTCAATTTCTGGAGTCTCGCTGGTCGCTACCCCCGCGGTATGTCGATTTTTGATGTCCACTGACGTGTGTGTGAGTTGTGAGGTAGATCGAGTAGCCTACCCTTGTCCATACGTCGAAAAGTTGTCATCATTTGCATTCATATAGATTATCTTGTACAGCATACTTACATATTTTCTACCTATTATGCATGTTTACTGTATTCAAATTGGCTTGCTGTTCTGTATCTTATTACGTCCCTCTGAGGACCTGGTCCCCTTTCAGGTGTATCTGTTCTTGAGTATTAGCAGGAACGCAGATTCAGATGGTTACATATATTTCGAGGATGTCTTCTCTCCGAGCCCCATGATTGTTAGCTGGTATTCCTATATTGTGTTTATTGTGTTGTACTTTTCCATTCGAGTTGGTAGTGGATTTGTTTTCATCCAACTATCATCCTTAGATACTTACATTGAGATCGAGTTTCATAGATACTGGTTATTTATTTATATTTGATTTTCGTGGATGAGATTTAGCTTATACCCTGTGACTTATGACATATGTTTATACCACTTGTGGATTGATATTCATATTACAGACTACGTGTGGATTTTGGTTTCCATATATTGGAGTTTCCATATCCATACGGCTGGCATGCTTACGTGTTCCTAGTCCTACGTATTTTGGGACTGGGGCGTGACAAAATGATATGACCAATTTCTGTGAAGAACACAGAATAATCCATGAGGTAACTGCTCCATATTCACCACAGTCCAACGGAGTTGCTGAAAGGAAGAATCGCACCCTGTTAGACATGGTGAATGACATGCTCCTCAGCTCAGGAGCTCACGATAATTTGTGGAGAGAAGCATTATTATTGGCCTATTACATCCCTAATAGAATTTTTAGTAAGTCTAATGATAAGACTCCCTATGAATTATGGAAAGGTAGAGCTTCCAGGATCCATTATCTCAAAGTTTGGGGATGTCTAGCTAAAGTAGGAATTCTTGAACCTAAAAAGAGGAAGATTGGACCTAAGACTGTAGATGATGTATTCATAGGATATGCCCTAGATAGCAATGCCAATAGATTTCTTGTTACTCACTCAGAAGTAAATGAAATCTCTAACAATACTATTATAGAAGCAAGAGATACAGTTTACTTTGAGTATTATGAAATCCCTAACAATACTATTACAATTTACTTTAAAGATAGAATTTCTTTGTCTCCCTCCAACTCCTCTCTTGCTCTGTCCACTAGCTCTCATGTTCAAATATCTAGTTCACAACCCGAACAAAATATAGAACCTAGAAGGAGTAAAAGAGAAAGAATTAAAAAGAACTTAGGAGAAGTTTTCTTTACCTTTCTGATAGAGGATAATTTCTCAACTTATGAAGAAGCAATATCTTCTCCAGATGCCCCTTTCCGGAAAGAAGCCATTAACAGTGAGTATAACTCATCATGGAGAACAATACTTGGTTTCTAGCAATCCTACCTTTAGGTAGTAAACCCATAGGTTGTAAGTGGATATTCAAAAAGAAACTTAGAGCCGATGGTACCATAGAGAAATACAAGGCTAGATTAGTAGCCAAAGGTTTTACGCAAAAAAAGAGATTAGATTATTTTGATACCTACTCACCAGTAGCTAGGATCACCTCTATCAGAACCCTTCTAGCCTTAGCATCCATTCATAATATGTTAATCCATCAAATGGATATAAAGACAGTATTTCTAAATGGGGACCTAGAGGAAGAAATCTATATGGAGCAACCTGAAGGTTTCATTGCTAAAGGCCAAGAAAAAAGTTTGTAGATTAGATTTAAACCCCCCTCAACCAATTTAGGGTAAATTGAATTAAATCGAGAGACTAGGATTAATTTGGATTTCACCTTGAATAAGGTACGTCAAATCTTATGCCTTATTTCCCCTTACCGTTGCTACGAGATTTGGACACCACACCAGTAGTTATCTTTCTCAAAAGGTCACAAACATTTCGTAGACATGCCAAACTACCCCTCATGACCATTGTGTAACCTTAAATACTCGTCATTGCGTCGCATCTTAACTACGTGATATTCAGGTAAAGAGAACGTCTAGGGTACTGCATTTAATTAATTAAGTTGAGGCCAATCTCACCTCAAACAGAACTTAACCAAGCCCACATACACTCTTCCATTGGACCAGCCCCACCCCAACAAAGTCGGACAGGCCAAGTCCCTAGGCCAGCCCATCAATTACCCATATAAATATACATGCTCCTCATATTAAACCCTAACTCATTATTCATCACCCTCCCTTCAAACCCTAGCCGATCTCCCCACCTCCAAACCGAGTCCTCACCCCCTCCGACTTCACAACCACCCCACCGTCCACCTAAAGCCGCCACTACCATTTCTCGAGCGTCGCCTGACACCACAACACTGCCCTCAGGTCACCGGACCACCACCCTAATTGCCTGCAACCGCCATCTCTGATCCCGCACTAAAACTCGACCCCCCCATTCAAAATCGACTGCCCCAGTTCCCGATGACTCCCTCCGACACCCTCGATCACCCCTGCCAGGCGGAGCGCCATCTTCGCCGTGGTCGACAGTCACCCCCATGCCGCCTTGGCCCTGCACTCGTCGCTGCCCAGAGCTGCTGCTACTGCGGCTACCGCAGTTGTTGTTCCAGCCGCTACCGCCGCTGTCTTGCTCACCGGACACAGCCGGAGCCCCACCACTCGGCGGGGGACGATCAGCCAGCTGTAGAAGCATGAAAAATATGCTGCAGAGTTATACGCAGTGTTTCAGTGCTATGTGGCATAAAATATAACTTCAGAGCCATCAGCGTACAACAGAGCTTTTTCGCTAAGTACAGCGTAAAATATAAGCTCAAGGATAATCCGTGTAATGCAGTATTTCTAGGCTGCTTCAGCGTAAAAAGGGTATTATACCGCCTTTATGGCGTAAAACTTATTCGCTTTTAATGCAGCATGGAAGTGTACGAGGAACACTTCGTATTCCTCGAATGACTCTGTCAGATCATGCAGTGAACCTGACTCCTGACAAAGAGTACTGCACGACTATCCAGACGATGACTGTAATGATGGTATGGCACAGAGACCCAAACCGTTGTTTAGTGAAGTTTCCCTGATACAAAGTGCTTTTACGCATACAAGAGAATACGCTGCCTAGTTTTACACAGGCAGATGTGAGCTTTTACGCTCAGCAGAAGACAAAACGAACTGCCACGTCAAAAGCTGCTCTTCGTACAGAGCTCGAGGCACGTCGCTGCATTTAATGCTCAGAATTGTATAGAGATCGAAACACGTCACTACATTTAATGCTCAGAATGGTGGCAAATCTCTGCATTAAATGTACGAGATTTGATTATATCTCCAAAGACTGGGCAAGCCATAATTACGGCTAATACGTCTACATCACCACCCCTGCACATTACGCCATCTGGCTATTTTCAGCTATAGGAGCACGCTGTACGCCATCTCCTTGAAATACGCCTCTGGGCTATTTTCAGCTATAAGGAGCACGCTGTACGCTATCTCCTTGAAATATGCCAACTCGAGTTATATTTGCATTGGTGCGTGATAAGGCTATTTGGTCCAGAATACGCTCAAGGCCTCAGTCAAGGAAGGAGGATCAGCTATCTTTTATGCTAGCCACCTATCCACGCAGCATCAGGCTTCTACGCCTACAAGGCTTCTACGCCTACTGGGCTTCTACGCCTACCTGGCCTCTACGCAAGTTTGACAATTATTTGGCTTCTACGCCATAGTGACAGTTATTGGCTTCTACGCCAACCTTTTCTACGCGAGGGACAGCTACCTACGTGGCTCTCATGCCGTGATCTTCGCAGCAGTTATACGCATTATCTCATGAAGGGACACGCGTCACACGCAGATTCTGAAGATCATCTATACGTGGGTGGCAGTTATTGTAACCACCGCGTAAAAAGTGCCATACTCTCCACTATCCGGCTTCTATGCCGACTGGACGGTTACTGTCACTAAAACTCTATAAATAGAGACCTCTATTGACAGAGGTCCAAGGTCAAAAGTATGGAGAAATAGGGGTCGAGGGATTGAAAATTCCAAGGTCGGAAAGAGTTAAAAGACATCAAAGAACAGAGAGAGAAGAACTCAGACAGAGAGTAGTGATCGACGATTTTGGCATCAAGCATCCACTCCCTCTTGCAATCTGTGAAGCATCTTCTTCTTTTACGGCAGATCAGATTCCTATAGCAATATTTACCCAGATTAAAATTTGTACTTAACATCCTCGTACAGGATTAATAGTACTTCTTGTTTGTAAACCTAAGAAAGGGTTTTGTATAAACCTAGTTTTATTTCTTTCATTTATTATCAAACACAAGATGGCGACTCTGCTGGGGATCGAACCCAGAATCTCTGGTTTCGCAGACCAGCTAGGTCGTAGCTGCACAACCTTCGCGCTCTGCGCATAAAATTCAGTCTCCCGTCGGTGATGTGGCAGACGAAACTTCTGACAATGCCTCAGTGCTAGTCCAGAAGTCTACCTCGCGCTCTGGGCGTAAAACTCTGTCTCCCGTCCGTGATGTGGTAGACAAAACTTCTGGTTATGCCTCAGTGCTAGTCCAGAAGTCTACTCCGCGCTCTGCACGTAAAATTCAGTCTCCTGTCTGTGACGTAGCAGACAAGATTTCTGATAATGCCTCAGCACCAAATCAGAAATTCCAAACGCGATCTGCGCGTAAGAATGTATCTGCCCCCAGCGAAAAAGCAGATGGTCCCTGCAATCTACGCAAGGGAAAACAAGTGGCGGACTACTCAACTTCTCGGCCTTTACGCCAGCAAGGGAAGAATCTGTCCGCTCTCCAGATTACGCGAGAAGCAGATGGCCGATTGAGGGCTTCCTCAATTTTATGCCAACCTGAGCAGAGTTCCAAATTATGCCAGGATAAACTCCTCAGCGTAAAGAAAACCCGATTGGCGGAGAAACACGCTCCTCGGGAATTATCTGCTACTCAGATGGCTAACCTATTGTATACAGGTGGCAGGGAAAAAGTTATGGTTTCCAATATCCGCATGCCAACTGATGCAAACAGGAGGAACAAGTCTTCTTCTTCTTCTGTAAATCCTCCTGACTTGCGTGAGTATCTGATCCAGAAACGCAAGGATAGGGGATCTTCCAGCATGTCTATTACGCCTCCTAGGGAGCACTATTGTAATAGTCATAGGATTATAGTTAATTATTGTTGTTTTGAAGCAAAACGGTCGGTTTTCGACCGATTGAACTACTCTCTGTCTTTCTAGGAAGAAGAGCCCGCACATGCATCAGTGAACATGGCTTCACATGTTCCTAGAGGAAGGTCGAATTCAAGACGTCATCCCTCTAGAACTCCAAGCCAAAGGAGATTCGACAAACTCCTTAAGAACACTGAAGCTGGGGTGTTTCGAAACACTCGTTTAAGGTCACGACAACCGGCTTCGTACTCTTCTGATTCCGATACTGGGGGTCGCCAGTTTCTCGAATCAGATGCTGAAAGTATAGATTCATTCTCTACAGAGACCTATACTATCCCTTCAATGACATCCATAGAAATCGGAGTCTATGCCATTGGATATGAACGCGAGAAAGCTTCCCCGTCAGGAAGCACTGAGCAACGCATTGCTGTACTGGAGACATCTCTGAAGGAGATACAGTCCATGATGGAGAATATGTATCAAATGATGCTGACTCAACACACAGATGCTATGGCTTAAGTGTAACACCCTGTTCCGCTCAAGCGGACTGCCGTCTCAAACGGTAATCGTGCAGCTGTCCCGACCTGCTTTGCCTCGATCAAGAAGCAAAGGATATCCAGACTTGTCCCTACAGGAATCCGGCTTGGACTTTCAGAGGCTCGTTCAGACGTATCGCTCTACCGAGGCGAATCATCGCTAAGGTGGGTGGCTACGGTGAACTTGTCTTTGCTTAGCCAGCACACATAAAATCTGGAATGTTTATGCTAGTCGCTAGGTGATTCACCCCCTGCATGAATAAATCCAACGCACCTAGCTAAGGGAATAATCCCAACTTGTATTGCTTGCTAGAACATGGAAATGAAATACTGCTTATATGTTCAGACCCTAGCATGCTAAGTCCCTTAACGGTTTCATCTCTCGGACTACCTTCGGGCCCGAGCAACGTGCCTGCTTATGTTCCTAGAAACGCATGCTTGTCTGCTTGTATGTTGCCTTGTATTCATCCAAACCCCGGAAGACTACTAAGTAGTCGTTCCGTGCCTGAACGAACCTGCAAGTATCCGGGACCGTTAGGTCACCAAGGCAAATTCTGAACCAGGGAATCTGCAGCAAGAATGAATCAATCCCTGAATTATAGCTCGAGGAGCAAACTACTAAATCCTGTCTCAACAAGTTCATATATATATATTCTGTTTCGAACTTGTTCCATACCGAACTTGTTCATATATATATATTCTGCCACGGACTTGTTTCTGTAATCTGACCCGAGACCCTGACTTGCATGTCGCGGACAACTTGTGAAAGGTGATCTTCGGATCTCGTTCCGCGGGCGGTCACCGGGGCACTGGGACCGACCCGGTCTAGACGGAACTTCTGGTAGTCGTCTGATTTGGCGGGATAAGTGCAAGACTCTCCGTTTTTCTGCATGCTTGCACTTCATCCTCGACCGTGAGACTACAATAGCGTAGTCGTCTGTATAGGGCGGGATAAGTGCAAGGCCCATCGTTTCTGTTGCTTGCACTTCATCCTCGACTCTGAGACTACATCTGGTCCTTTATGGCTATGCCAGCGACTTCTGTTCATATAGATAAGTCATCCTCGCTTAGCGGCTATCCGCGTGCGAGTCATTGCATAGCATCAATGTACTGAACACCTGAACGATCTGAAAATAACGACCCTCATGTTTGCATATGCTATGCCTTCTGAATGTTTATGCTTGCCCGTGCTGAAATTAATCATGTTTGCCTCGGACAGGGAAGGAGAAATGGTAAGTTGGTAAGTCTCGCCGTGTTTCCTCAAACATCGCACGGCGCACTGCCCGACACGTTAAGTTATTCAATGTTTGCATGAAACTGATCCTAAGGCAACTAGAAAGATAACTTAATAGTTGTGCACGGAACCTGTATTACGTGTTTGGATTTGTCGAGCGGGCGAGTAGCTTCCCCACCAGTGCATTCAATGTACTGATAATCCACCAGTTTGTATGCAGGGTGCGGGAGAACCTCGTGCGGTGCGGACGCCTCCTTCATGCGTGCTAAGGCCAGGAGTTCCCTCTGAAGCCTTGCAACGGTGCGTCCGGGACTGAAGCACATATACAAGACATAAGTTGTGAACATCGCCTGACCATCGCCTGTACATTCATTCTACAGTTGTAGCCACTTGGCACACCTTTACTGTTTCAGAGAGAGAGGCTTGAGCGACTTATAATCTCGGCTATACGCCGCCTGTAACACCTGTTCATATCAATAAAGAGATTACTTTACTTGTATTCAATGCTTCCGCTATATTTGTCGACTCAGTGAACCTGTTACCGATCGCCTATGCGTTCATGACTCCGCTGCACTCGGACAATCTGTATGACTCTGTGGCTTAGAACTCTTGCCGCCAGCCAATGAACCATGGCCTTGCACGGGCGTGGATCACGCTCGTGCGGCATCACGCCCGGATGGGTTAAGCGATCGTTCCACGGGAGCGCTGGCGAGGGTGATTCCCGCCTAGCGGGAACGGCCGATTGCCTGCGGGAGATCGGGGCGTGACATTAAGCATCGGTCCCTCTAACTCAGATACATGTGGGGGTGGACTTACCACCATCCAACGCGAATCAGGAGCCTGTCTAGATCAAGAGTTAGCAGCTTCCCCACTTCCTAACTCGGAGAATGTACTGCCTACTGTTGGAGTTGTAGTACAATCGATCCCTCATCACTCCGTGGTCCCGCTACCGGCTGAAGATCCAATGCAGGCAGTGTGGGAATTGAAAGCCCAATTTGATGCCTTGAAGCACAAAGATCAGCTCAAGAAATTGGCAATCAACCAGCCGTACCCAGCTATCTGGGACGAAGTCCCTTTCCCTCCTAAATACAAACCACAGACTATGGCTTTGTTTGAGGGAAAGACATCACCGAGCCAGTACATAAACTACTTCAGTATGATGACGGTATTATTACAAGGGAATGACGCCCTCCTCACTAGAGTGTTCAAGGGCTGTCTCTCGGGAGTGGCTTATCAGTGGTACCGTAGTCTTGCGGACAACTGCATTACTTCCTTTGAAGATTTCAAGACTTTATTCTTCGCGTGATTCTATGAAGGAGGGATGGACATGTCTATGTCCTCTCTCATCGAAGTGAAGTAGAAGGAAAAAGAAAACGTTCGCACTTTCATCGAACGTTTTTGTCAAGCTACTTTGCAAATGCCTCCCGGAGTTCCAGACTCGACATTGGTGGACATTTGCAGGAAGAACCTTCTTTCGGTGATCTCGGTGTTCATAGGTCCATATCAGTTCAATGATTGGCCCTCGTTCATTATCTCAGCAGTAGCCGCTGAGGACAACAGTCGGAAGGCGCGTGATAATGGTATCATGATCTCTGCCTCCGATAGAGGCAAAAGGTCATCTTCCAACAGCGACCATCCCCGTGGTTCTAAAGGAAAAGAAGCTCTGGCGATCAATACGTCTAGGCAAAAGACTGCGACAACCACACAGACCAAACCTGGGACTTCCAGGCCCATTGAAGTGTACTCTTTCGACGATGACGATATTCCGAGCATATTCGAGTGTCTCATCAAAAGCGGCAAGATTACCCTCCCAGAGGTAAAGCGGTCTAATGAAGTCGGCAGTACTAATAACCCCAAGTACTGCATCTTCCATAGATACATACACCACCCTACAAAGACGTGTTATGTACTGAAAAGAAAGATCCAGGAGCTGATCGATGCTAAGGCCATCACTCTGGGCAACAGCGAGAAGACGGTCACAACCAACATGATCTCTCTACAATTTGGCAATCTGCCTCCCCAAGAAGTCCCGGATGGTGTTATACCTATTTCCCGAACAATGACGAACATTGTTAATCTTCCTCCAGCTAGGGGTCAAAATCATGACCTGGTACCCCTAACTACCCAGCGGGGCGAGATTATGTGGGTTCATCCAGATCTGGTGTCAGAAATTGAGGAAGAGACTCAAGCTGCTAAGGCTAAGTCTAAGAAGAACTCTAAACGTAAACCATGTTACATGGTTACGGTACACTCGGCATCAGAAGATGAGGTTTTGGCTACTGGAATCCGTTCAGGAAAAGCTTACCTCAAGGACTATGGAGCAAGTCAGGAAAATGTACCGGCAGACGCTCCAGCTGCCAAGCTTTCAGAACCGGAACCTGCCATACCAGAGGCCGGTCCTTCGAGACCAACTTCGGCGGACAAGGGGAAGCAAAAAGAATTACGTTTCGATAAACCTTTGAAGAATATTCAAAGCAAAGGTTTAGAGAAGTCGTATAACTTCGACATCCTAGCCCAGTTGGCTCACACACCAGCCAGATTGTCCATTTTTGAATTACTCAGGCTTTCCGAAGACACTCGTCAAGCCCTGAGTGAAGCATTAATGCAGGCGGATGCATACTTGACCTAGCTCAAGTCCCATGATGAAGAACCCGTGGCATGTCCTCAATGCCATAGTGTGATGGAGGTGGTCCCGAATATCACTTTCACTCAAGATGACATGCTGTTAAAACATAACAGGCATGACAGACCCCTCTATTACACCGGATATGTCGGTTCCATGGAGGTAGGCTAGATGTTATGTCATTGATTCAGAGGTGTCTTACAACATTCTACTGGGCAGACCTTGGATCCACGACCACAACATCGTTCCTTCGACTCTACATCAATGCTTTAAATATGTAGATGCCCAAGGAACAGTACAAACGGAGTTTGCTGACCTGAACCCGTTTAAAGGAGTGGAATCCTATTACTCTGATGCCATGTTGTACACTCAAGACTACATGGAGGAGGTGTCAGACGAGACAGAAAAGGAATCCCACCGGGAGCCAGAAGAACCCTCTGCCGAACAACCTCTGTCAATCAAGGTAAAAGGGCGAACTACTCATCCGAAAGCCATGGAGCCCATGGCTATCCACCTGAACAAAACCAGGTCAGGAAAAGGAGGTGATCCTCTAGTGATCACTTTGAACCAGAAGCCTCCACCCTTGGTCATCAACCTTCAGCGCAACAAGCAGCCGATTGATGTAAATACAACCAGGAACGTTGTTTCTGATGATAATAAAGCTCCCCTTTTCCAGTATATTGACGCTCAAATTCCAAATCAGGAATCCTCTCCCCATGACGATATAGAACCTATAGCAAAAAAATTCTTGGAAGCTATAGATTCCTATCATCCTTATGTGTGGAAAGTAGCGTCATCATCTAATGTCATCACAATATATGGACCACATGAGGATTTTATCTTCATTGTCCCACCTACTTGTAGCAGTCAGCGTTCAATAGTCTTCGGTCGCATGCGCAATGAACCGACTGTACAAGAAGATTCTCCCGATGACGATTTTGGTAAAATACAGGTTCACAGATACAGCCCGCAAGCTTTGAAGATTATACAAAGTATGGGTTATGACTTGAAACTGGAACCAGGCCTCAACTATGGAAAAGGCAGACGAATGCCGTTGCATGATGATCCCTACTGTCAACGAACTCGTTTCGGGTTAGGGTATACCACCTCTCTTGCAACTTCTGAGTCAAATGAGGAAATCTTTTCCTCTTCTCAAGATGGCTCACCGTCCTCCGGCTCATATGATGCTCTTGAACGAACATTATCAGTAAATACGGTATTGGCGGATTCCTTCGAAGCAGACGAACAAGAATCTGAACCGTTTGAGAATGACTCTTGGGCTCAGCAAATGGATATACAGTGGGAACTTTGGTTCGAGCAGAGAGAACCTTCCACTGAAGATAAAGTTATCCAGATTGATATTAGGGATGAACTTTCGCCAAAGTCAATATTTATCAGTAACAATCTTTTCGAAGAAGAAAGGAAAAAAATAATCCAGCTGATAAAAGAATATATCGACGTCTTTGCGTGGAATTATAAGGATATGCCAGGTCTTGATCCAAAGGTGGCTACTCATAAACTCAATATATTGCCCAATTCAAAGCCTGTGAAGCAACACCAACGCCGGTTCCGCCCGGATATGATGGACGCCATTGAAGCTGAAATCAAGAAGTTGATAGCCTACGGCTTCATCCGAGAAGAACAACATCCCGACTGGGTCGCCAATGTTGTCCCAATCATGAAGAAAAATGGGAAAGTACGTGTCTGCATAGATTACCGAGATCTAAATGCGGCTTGCCTCAAGGATGAGTTTTCTCTTCCCATTATAGACGTCATGATCGATAATACATGCAGTTTTGAACGCATGTCTTTCATGGACGGATTTTCAGGATACAACCAAATCAAGATGCATCCTGAAGACGAGAAACATACTGCCTTCCGAACACCATTGGGGGTATATTGGTATACGGTCATGCCCTTCGGATTGAAAAACGCCGGAGCTACATACCAACGAGCTATGAGTAACATATTCTACGAGCATTTACGCAAAATAGTGGAATATTACGTAGACGATATAGCTGTCAAAAGTCACCATAAGGATAATCACATCCAAGACCTGAAGACAGTGTTTGAGTTGATGCGCCAACTTTGACTCAAAATGAATCCTACAAAGTCCTTTCTGGGTGTATCTAGTGGCAAATTCCTGGCATTTGTCATTACCACTAAAGGCATTCAAGTGGACCCTGATAAAGTCAAGGCCATCTTAGAAATACGACCACCCCGTAATCTGAGGAAACTCAGGGGATTTCAAGGTCGTCTGGCTTATATCCGAAGATTCATATCCAACCTCTCTGGAAGATGTCAGCCTTTTTCTCATCTCATGAAGAAGGGTGTATCCTTCAAATGGGACGAAGCCTGTCAGCAAGCGTTTAATGATATCAAACGCTACCTCACTAATCCTTCAGTTCTGGTACCTCCCGTCATTGGAAGACCATTCTTACTGTATGTTCGAGCGATGGATCATTCTCTGGGAGCTCTTCTCGCACAGAAGAATGATGTGGGTCATGAACAGGCTATCTACTATTTAAGCAGGATGATGGTCGGAGCTGAATACCGATACAATCCAGTGGAAAAAGAATATTTGGCACTGATGTTCGCTATTCAGAAAATGCGACACTATGTCACAGGCCAGACTATTCATATCATCTCTAGGATCAATCCTCTTCGGGTATTGATGATCAAGCCAAGTGTTCTTAATTCCCGACTCGCCACTTGGGCGATGTTATTAACACCATATGACATGGTGTATGTCCCCCAGAAGTCCATCAAAGTCCAAGCATTGGCTGATTTCCTAGCTGCTCATCCGATTCCGGAGACCTCCAAGCTATACGAGGATATTCTCGACGAAGTTGCAGAATGTAATTTCGCAATGGAAAGTGATACATGGCAACTATTCTTCGATGGTGCCTCTAGGACTGGTCCCAGGGGAAACGTGGTTTCAGGAGTAGGCATTGTCCTGGTCACTCCCGATAAACTCGTCATCTATCGAGCATATTCTCTTAGCGAGTCCTGTTCTAATAATGTGGTGGAATATAACGCCCTACTAATCGGGCTCCAAGTTGCTAAAGAATTGGACGTCGAATCTCTGGAAGCTTTCGGTGATTCTCTGCTGATCATCAATCAAGTCAGAGGAATATATGAAGTCCGTAATCCAGACCTCATTCCTTATCACCAAGCAACGATCAAAATAGCAATGTCTTTCAAAGGGTTCTTCCTAGAGCATGTGCCTCGATCTCAGAATCTGGAAGCTGATGCTCTAGCCAGTCTAGCTACAGATTTAGCTATTCCTATAAGAAGGCAGAATTCGGTGATCCTTCTTAACAGAGATTTATTCTGTGTGAAAAATAACTTTCACATAGAACGCAGCTACACTGTGAACACAGATCTTCCAAAGAGAGACTGGAGAAGTCCCTTTATAGATTTTGTAGCATACAAAATCTGGCCGGAAGACCTTAAAGAAGCAGTATCCGTCAAAAGACGATCATTACGCTTCTATTTCGATGCGTCTTCACAATGTTTATATTGCCGAACTTATGACGGACTATTATTACAATGTCTCTCTGATGAAGAGGCACAGCGGATTATCCGTGAAGCTCACGACGGCATATGCGGAGCGCATCAACCCGGTCCTAAGCTACAGGATCGTATCAGGAGGATGGGTTATTACTGGCCTACTATGATCACAAATGCAATAAAATATGCAAGACAATGCAAAGCCTGCCAGGTTCATGCAGATTTTATACATCAACCTTCTGAACATTTACACCCTACAGTGGCATCCTGGCCTTTCGAAGCATGGGGTATGGATATCATTGTTCCTATTCACCCGTCTTCTTCCAGAGGTCATCGGTTCATATTAGCTATCACGGATTATTTCTCCAAATGGGTAGAGGCAATCCCCCTCACTGAGGTAAAGACATCTAACTTGATCAGCTTCATTAAGCATCATGTCATTTATCGTTTTGGGATTTCCCGAAGGATAATTCATGACAATGGGCCTCAATTCATCAACCAAGCGTTTCACCAATTTTGCGATAAAAATCGGATACAAATGTGGCCTCTACGGCATATAATCCTACTGCTAATAGTTTGGCGGAAGCTTTCAACAAAACCATTATCAAACTCTTAAAAAAGTTTGTCTCTTCGAACAAAAAAGATTGGAACGAGAAGCTAGGAGAATGTCTCTGGGCATATCGCACAACGGTACGAGCACCGACGGGTTGTACCCCATTCTCATTGGTTTACATGAGCGAAGTAGTTCTCCCCATCGAAATCCAAATTCTGTCACCCAGGATAGCAATGGCTAATGAGTTGACACAAGAAAAGAATGACCTATTAAGGCTTCAAGAGCTAGAAGGATTAGATAAAAAATGCCTCCAAGCTCAATAGCGCATCTCGTTCTACCAGGCACGCATTTTTAGAGCTTTTAATCAAAAAATAAAGGAAAGAGTGTTCAAAGTTGGCGAGCTAGTTTTAGCTGTGAGAAGGCCAATGATTATTACTCACAAGAGTTAGGGTAAATTCCAACCCAAATTGGAAGGCCCTTATGTGATAGAGACGACGTTCTCAAACGGCACTTACAGATTAGCCAAGCCTAGTGGAGACTTGTTAATGGCTCCTATCAACGACAAATTCCTTAAAAGGTACTATGCTTAACCTCTTTTGCTCAAATGGAGTATGGTGAAGATCTCATTCTGACAATATTACTTCCAAAACAAAACTAGTTGGAATATATTCTATCATGTCCATATAACCTCTGAATAGATATGTTTAACTAATTTGGAACTTCACAACCTATCACGTCCATATTACCTCTGATAGTGTTTTGTGTACAAAATTTAGTTGGAGCATATTCTATCAAGTCCATATAACCTCTGAATAGATATGTCCAACTGAAGCTCACCGAAAGTATATCACGTCGTATTACCTCTGATATCACTTTCACCCTAGCCTGTCATTTATATTCCAAAATGATGGGTCCACAAAGTCAGATAAAGCCTCTTTATTATTTCCAGAAAGAGCAAAATTACATAGAAAAGCAAAAAAGTACATCATTTGGGGGGAGCAGTTAAGTCGTGAATCTGCTGCGCCAGAGCAACCATTCTCTCATCCCAGGAGTTCAAGACTTCGGCACGAGCCCGCTCCAACCTAGCCGCATCATTGTTCAAAGCAGATAGCTCGGACCGAGCATGTATAAAACCTGCGTGGATGACACCCATATGTGTCAGGTTCTGCTGAGTAGTCTCCATTCAATTCTTTAGCACATCTCGAGATGCCGACAAAGAGAAAGCTTTCTCCTCTGCTTGAGCGAGTTTATCTTTCAATCTGCGTACCCTCGCTATCTCTTCCTCATATTCGGCTTCGCACTGAGTCAGCTGGGGAATGACATACTCCAATTCGGTACGCTCATGATCCATCTCCTGCTGCTGTTCCTGGACGGATTTGTTCAGGGATTCTATTTGCCCAGCAAGCTCTGCAGTTAAGGAGTCATACCTAGCTTAAACGAGACCGTCAATGCTGCCTCGAGATAGTTGTAAATATTCGTTAATGGGTTATTCCAAACCATTAACTATCTGCTCCAGTGTATCAGCTCTCTCAGTGTCGTTGAAATCTCTAATCGGCACTATCGCAAACTAGGAGGACCTCCTCAGAGCCTCGAAGCCTAGATTCTTCTCCAGCACCATTGATATCAGCATTTTCAAAGTGGTGTAGAAAATACTAGTATACAGCACTGTCAGCATGGCTAAATCTGAATGGACGCTGGGAGTGGCTGTAATATTGGCAAATCTCCCGCCAGAAATGACTGTAGAGATGTTGCCACAGTCGTCGCCTCGACAGATGGTGGGACAAAAGAAGATGCGCCAACAACGGACGAAGTGACCGGCATACTCAAAGGAGGCATTGTCGTAATGACAGGCTCATCCTCCTCTCGAGATATCGGAACCATTGCGGGCGAGCCGGCACCCGAAAATGTTTCCTCTTCGAAGTCAGGCATCTCCATGTCATCGACAGGAGCTGAAACAGAGCCAAAAGGCGCGTCAACACTGCCCTCCCCATACATGTCTTTCCCTGAAAAGAAGATAAGAGAAAGTTAATATCAATATGATGTTAATTTTTCTAAAAGAGGCGTAAGGACGACATTTACCCATGGCCGATGGTATATATGTCGCATCGGCAACCAGTACAGCTAAATTATTTCTTAATGATGCTAAACGAGCTGTCATACCTGGAGAAGGGGGTGTACCAACTGACACTGGCAGATTTTCCTCCAGGTTTTCACCAAGATCCACTCGAGGCTCATCGGGTGAAATCTCACTGGATGTTCCTACAGACGCAGCAGGGGTTTCTCTCGTTACTGGTCTGGATAAAGGTATCCTTATTTTTCTTGGCCTCGAAGGTGATCTCGTATCACTACCTGAAGCGGTAGCAGCAATAGCAGCCTCGAACAAAGATCCTCCGGCACTGCCAGCCGGAACCGTAGAGGTTCCCTCTATAAAAGGCGAGGAACCTCTAATCAAAGGATTATCCCCAATATGGGAAACAGCAGGTTCACTTCTAGGAACCTCAGGGTGGAAAGTCCTGACAAGACCACCAGCCGTCTTCTTCTTCTTGCGAGGGGAAGTCTCCTTCAGAACAGGAGCCCTTCGCTTACCAGAGATAACCAGAGGCCCTGCAGGCGAAGGTATTTCGCCTCTCAGTACTGTCAACAAAGGCTCATCTGGATTGACATAATCTTCACCCTCGTCAGAAGAAACTGAGAGGATTTCGTCTCTTCCCGCAGACTTAGAAGAGGGCATCCTAAAACTTTCACGCATATCAAAATCGTAATGGAAGGTATTGGTAGCCACATAAAACTGGGCGTACGAGTAGAGGATGCGCAACTCCATGGAGAGAGAAGTCGCTGGTATAGTAAAAGCTGCTTCAGTGCAACCCATTATGAAGTACCGCCATCCTCTCGCTCCATCAATAAGTCCACCCCTGGACTTGAAGCTGGTGACGGCATTGCCCACGTTGA
Source organism: Iris macrosiphon (assembly GCA_036927795.1). Lineage (NCBI taxonomy): Eukaryota > Viridiplantae > Streptophyta > Magnoliopsida > Asparagales > Iridaceae > Iris > Iris macrosiphon. Next base: position 92,851,609 of record JAYESA010000019.1, on the reverse strand, counting down.
ACTGGTCGTACCCAAATTTCCTGGCGAACCGACTAGGCAGGTAGGGCTCCAAGAAGCAATGGTCTTCACTTCTGTATAATAAATGGAAAGGTCTAATGCAGACCAACCAATAGAAAGCTTCAGGAGAAAGAACGGTCTTCCTTTCACCTAAATCCTGAAGTCGTGTCCCCTGTTGATTGAGATATATAGTGGGGACGGTACAGAAGGGCTTCCAGCTGTGAGCAAAATTTAACGCTCGCCGACAGTCTAAAACTGTAGTCACGTTCCAAGTGGAGTTCTTGTAATTCAACAAGAAATTACTCCCCGAACTACTGCCAGAGCCAGGAGACATCACTCTGGGGTTATGAAGAATTAATCATCCCATCAAATACAGGAACGGTAATTCTACCTTGGGAAAGCTGTCGCGCCGTGTTTCATCGGCGAGCAGCCCATCGGTCATGGCCCTCAGGCCAGCTTGTATCCGGCATACCATGGCAGGGAGCAAGCCCAGTCTTGCCCCGAACACCAAATGCAATGCAGGCCATAAGGTGTTACGGTGGATGCGATCCGAAGATATAATACCGGGTATTACCAGTCGGCGTAGCCATATGGAGATGAAGCCAGTTGAGCTTCCTTGGACATAGGCCTATGGCAATGCCTCAAATAACTGTAGGCTTTAGTGCCTGCAGGATATTTTCCTATCCCTTCGTCGATAATCTGATCTGAAACTCCAGCGTCTTCCATAAGATCATCGACTACCTGAGCACTAAGCACGCTCATAAAGTTCAAAGGCCTATCCCTGCTATCCGCGACTTTGTCGGGCTTAGCATTTCTAGCCTGATGGAACAAGAGGTAGGACGCCCACTTGTTGGTATGAGCCAAATCTGAGGGTCATTGTAAAAGGCAGTGCACGCTAAATAGTGGGACATCAGCTCCTGGTACACTGCCACCACCCGAGGGTATGTATCCCCTAGCTCCCGGTTTGTGGGAACATACTCTTCATAAGGAGTATCCCCCATCGGTAGTCTTGAAATCTCTGCCATTTCGTGAAGGGCCAAATCCAACTCCCCCAGTGGAGTGGCAAAAGTCCCAGTGAGCGAGATATATCGCTCCATCAAAGCCAGAAATAGGTTGGGGTTGAGAGGTAACCCAACACTGGTAGCACTCACAGCTGCGTACAGACCAATGCTCTCCAGCTCAGTCTGAAAATGCTTCAGGGCCAGTCAGCTAAACGAACCCATCGAAGATTTGTAGGGGTAAGCCGCCCATTGGTCCTAGGATTAACCTTGGGGCATACTCCTCCATGCCCCATGAAGTTATTGCAGAAAGTCGGTAATTGGACTGGCTAGAATAGTGCAGTGTCCTCACTCGGGACAATGCCCAAAAATAATCCCCTGAAAGAGATGACTGGACTAGAAGGCCGGCTCACAAACGACCCTTGGTCGGATCCTTTCTGGTAAAATATATTCCCCGGCTGGCCGTGAAGATTGGGAGTCAGGGTCCACGACATCCACCTGGGATGCGTGGCATGGAAGAATGCCGAGATAGGATAATCTCTCAGCATCTTGGGCAGATACAGGACCAAGCCCCCGGCAGGAAAAACCCAGTTTTCTTTCTTGGGCTTCGTTTGGGATTGTTTGTCAATCATATCCCCGAAGAGAAAAGCCAGTTTTATATATTGTGCCCCATCTATAGACGTCAGGGTCTCTCCGTTGATCATGCTTAACAGCATTCGCTCTCCATGAGACGATATCAGGATTCCCCATCCTTCAGGATATTGGGGTCCAAAAATAGGAAATGTCACATGGGATAAATCCTCCAAGTAATTAGAATGCAGCATCCCAGCAGCAGAACCCATCACCTCAACCAACGGAGATGCATGTAAGTTAACTACAAAGTGCAAGAAAAATATGTCAGTTTCTATACTAGACCTCATAATCTTGCAACTTATGCCAAAAAAGAAACAGTCTGTGCTTTTACGCCAAGACTGTAAAAACTTGACTTTTTACGCTGGAATCTTATTCCAAGGCGTAAAATTCAAGACTGGCTGTATACACAAAAATCTGACAGTCTACAGTTTTTATGCCAGACTGCCAAAGTTTGAGTTATTACGCCGGAATTTTCAACCAGAGCGTAACACTCAAAGTTTGTAGTATACGCCCATTTTCGACAGTCAAAGCTTTTTACGCCAGACTGCGAAAATGTGTAGTTTTTGCGCTAACACAAGAGAAATGTGGGCGTAAAAGATAAAACATCTCTGTGCATCATCTTCCTCGGAGAGGCTATCAACACAGAAAATGACCTAGCGCGTTCACGTACAACGTGTGCAAAGGGTTTTCTTTGTTCTTGTCGTCCCAAAAACTTTACCTATAACCCCAGGTGCACTGCTCGTCGGTGGGACACTTCGTTCAGAGCGAGGTTCGCCCTGCCCGACGGGAGTTGCTCTTGCTTGGGCAGAGGAGCGAGAAGATGAGGCAGCCTTCTTTCCCTTAGAGAAGATGATTGGTTTTGGTGCCATTGCTAAAGACTCAGAATGCTCAGAAGGAAAGTGCTCAAAATGACGAAGAGTTTTTCTTTTACAAAAGACAGGTGAAGAGTCTTCTCTCTGAAAGCCTTGGGATATATATAGAGTTCAGATGGACTCCTCGAATCCCTAACCAAGTCCGATATTTAATATTCGGTTATGATTGGGGACCACGTCAGCCTATTACTCAGGGAAGACGGACAGTCAGCGAATTCAAAAAGTTTTCGTGCAGAGCAGATTAGTGATTTTATGCTAAGGAACTTTTTATGCTCGGGAAGCTGCAAATCTACGGTTTTACGCTCAGAGGCTATAAGTCTATGGTTTTATGCCCGGATGCTTTTACGCTCGGTAGCTTTTATGCTCGAGAGGCTACAAACCTATGACTTCATGCTCAGAGGCTCAAAATCTATGATTTCACGCTCAGAAGTTTTTTACGCTCAGAGGCGACAAATCTACGACTTCATGCTCGAAAGTTTTCTTTACAGAGGCTACAGATCTACAGTTTTACGCCTGAATGCTCTCATGCTCAGCAGCTTTTATGCTCGAGAGGCTACAAACTTAGGATTTTATGCTCATCTATATTACAGATCTATGAATTTTCACATATCTGAGAATACGCAGGCCAGAATATGCGTATCTTTGAACCATTCTCGAGATGGCCAATTACAAGGGTTCACGCAGAAGATGCTCCTTCTTGGCCTCAAAATATCCCAAGTACACAAAGCATACAGAGTTCAGCATTGAAAATGACTTATCTTCTTGGGTCGATTGGAAGTTCATCCAGAATCCAGTCTGAATATTTCATCTATAGTTCAAGATGGCGACTCCGTTTTGACAGCCGTTTCTCGCCCTATTGCAAGGTATTTTTGGGAAATCATTCTTGAAGACGATGGTATGAACAATAATTCTCCTTATCAGAGAGGTGACAGTTCAGAATTCTACGCAGTTCCTCATTCCTAGCAGCAGGATAGTTCGAATATTTGACTTAAATGCTAAGCAGTCTTTTACGCATCGTCAGTTACACGTAAAAGATAGGACGTGACCAAATGCTCTTTCTATCAGAGTCAGCATAAAATTATCCAGACGTGTCGAAGCTACACATATTCAGACTTCATCACAGCAACATATGACGAATAATCAGATGCATAAAAGAAGATAATTTTATTAATCATGATTATATATGAGGGAAATCCAGTCTACAAAGGGTTTTTTTCATCTTCATGATTATATATGAGGGAAATCCCGTCTACAAAGGATTCCTCATCTTTATTTAAAGATCACGCCTAGAATCTGTTCTGCCAGGTTCTCGTATCGGTGGAGATCTTCTTCCGTCTTCTGCAGTAGTTCATCGGCTTCCACAGTCGATGAACAAAAAATGGTTAATGGCGGGAGGATACACAACTGGGTCTGTATAAATTATTCAGAACCCATCCTCCATACGCCATGACAAATTGTGTTGAGGTTTTAGACCCAACTCATTATTGGAAGACAGGGCTAGTTTTTCTGCCCTTATCCATGAACAACGGGAGAAAATACAGCTTGCAAGCTGTGTGGTCTAATGTGACCCTTCCTCTCTCCTGGACGAATCGCCATATGAAGTTGCTGATTATCCCGAGCAAAGAAAGTTATGATATCCTTCCATGATCCATCGTTGCAGAGGACTTTTGCTCGAAGATGCCTTCTTTTTTGGCTCCTTATATGCTGGAAGAACATGATCTTCTTCTCCCCCAAGTCGACCTGACGAACTCCGGCAATCATCTCTGGGTGGTGAAGTAAATATGGGAAGAACAGGTTAACTCCTCAGCCTTTATATAGGCAAAAGAGAATACACCAGATCCCAACAAATCCCTAAAAATTTACCAAGAAATCAGCCTTGAAGAACGAGTCAGACTTGACCGTTTCATGCTTCGTTCAAAGTGTTTCAAATTACGAGAAATTTGAAAACTTTGAAGGGGGTCTTGTAGAAGCATAAAAAATACGCTGCAGAGTTATACGCAGTATTTCAGTGCTGTGTGGCATAAAATATAACTTCAGAGCCATCGGCGTACAACAGAGCTTTCTCGCTAAGTATAGCGTAAAATATAAGCTCAAGGACAATTCGCATAATGCAGTATTTCCAGGCTACTTCAGCGTAAAAAGGGTATTATACCGCCTTTATGGCGTAAAACTCATCCGCTTTTAATGCAGCATGGAAGTGTACGAGGAACGCTTCGTATTCCTCGAATGAATCTGTCAGATCATGCAGTGAACCTGACTCCTGACAAAGAGTACTGCACGACTATCCAGACGACGGCTGTAATGAGGGTACGGCACAGAGACCCAAACCATCGTTTAGTGATGTTTCCATAATACAAAGTGCTTTTACGCATACAAGGGAATACGCTGCCTAGTTTTACACAGGCAGATGTGAGCTTTTACGCTCAGCAGAAGACAAAACGAACTGCCACATCAAAAGCTAATCTTCGTACAGAGCTCGAGGCACGTCGCTGCATTTAATGCTCAGAATTGTACAGAGCTCGAAACACGTCTCTGTATTTAATGCTCAGAATGGTGGCAAATCTCTACATTAAATGCACGAGATTTAATTATATCTCCAAAGACTGGACAAGCCATAATTACGGCTAATACGTCTACATCACCACCCCTGCACATTACGCTATCAGGCTATTTTCAGCTATAGGAGCACGCTGTACGCCATCTCCTTGAAATATGCCTCTGGACTATTTTCAGCTATAAGGAGCACGCTGTACGCTATCTCCTTGAAATACGCCAACTTGGGTTATATTTGCATTGGTGCATGATAAGGCTATTTGGTCCAGAATACGCTCAAGGCCTCAGTCAAGGAAGGAGGATCAGCTATCTTTTACGCTAGCCACCTATCCACGTAGCATCAGGCTTCTACGCCTACAAGACTTCTACGCCTACAAGGCTTCTACGCCTACTGGGCTTCTACGCCTACCTGGCCTCTACGCCAGTTTGACAATTATTTGGCTTTTACGCCATAGTAACAGTTATTGGCTTCTACGCCAACCTTTTCTACGCGAGGGACAGCTACCTACGTGGCTCTCATGCCGTGATCTTCGCAGCAGTTATACGCATTATCTCATGAAGGGACACGCGTCACACGTAGATTCAGAAGATCATCTATACGTGGGTGGCAGTTATTGTAACCGCCGCGTAAAAAGTGCCATACTCTCCACTATCCGGCTTCTATACTGACTGGACGGTTACTGTCACTAAAACCCTATAAATAGAGACCTCTGTTGACAGAGGTCCAAGGTAGAAAGTGTGGAGAAATAGGGGTCGAGGGATTGAAAATTCCAAGGTCGGAAAGAGTTAAAAGAACTCGAAGAACAGAGAGAGAAGAGCTCAGACAGAGAGTAGTGATCAACGATTTTGGCATCAATCATCCACTCCCTCTTGCAATCTGTGAAGCATCTTCTTCTTCTACGATATTTATTTATCATCTTGTGGTCCAAGGGACAAAGTGATCGACTGCAGATCAGACTCCTATAGCAATATTTATCCAGATTAAAATTTGTACTTAACATCCTCATATAGGATTAATAGTACTTCTTGTTTGTAAACCAAAGAAAGGGTTTTGTATAAACCTAGTTTTATTTCTTCCATTTATTATCAAACACCAACGAGGCGACCCTCATGCAGCCTACTAGGTATTCACCCTAAACCCTTTCTCCTAGTATCGTATTTGTTTATGATCGTCGTGTCGTGGTGTCGAGAGATTTTAGTCTTGGACACAACTTTGTTAACCCTAAATTATATATAGATTTGCAGGATGATTTACAAAACTTAGAATTTGTTAGTAACTAGCAAATACCTTAATCACGGGACCTGTCATCGAGGACCAGCATTTTATCTGGACATATGGACATAAACCAAGTATGATGAACATAGAAACCAAGGACATGTATTCGCACAGAGCAGAAATAGTTGTCAACCAATAAACTAAATAATTGTTGTCACAAGGCACATGATAACCGAGGACCGAACACGTATATACCCCAGCTACGTGCACACGTGACGCTGTATTCGAGTAGCCGTGAACTTGCGACGGTATTCAAGTATAGCGTTGTAGTCGTGTGTATTTAATGTTTATTGTCTGATGTCAGTATTTGTTATATTATATTGTATGTCGAGGGTCTTTGGATCAGCCAGGAGATGCTACAGGAGCAGGCTATTGGCATTCACAGCTTCAGGACCCAGGCAAGATACCTTGCCATATTTACTGTTTAATTTAAATTATGCATATGTTGTATGATTCTTTTTGCTTTATTTCATATGACTTTATACGTCCGAGATTGACTCGGGTGCAGTCGACGGTTGCGTCGATGATTTGTATACTTGACCTAGTCCTTAGCATACTCATACAAGTTAGGCGGATACGTTGATATCTTCCAAGACCTGACACTTTTACATGTATTTACTGTGATATTCATATTGGGATGCCGGTCCACGTATTCGACTAGCTATCGGTGTGCGTGACATGCATCACGGTTAGTACGTAACTCAGGATATTTTATTTGTATAGACTGGCATATAGATACGTGGTATGCACGTCGAGTATTCGACTAGTATATTTACATTGGGCGGGGAGGACAACTAGTAGGCGTATGGGGTACACATATTAGAGCTATGATTTTGGATAAACCACGGATCCAATGACTTCCTTTACACTGATGCCACGTTCTTCGGAGCGATATGGACGATATATTATACTGATGCCACATTCTTCGGAGCGATATAGACGATATACTGTACTGATGCCACTCTCTTCGGAGTATGGACGTTATGCCTACACCTACCCATATGTACCAGCATTGTCCTCACATTGCATTCACTTAGATGGTTAGCACACCCTTGTTGTATTTATTTTATTCAGAATTTATATATGGCATGTTTCTATGTATCTTATTACGTCCCTCTAAGGACCTGGTACCTTTCCAGATTTGGACGAGACATATTACCCCACAGTATACGGCCCAGGACAGGAGACGAGGTTCGCTACCGCAGAGGAGCTAGAGGTGCTACCTTCAGAGTTCCCGTGATCACTTGGTAGGTCTTCTACCTAGGATTGGGAGCATCATTATCTAGTCAGCCGATGCCCTAGTCATCATCTTTTATCTATCATTTTAGTATTTTACTTCGTCATAGTAGTGGTTTTGTTCCCACCAGACATTATTTGTTGTACTATGCTATCTTGAGACTGGTGTTTATCTTCCAGCAGTTTATTTAGTACTTTTTGCTGTTTACATTGTGGATGAGATTGGATTACCTGTTGTTGACTGATATTGGATATGTTAGTATTTTAGGACAGCGTAGAACTCTTCGCTAGGATCTATTAAATTGGGATATCCTCGGAGACGTGACAGCTGGCTATTGCCACGTGACCTGGTCCCGTGTACTTTTGGGACTGGGATGTGACATGGTTTTAGTGGTGGGCCATGCAGGTTTACTTTGTCGCTTGTGGTATGATAGCATGCCCAGCGAGCCTGCAATAGGATAGAAATTACTAGGTCTCAACCACTCTGATTACGTTTTTTTGAACTTCCTTCGTGTTACTTCTAAATATCTGTATCCTGTTTGTTTGATTCTGTACTCTTTTAATGTAATCCTACCTCTTGCAGCAAGATGAACTTGCGCAGTGGACGAGGAGCACCCAGTGCCGTAGTGCCAAACAACACCACCCAAAGAGACGAGGTACCCCAGGGGCTACCTGGAGGGCAACCACTGCCACAGGCCCCGCTGATACATTGGCACGAGGCTTCTCAGGACGATCCTACACAGCAGCCCGAGGGACAGACTTCACAAACGATCCCCACACCATAATTTGAGGGCCAGACTTCGGGAGCTACACCGATGCCGCAGACCGATAGGCCGACATCTGAGGAGACACCTACCGCTCAGCCAGAGCTTCCATTACCACCACCTCCACCTTATACACCCAAAGTGCCACAGCTAGATGGACAGCCACAGATGCTCCAGTTCTTCCAGACTATGATGCAAGCACAGTGGCATCAGACTGAGACGTTGAGACCGAGTTTGATGGCAGTACTAGAGAGGACACCTGTCACAGCACCAGTACCAGCACCTGTACCAGCCCAGACAGGTGGCACTGTAAGATGGTTCTGACAGATGGGACAGGATACTTTCTCGGGCAATGAGACAGTAGAGCAGATCTCTGATTGGGTCGCCAACACGGAGATGCTACTAGAGGCTTCACAACTGCACCCAAACCTTTGGATGACCACCATGAGGGCCCAACTAAAAGACAATGTCCATCACTGGTGGGATTCTATTGAGCGTAGTGTAGGCAAGAACCAGACTTGGGAACAGTCCTTAGAGCACTTCAATGCGAAGTATTTTCCAGCTACAGTCAGAAATAACCTATACTCCCAGTTCCTATATCTAGAACAGGGGAATATAACTGTTGACGCCTATGACGCGGAGTTCAGCCGCCTTAGCATATTTGGCGCCATCCTGATACCCAATGATCTAGAGAAGGCACAGAGATTTCATCACGGCCTCACCTTCGAGCTACAGAGGTATACCACCACACAGGCGAGGATCTCTTATGAGGAGGTTCTTGCAGAGACGAGGATCTATGAGGACATCGTCAGAGGAGCTAGACGTTCCAGCATGACCACGCCAGCCAGAGTCCAGCCCGGAGCAGGAGGACCGATCCATCGTCCCGGAGCGCAGACACAACAGAGGATAGCACCATACCCACACCAGGAACTTTCGACTTGCCACTTCTGTGGTAAGAGAGGTCACTTCGAGAAGGACTGCCGAAAGAGATTAGGGATATGCATGATTTGTGGAGCGATCCAGCACCTTGTCAGAGATTGCCCACAGCGTAGGAAGGCAGCACCGCATACCGGACAGAGGCCAGCAGCACCAGTTCCGAGGATACAACCCCCACCAGGAGGCCAGCGTCCACCGGCACCTGGAGGATTTCAGAGGGGACCACCTTTGGCCCTACAGCAGGCACAGTTTGATCGGGCCCGACAGCAGACAGGAGGACAGAGGCACGAATAGGCCTTTGCATTAGCAGCTACGGAGGAGGAAACAGAAGGGAAAGCTATCACAGGTACCATTTTTGTTGCACCATTACCTGCGACTACATTGTTTGATTCTGGAGCTACATTGTCGTTCATATCTAGTAGATTCATAGCAATGCATAGAGTAGCGACTTCTCCCTTACCTAAGAGTTAGAAGATTCTTACCGGAAGAGGTATCGTGCCAGTTACCAACACTATTAGAACGTGTTCGATAGTCGTATGTGGAAGAGAGATGAGAGTGCGCTTCTTAGTATTACCCATGCCGTACTTTGATATTGTGCTAGGCATGGACTGGTTAAGCCAGTATAATGCCATACTGAACTGCCGAAAGGGTAGCGTCACTTTTAGACCGTCGGATCAACCGAAGTTCGAGTACAGCGAGGGATCATCGAACAAGGAGTAGGACAGATAGCTGGAGCTTACATGGCTATGGAGATGGTACTCCCGCCAATAGTTGCAAAATTCGAGGATATTTTTCTTGAAGAATTGCCAGGCTTACCACCAGATAGAGACGTCGAGTTCTCTATAGAGCTAGTACCCGGAGCAGCACTTGTATATTCCAATGTATAATGATTGGCGAAGAAGGAGTTAGATGAGCTGAAGCTACAATTAGAGGAGTGTCAGACAGCGTTCGATGAGCTGAAGAGGCGGTTGACTACAACACCTATCTTGACCATACCATCTGGAACCGGAGGATTCGTAATCTATAGCGATGCATCCGGGAAAGGACTATGATGCATTTTGATGCAGCACGGGAAGGTTGTAGCCTATGCTTCTAGACAGTTGAGAACTCATAAGAAGAACTATCCCATGCACGACTTGGAGCTTGCAGCAATGATCTTTGCTTTGAAGCTTTGGAGACACTATTTATATGGAGAGAGAGTAGAAATATTCACTGATCATAAGAACCTGAAGTACGTCTACACCCAGAAGGACCTTAATCAGAGGCAGAGACGTTGGCTCGAGGTGATGACAGACTTCAAGATTGAGCTGCAGTACCACCCTGGAAAGGCCAACGTAGTAGCTGACACGTTGAGCAGAAGACCCATGGCATTCTTCTTGACTACCCAACAACATTTATGGAAAGATCTAGAGCAGATGGGTATAGAAGTAGTTATGCCCGGAGTAGACGGACAGTTGTTGAGCTTTCAGTTGTAATCAACATTAGTGCAAAGGATCAAGGCTACTTTGCCAACAGACGCCAGATTCCAGAGGCTTAGACAGAGGACAGAGGCTGGAATACAGACAGGACTGCATATACATGAAGACGGGACTTTGAGATATGGAGATGGTCTCTATGTTCCAAATGGGAAACTTCGTCAGGAGTTGATGGCAGAATCACACAGTTCCACATACTCTATTCATCCAGGAGGCACGAAGATGTACAGAGACTTGAGACAGTACTACTGGTGGCATGGAATAAAGAGAAAGATAGCACGCTTTGTGGCCAAGTGCCTGGTGTGTCAGCAAGTCAAGGCTGAGCATCAGAGATCTGCAGGATTGCTTCAACCTCTCCCTATACCGGAGTAGAAATCGGAGCATATCACTATGGACTTTGTTACGGGCTTCCCGAGGAGTCCTACTGGTCGAAATGCTGTATGGGTAATCGTAGATAGACTCACCAAGTTTGCACACTTTTTACCCTTCAGATTTGGACAATCTACAGAGGTCTTAGCAGACATATACATGAGAGATATTGTACGACTGCACGGAGTGCCAGTTAGTATCGTGTCTGACAGGGATACGAGGTTTACATCTTACTTTTGGCGGAATATACAAGAGAGTCTTCGTACTCGCCTGAAGTTTATCACATCGTATCACCCATAGATAGATGGCCAGTCCGAGCGCACCATTCAGACATTGGAAGATATGTTAAGAGCGTGCATGCTTGATTTTGGAGGATCATGGGAGGACCATTTGCACTTGATCGAATTTTTTTACAACAACAGCTATCAAGCGAGCATCCAGATGGCTCCGTATAAAGTGTTGTATGGAAGGAAATGTTGTTCCCCAGTATGTTAGAGTGATATAGGCGAGAGACTGATCCTAGGGCCATAATTGGTTGTTCGTACAGTAGAGAAGGTGAAGAAGATCCAAGGCATCTACGGGCAGCACAAGACAGGCAGAACCATTGGACGAATACGCATCGATAACCCTTAGAGTTCCAGGTTAGAGATCACGTATTTCTAAAGATCTCACCTACTCGATGGACTATCAGATTCGGAGGCAGAGGAAAGCTGACTCCGAGGTACATCGGACCCTTCGATGAATTAGAACGCGTCGGAGAGGTTGCTTATAGATTAGCCTTGCCGCAGACTTTGGAAAGAGTCCATGACGTCTTCCATGTATCTCAGCTGAGAAGGTACATACCGGATCCGAGTTATGTACTTGACCATTCCGAGATCACAGTCGGGCCGAGTTTATCCTACCAAGAGGAGCCGGTTGAGCCGGTTGAGATCCTGGACAGGAGTGAGAAATTACTGCGAGGTCAGACTATTCCCCTAGTCTGCGTCGCATGGAGGCATCATGCACCAGGAGAGTCGAATTGGGAACGCGAGGAGGATATTAGACAGCGCTACCCCCAACTCTTCGAAGGCATAGGTATGTAGTAGTTTTAATTTCAGTCAGTAATTCTTGCCATGCATATGTTTTAATTTCGAGGACGAAATGCTCTAAGGAGGGTAGATTGTAAACCCCCTCAACCATTTTAGGGTAAATTGAATTAAATCTAGAGACTAGGATTAATTTGGATTTAACCTTGAATAAGGTACGTCAAATCTTATGCCTTATTTCCCCTTGCCGTTGCTACGAGATTTGGACACCACACCAGTAGTTATCTTCCTCCCAAGGTCACGAACATTTTGTAGACATGCCAGACTACCCCTCCTGACCATTGTGTAACCTTAGATACTCGTCATTGCGTCGCATCCTAACTACGCGATATCCGGGTAAAGAGAACGTCTAGGGCACTGCATTTAATTAATTAAGTTAAGGCCAATCTCACCTCAAACAGAACTTAACCAAGCCCACATACACTTTTCCTTTGGACCAGCCCCACCCCAACAAAGTCGGACAGGCCAAGTCCCTAGGCCAGCCCATCAATTCCCTATATAAATATACATGCTCCTCATATTAAACCCTAACTCATTATTCATCACCCTCCCTTCAAACCCTAGCCGATCTCCCCACCTCCAAACCGAGCCCTCACCTCCTCCGGCTTCACAACCACCCCACCATTCACCTAAAGCCGCCACTACCATTGCTCGAGCATCGCCTGACACCACAGCACTGCCCTCAGGTCACCGGACCACCACCCTAACCGCCTGCAACCGCCATCTTTGATCCCACATTAAACCCCCCCTCCGCCCCCGTTCAAAACTGACTGCCCCGGTTCCCGACGACGCCCTCCGACACCCTCGATCAGCCCTGCCAGGCGGAGCGCGCATTCCCCGTGTCGACAGTCACCCCCACGTCGCCTTGGCCCTGCACTCGCCGTTGCCCAGAGCTGTTGCTACTGCGGCTACCGCAGTTGTTGTTCCAGCTGCTACCGCCGCTGTCTTGCTCGCCGGACACAGCCGGAGCCCCACCACTCTGCGGAGGACGATCAGCCTGCGAGGCGACCCTCTTGCAGCCTACCAGGTATTCACCCTATACCCTTTCTCCTAGTATCGTGTTTGTTTATGATCGTCGTATCGTCGTGTCGAGAGATTTTAGTCTTGGACAAAACTTTGTTAACCCTAAATTATATATAGAATGGCAGGATGATTTATAAAACTTAGAATTTGTTAGTAACTAGCAAATACCTTAATCACGGGACCTGTCATCGAGGACCAGCATTTCATCTGGACATATGGACATTAACCAAGTATGATGAACATAGAAAGAAATAGTTGTCAACCCAAAAACTAAATAATTGTTGTCTCAAGGCACATGATAACCGAGGACATAACACATGTACACCCTAGCTACGTGCACAGGTGACGTTGTATTCGAGTAGCCGTGAACTTGCGACAGTATTCAAGTATAGCGTTGTAGTCGTGTGTATTTAATGTTTAGTGTCTGATGTCAGTATTTTTTATATTATATTGTATGTCTAAGGTCTTTGGATCAGCCAGGAGACGCTACAGGAGCAGGCTATTGTCATTCACAGCTTCAGGACCCAGGTGATGAGAACATAAAATATTATATTTGTATTCCTTAATGTATACTCCTTTATGCTCATTTGATGTCTAAAGATACTCATTATTTTATATTTTGATCTAGGATGCAATTGGAGTCACTAAATGCAAATGGAGCTAATTATCAATTCTGGATAATTTTGATACCTTGTAGCAAAATGGTCATAACTTGCTCATCCGAAATCCAATTGAGCTGATCCAAATTGATTCGAAAAGATAAGTGATAGAGGCACAATTTTGCTGTTTTGAGTTTCCTGAGATTCTGGCTGCATCATGGACCAAATCACGCTTGAAGTTGAGTCAATTATGCTGTGCACAAAAAGTGGAGTTAAAATAATCATTTCCCAACTTGTTGAAAGATTTTATTTTATTGTTTGGGTTGTTGTAACTATTAGAGGATTTGTGGGAAGATATTGTGATCTTCAAACACTAATTTAGAGTCTATAAAAGGGATAGAGATCAGGAGGAAAAGAAGAAGAACACACAACTCCTCTTCTTCTTCTCCAATATTTATTTGAAGTTTTCATGAACGTGCGGAGCTAAAAGTCTTGTTGGTCGAAGGAAACAGAAGCTTTGGAATCAATAAAATTGTGAGATCTAAATTATTTCATATGTTTGATTTATGCTTTGAGTATTGAATGTTTTTCTATGCCTACTTTCATTATTGTTTTGTTTAATTACTAGGAGGCCTACTAGTCTATTATCCATTTCGTTCTACTGCTAAATTAGACATCAAATCCGTAATTGTTTGATTTTTCTAATTTATGAAGCAACCAAGATTTAATAAACTGTTTTGTTTTATTAGATCTTAGGAGAAAAAGTTTTGACAAAATTAAATGCAACCGCTTGTGCTTGTGTTGTTTTGCTTCATCGATCTCTTTGTTCTTTAAGAAATTACTAGATTAAATCTTCAGCGCTTGTCTTAGATTATTTAGTAATTAAAGATAATTAGATCGCTTGTTTCTAATTATCTAAGCCTAAGAGAGATAGGAAATACTTCCAACGGTGAATATTTAAAGTATGATAATTTATGTTTGCATCAATGATCAATTTTAAGATTCCAATGGTGGATGTTGACTGAGACCAACATTTTTTCCTTTGATCGTTTTAATACTTTAATTGTTTTTAGCTCTTTTTAATTTGCTTTGATCCAAAACTTAACCCCATCTTATTTCACATAGCATAAAGATCAAACTAATTACTCTTCGTGGGAACGATCCTTACTCTCACTACTACATATTATTTCAAGAGTAAAGATTTTATTTTTGGGTGCCTACGACAACACACCAAATTTTGGCGCCGTCGCCGGGGAGTAATTTTAGTTAATTTTTGTGCCTTTTGTGATTTTTTCTTATAATTAAATTATTTTTGTTTATTAGCAAAAAAAATATTATTCTCATATACTTTCCTGGGATGATTGCTATCATTTTATTCCTTGTTTATGATTGCAACTCGATCTTCTAATCAAAGTGATTTTCAGTGTGATCCAGAAATAGAAAGAACTCTGCGCAGGTTAAGGAAGGAAGCTCAAAGAAACTCTAACGAGAACGACCCTGCTACGGATTCCTTACTCTCTTGCAAATCTAATCCTGAAGAATAGGAAGACATGGCTGCAAATAGAACTTTGAAAGAACTTGCAGCCCCTGATTTGAACCAACACCCTTTATGCATTACATTTCCTACTTTAGATGCTACTACTAGTTTTGAATAAAAATATGGACTAATACATTTATTACCCACTTTTCATGGCCTTACAGGTGAAGATCCTCATAAGCATCTAAAGGAGCTTCATGTGGTATGCACAACTATGAAACCTACGGGGGTATCCGAAGAGCAAATCAAATTAAGAGCTTTTCCGTTTTCTTTAAAGGATTCGGCTAAGGATTGGCTCTATTATCTACCCTCTGGGAGCATTGTAACATGGAACGAAATGAAGAGACTATTATTGGAGAAGTACTTTTCCGCTTCAAGGGCGGCCAATATCCAAAAAGAAATTTGTGGGGTAAGGCAACACAATGCAGAGTCTCTCCACGAGTACTGTAAACGTTTTAAAAAATTATGTGCAAGTTGCCCCCATCATCAAATTAGCGAGCAGCTACTTATCTAGTACTTCTACGAAGGCCTTCTACCAACTGATAGAAGCATGATAGATGCTGCTAGTGGAGGAGCTTTGGTAGATAAAACTCCTGAGGCCGCAAAAAATTTAATTGCAAATATGGCGGCAAATTCTCAACAATTTGGCACTAGGCTAGATCTTCCATCTAGGCATGCTAACGAGGTAAATATTTCTTTCCTAGAATAACAAATTGCTAGTTTAACGTCTCTTGTTCGTCAAATGGCTGTAGGTAAGATGCAAACAGCAAAAGCTTGTGGGATTTGTTCAGTAGCAGGACATCCAGCTGACATGTGTCCTACTCTTCAAGAGGAGTCCAATGAATAAGTGAATGTGGTAGGTGATTTTCCTGGACAACCACAAAGGAAGTACGATCCATATTCAAACACTTACAATCCAGGATGGAGAGATCATCCCAATTTTAACTATGGGAATCCACAAACAAATCATCATGTCAATCAAAATCTCCCAAGTTACCAACACTATAAGCAGCCATATCCTAAACAACAACCAAACCAAACTTCTAACTCTGGTATGTCTTTAGAAGATATTGTTAAGTCTCTTGCCAATAATAATTTATAATTTCAACAGGAGACAAGGGCAAGCATTCAAAGCTTGGACAATCAAATAAGCCAAATGGCTACAACAATTAATAAGCTAGAGGCACAAAGTTCTGGAAAACTACCATCTCAAACGATAGTAAATCCAAAAGAAAATGCAAGTGCAATCGTTTTGAGAAGCGGTAAAGAGGTTGACATTCCAGTAAAAGAAGCACCTGCAACGTCAAAACAAGAAGAAGAGAAAAGCACCATGGCAGACACGAACGTCCCCAATGATGATGAGGTACCCAATTGTAAGTTTCCACCCCTTTGTGATTATAAGCCAGTACCTCCTTTTCCTCAAGCTTTAACAGAATCTAGAAAAATTGAACAAAATAATGAGTTATATGAGACTTTTCGTAAATATGAGGTAAATATTCCACTTTTAGATGCTATCAAACAAGTACCTCGCTATGCTAAATTTTTAAAAGAATTGTGTACAATAAAGAGAAAACAAAAGCTTAAAGGATATGAAAAGGTAAAAGTTGGGGAGAGTGTTTCTGCAGTAATTCAACGAAAACTCCCTACGAAATACAAAGATCCTGGAATGTTTACTATCCCTTGTAAGATAGGTAACAATAAATATGAGAAAGCCATGTTAGATTTAGGAGCTTCTATCAATGTCATGCCATATTCTATATATGAATCTTTAAATCTTGGACCTATGAATAAAATTGGTGTTGTGATTCAATTGGCTGATAGATCTAATGCCTATCCTAAGGGAGTAGTCGAGGATGTTCTTGTACAAATTGATAATTTAGTTTTTTCTGCTGATTTTTATGTGCTTGATATGGAAAATGGCGATCAAACTGCTCCAATTTTATTAGGAAGACCATTTTTAAAGACATCCAAGACTAAGATAGATGTTCATAGTGGCACACTTACTTTGGAATTTGATGGTAAAATTGTTAAATTTAATATTTATGATGCCATGAAATATCCTGATGATGATAATACTGTTTATTCCATTGATGTGGTTGATTCTTTAGCACAGGATATTTTTGAACTTGATGGCAAAGATGTATTGGAAGTGGCCATTAGTGAGCATCTTGAAAAAGAGCATAAGGAGTTAGCTTTGAGTTCTGATTTGCAGGAAACTTTTACAGCATTGAATAATTTTCCAAAAATACAACAATCAGGTAACGCTTCTTATATTTCATTACCAATTTCTAACAAGAGGCCTTTATCCTCTATTTTGTAGGCCCCTATTCCAGAATTGAAGCCTCTCCCTAGTCACCTCAAGTATGTATTCCTTGGAGATGGAGGAACATTACCAGTGATCATCTCCAATAAACTTAGTGTACCACAGGAAGAAAAGCTTGTTCAGATCCTTAAGGAGCATAAGACGGCTATTGGTTGGACAATTGCGGATATAAAAGGAATTAGCCCGTCTACATGCATGCATCGCATCTTACTTGAGGAAGGAGCAAAATCTTCCCGTCAACCGTAAAGAAGATTGAACCCACCCATGATGGAGGTAGTAAAAAAGGAGATCCTAAAACTTCTTGAAGTTGGAGTGATCTATCCTATTTCGGATAGCCAGTGGGTTAGCCCAGTGCAAGTGGTTCCTAAAAAGACCGGGATAACTGTCATAAAGAATCAAAATGATGAGT
The DNA here is from genome assembly GCA_036927795.1 of Iris macrosiphon. NCBI lineage: Eukaryota > Viridiplantae > Streptophyta > Magnoliopsida > Asparagales > Iridaceae > Iris > Iris macrosiphon. The sequence continues at coordinate 92,833,524 of JAYESA010000019.1, read as the reverse complement.
TAGTTCCCACTCGTGTCCAGAATGGGTGGAGGGTTTGTATAGATTATAGAAAATTGAATGCTGAAACCCGAAAGGACCACTTTCCTTTACCTTTTATTGATCAAATGCTTGAAAGGTTAGCTGGTCATTCTTACTATTATTTTCTTGATGGTTATTCAGGTTATTTTCAAATTGCAATTGCTCCGGAGGATCAAGAAAAGACAACTTTTACATGCCCATTTGGAACTTTTGCATATCGTCGCATGCCATTCGGTCTTTGCAATGCCCCAGCTACTTTCCAAAGGTGTATGGTTAGCATATTTTCAGACTATGTTGAGCATATTATAGAAGTATTTATGGATGATTTCACAGTTTATGGAGACTCTTTTGATAAATGCTTGCATAACCTTACACTTGTTCTTCAAAGATGCATAGAAACTAATCTTGTGTTAAACTCTGAAAAATGCCATTTTATGGTTGACCAAGGTATAGTTTTGGGTCATATTGTTTCATCTAAGGGAATTGAGGTAGATAAAGCCAAAATTGATATTATTCAATCTTTACCTTATCCCTCCAATGTGCGGGAAGTTCGTTCTTTTCTTGGACATGCAGGTTTTTACCAAAGATTCATCAAAGACTTCTCCAAAATAGCGTTACCCCTTTGCAAGTTGCTACAAAAGGATGTAGCTTTTGAATTTGATGAAGCATGTAAAAAGCCATTTGATACACTAAAGAAACTATTAACTTCTACCCCAGTTATCCAGCCCCCTGACTGGAACATGCCTTTCGAGATAATGTGTGATGCAAGTGATTATGCAGTAGGTGCTATTTTGGGTCAAAGGATTGGAAGAGCATCTCACGCCATTTATTATGCTTCAAGAACTTTGAATGAGGCGCAGAAAAATTATTCTACTTCTGAAAAAGAACTTTTAGCTGTTGTTTTTGCTTTAGAAAAGTTTCGATCTTATTAGCTTGGTACTAAAGTCATTATTTATTCTGATCATGCAGTTCTTCGCTATTTGATGACGAAGAAAGAGGCAAAACCAAGGTTAATTCGATGGATACTTCTCTTAAGTAAATTTGATTTGGAGATAAAAGACAAAAGAGGGACAGAAAATCGTGTTGCAGATCATTTAAGTCGTTTAGTTCATATGGAGGATGAACTTTGTCTACAAGAAACGTTCCCTGATGAGCAATTGTTTGCTTCAAGTGTGACATTGCCTTGGTATGCAAATATTGTAAATTATTTGGTTACTAATATGTTTCCTTCTGGCTTGTGAAAGGCTCAAAGAGATAAGATCAAAAGTGATGCCAAATACTATGTATGGGATGACCCATACTTGTGGAAACACTGTGCAGATCAAGTGATAAGAAGGTGCGTTCATGAAAATGAAATTATTTCAATTCTCACCTTTTGTCATTCTTATGCATGTGGAGGACATTTTGGAGCGAAGAGGACGGCAAGAAAAGTATTAGAATGTGGTTTCTATTGGCCGTCTTTATTTCGTGATTCATATTCTTTTTGTAAAACATGCAACAATTGCCAAAAGACAGGTAATATATCTCAAAGGAATGAAATGCCACAAAATCCTATACTATTTTGTGAAATTTTTGATGTTTGGGGCATCGATTTTATGGGACCGTTTCCTGTATCTTTTGGTTATGTTTATATTTTGCTTGCTGTTGATTATGTATCAAAATGGGTAGAAGCTAAAGCTACTAGGACTGATGATTCTAAAGTTGTTTCAGATTTTATCAAATCCAACATATTCTCCAGGTTTGGGATTCTAAGAGCCTTAATAAGTGATCGAGGCACTCACTTTTGCAATCGAACCGTGGAGACATTGCTGAGAAAGTACCATGTGACCCCAAGGTGTCAACTGCCTATCATCCACAAACTAGTGGATAAGCGGAAGTGTCAAATAGATAGATCAAGTCCATCATTGAAAAGACGGTCAATCCAAGTAGAAAAGATTGGAGTTTGCGCTTGGATGATGCTTTGTGGGCGTATAGAACTGCATACAAGACGCCTATCGGTATGTCACCTTACCGGTTGGTGTTTGGAAAACCATGCCATCTTCCTGTTGAGTTAGGACACAAGGCTTATTGGGCTATCAAGAGTTTCAATATGAAGGCATATGAAAATGGAGAACATAGGAAGCTACAACTACAAGAGTTGGAGGAAATTCGCAATGACGCCTATGAGAATGCTAGAATTTATAAAGAGAAGAAGAAGAATTTTCATGACAAGATGATCTCTAGGAAGGTGTTTCAAGTTGGTCAAAAAGTCCTTCTATACCAGTCACGACTTCATCTGTTTTCGGGTAAATTATGTTCTCGTTGGATTGGACCTTTTATTGTTACTAATGTTTTTTATCATGGTGCAGTTGAAATTCAAAGTTTAGCAACTTCCAAAGTGTTCAAGGTATATGGCCAAAGGCTCAAGCTTTTCTATGAAGGTTTCAAAGTAGAGAATGTGGATGAATTGGACCTTGAAGATCCAATTTGTATCAATTGAAGGAGGAACCATCCACGACAATAAATAGAGGCAACCCAAGGGGAGTTTGTTCTTATTCTTATTCTTATTCTTTTATTTTTTTATTTTTTTTATTTTGCCTTTTCCTTGCATTTCACCTTACATTGGGGACAATGTCAGTTTTAAGTGTGGGGGAGGGGATTTACTTTATTTTAAGCATTTTTAGTTCGCTATTTTTCTAAATAATAATAATAATAATAATAATAATAATAATATATATTTTTTTTAATAAAAGAATTTTGGTTTTTGGTTTTTAATGATTTTTGGTTGTGTATGTCATGAGTAAGATTAAACTAGATTTGAAAAATTCATAACATGATTGAATAAATAATTTTTTTTTTCAACTTAGAGTTAATTAGTCTAGTTATTTTTTATTAAAAATGGTAGTATCTAAATTGGTAAACAAAAGCCAGTGAGGATTTGAGCCTTTAGACTGACACATCAATCTCATTATTTTTTCATGAGAGATATTCTTCCACTGATTTGTTTCTCTAGAATTTGCTTTGATTCTCTTCGAGGTCACATTGACACATGCATGTATGAACATGATTAAGGCCATCTTTGTTATGCGTTACATAAGCCAAATAGCCCACCTTGTAATTATTTTTCTTTTTTGTTGAACCCCTTTGAGCTTTATTGCCTTTTTTTTTGTATACCCACATTACAAGCTTTCAACCAATAATATTTATACCTTTACCCAAGTCGCAAAGCTAGTGGAGCATTGTTGATCATTATGATATGTATGGGTATACGAAAAAATAAGAGTGGGGGTGTCTAAATTTGTGGTTTGGTTACAACCCACAAAATGGAAGATATTTTCATCCTCAAATTTTCTAAGTTTCATTATTGTTATAAAAAAAAAAAGAAAAAAAAAAAAGAAAAATGGTGGAAGTTGTTTTACATTGTTTAAATGCTTTAAAAGTCAAATTGAAGAAGAAGTTAAATGGAGTGATTGATTTTACATGTTTTATATTGATCTTGAGTTAATTCAATTTTGCTCCACTAGTTTTGATGGCTTTTGAGCTACACTCCCAAATATATCCCGCCTTAATCCTAAGCCACGTTACAACCCATGAAAAGTCCTTATGATTTATGTTATGCATGTGATCCCAGTGGTGGAGAATGAGAAGATATGCAAGCTTATGGTAGATCATTTCTTTTGGAATGAATTTGAGTGAAATATATACCTTTAAACACATGAGAGTTGAGTATTTATTCCGTGAGGGTCTACCTATTTAGTTTACTCCATTTTTCAAGTAAAAATATCTACTAAGTAATTAGAAGTTGTTTAAAAATATATGTTCATGATATGTTATGAGTTTTGAAGAGCTTGGTTATTTTTTATTTATGACATTGCAACCTTGAATTCTTTTTGGAAAAATAAATTAGAGTTTCGCCCGAGGACGAGCAAAGATTAAGTGTGGGGGTATTTGATGAGAACATAAAATATTATATTTTTATTGCTTAATGTATACTCCTTTATGCTCATTTGATGTCTAAAGATACTCATTATTTTATATTTTGATCTAGGATGCAATTGGAGTCACTAAATGCAAAATGGAGCTAATTATCAATTCTGGACAGTTTTGATACCTTGTAGCAAAATGGTCATAACTTGCTCATCCGAAGTCCAATTGAACTGATCCAAATTGATTCGGAAAGCTAAGTGATAGAGGCACAATTTTGCGGTTTTGAGTTTCCCAAGATTCTGGCTACATCATGCAACAAATCACGCATAAAGTTGAGTCAATTATGCTGTGCATAAAAAGTGGAGTTGAAATAACCATTTTTCAACTTGTTGAAAGATTTTATTTTATTGTTTAGGTTGTTGTAACTATTAGAGTATTTGTGAAAAGATATTGTGATCTTCAAACACTAATTTAGAGTCTATAAAAGGGATAGAGATCAGGAGGAAAAGAAGAAGAACACACAACTCCTCTTCTTCTTCTCCAATATTCATTTGAAGTTTTCATAAACGTCCGGAGCTAAAAGTCTTGTTGGTCGAAGGAAACAGAGAGCCTTGGAATCAATAAAATTGTGAGATCTAAATTATTTCATATGTTTAATTTATGCTTTGAGTATTGAATGTTTTTCTATGCCTACTTTCATGATTGTTTTGTTTAATTACTAGGAGGCCTACTAGTCTATTATCCATTTCGTTCTACTGCTAAATTAGACATCAAATCCGTAGTTGTTTGATTTTTCTAATTTATGAAGCAACCAAGATTTAATAAACTGTTTTGTTTTATTAGATCTTAGGAGAAAAACTTTTGACAAAATTAATTAAATGCAACCGCTTGTGCTTGTGTTGTTTTGCTTCATCGATCTCTTTGTTCTTTAAGAAATTACTAGATTAAATCTTCAGCGCTTGTCTTGGATTATTTAGTAATTAAAGCTAATTAGATCGCTTGTTTCTAATTATCTAAGCCTAAGAGAGATAGGAAATACTTCCAACGGTGAATATTCAAAGTATGATAATTTATGTTTGCATCAATGATCAATTTTAAGATTCCAATAGTGGATGTTGACTGAGACCAACATTTTTTTCTTTGATTGTTTTAATACTTTAATTGCTTTTAGCTCTTTTTAATTTGGTTTGATCCAAAACTTTCCCCCTATCTTATTTCACATAGCATAAAGATCAAACTAATTACTCTTCGTGGGAACGATCCTTACTCTCACTACTACATATTATTTTAAGAGTAAAGGTTTTATTTTTGGGTGCCTACGACAGCACAGGAGACGCTAAAAACAATTACTCTTTGTTATATTATATTGTATGTTTAGGGTCTTTGGATCAGCCATGAGACGTTACAGGAGCAGGCTATTGTCATTCATAGCTTCAGGACCCAGGCAAGATACCTTGCCATATTTACTGTTTAATTTAAATTATGCATATGTTATATGATTCTTGGTACTTTATTTCATATGACTGTGTGCGTCCGAGATTGACTCGGGTGCAGTCGACTTTTACACGTATTCACTGTGAAATTCATATTGGGATGCGGGTCCACATATTCGACTAGCTATCGGTGCGTGTGACATGCATCACGGTTAGTACGTACTCAGGATATTTTATTTGTATAGACTGGCATATAGATACGTGGTATGCACGTCGAGTATTCGACTAGTGTATTTACATTGGACGGGGAGGACAACTAGTAGGCGTATGGGGTACACACATTGGAGTTATGATTTCGGAGAAACCACGGATCCAATGACTTCCTTTACACTGATGCCACGTTCTTAGGAGTGATATGGATGATATACTATACTGATAACACGTTCTTCGGAGTGATATGGACGATATACTGTACTGATGCCACTCTCTTCGGAGTATGGACGTTATGCTACACCTACCCATAGGTACCAGCGTTGTCCTCACATTGTATTCACTTAGATCGTTAGCACACCCTTGTTGTATTTATTTTATTTAGTATTTATATATGGCATGTTTCTACGTATCTTGTTACGTCCCTCTGAGGACCTGGTACCTTTCCAGATTTGGATGAGGCATATTACCCCACAGTATACGGTCCAGGACAGGAGACGAGGTTCGCTACCGCAGAGGAGCTAGAGGTGCTACCTTCAGAGTTCTCGTGATCACTTGGTAGGCCTTCTGCCTAGGATTGGGAACATCATTATCTAGTCAGCCGATGCCCTAGTCATCATCTTTTATCTATTATTTCAGTATTTTACTTCGTCATAGTAGTGGGTTTGTTCCCACCATACATTATTGGTTGTACTATGCTATCTTGAGACTGGTGTTTATCTTCCAGCAGTTTATTTAGTACTTTTTGCAAGTTATATTGTGGATGAGATTAGATTACCTGTTGTTAACTGATATTGGACATGTTAGTATTTTAGGACAACGTAGCACTCTTCGCTAGGATCCATTAAATTGGGATATCCTCGAAGACGTGACAGCTGGCTATTGCCACGTGACCTGGTCCCGTGTACTTTTGGGACTGGGGTGGTGACATTAGTTAAATCTCTTTATGGACTAAAGCAAGCTATCAAACAATGGCACAATAAATTTGACAAAGTCATCTCAGAATATGGTTTCGTGCCAAATGAGTATGACAAATGTATATACTCAAAATTTTAGATGAAAGTTGTGTCATCTTATGTTTGTATGTAGATGACATCCTTATTTTTGGATCATCACTAGAATTGATTACTAATACCAAGGACTACTTATCCAGCTAGTTTGATATGAAAGATCTAGGTGAAGCCAATTTGATTCTAGGCATACAACTGTCCAAGTACAAGGAGGGCTATACTCTATCCTTAGCACACTCTATCGAAAAAATGTTAAGAAAATTTGAGTATTTTGATAAGAAATCTGCTCTTACTCCTTATGACAGTAGTGTTATTCTCAAGAAGAATGAGGGTTCTCCCATGGAACAACACAGATATTCTCATATGATAGGCTCTCTCATGTATATATCAAACAGGACCTGACCTGATATTGCATTTGCTATTGGAAGGCTAAGTAGATATACTAGTAACCCAAATCAGTTACACTGGACAGCATTAGAAAGAGTTTTCAGATATCTTAGGGGTACTCTAGATTATATGTTGCACTATACTAGACACCATGATATCATAGAAGGTTATTTAGATGCAAATTGGGTAACTGACTCACATGATGTAAAATCTACTATTAGATATATTTTCACTCTAGGAGGAGCTGCAATCTTCTGGGGCTCATGTAAACAAACTATCATAGCTAGGAGTACAATGGACTCCGAAATGATAACCTTGGACACTACATGTACAGAAGACGAATGGCTAAGAAACCTTATTATGCATATACCTGTTTCTATTAATCTTGTTCTTACAATTTCTATAAATTATGATAATAAATCTGTTATGGAACTACTGAAGCATGATTCTGTGAATGCTAAGATGAACAGGCACCTGCAGCTGCGCTTCAAGTCTATAAAGAGCCTATTGGGCAAATATGTGGTTCTTGACTATATAAAGTCAGAAAAGAATATTGCAGACCACTTGACGAAGGGTCTGTCTAGGACTTTGATCCTAGAATCATCGAAGGGGATGGGGTTAAGCCCATAAGTAAAGTCACCAGCCGTGGCAACCCAACCGAGTCTGATTGGAGATACCAAGAATCTGGTTCAATGGGTAGGAACAAGCTGGACTTATGCGACTTTTATGGAACACTAACCCAATATTAAAATCTTATTCTATATTGTCCAAGTGGCTGTACATGCGTACAATGATTTCCCATCCCTATGGTGACAGTGTTCTTGAGTGATATGGTTAGGATGAGTTTTTTAAAACTCTTAATAGGTCCAAACGGATATGCGGGGTTGAACCCAATCACCAACCCTTAAGGACTTACCTATATGAGAGGTCATGAAGGCCGCGACTATGGGACAGGGCGATCCCAGACAACTCTCATGAATTTGGGATTAGTGCGCATGGCCAACCAAAAGCGCCACCCGTTAGACCCAGAACCTCTAGCGTACTATGTGTGCTATTTTCTGAATCTGATGAAATATGTCTGATTCAAGGCATAGTCCATCAAGCACTTCTTCAGACAAAGACAATAGTCACTAAGTGAGATTCAAGGCTGTAGTCCATCTCATCTATGCATAGTATATATTATCCAGAAACTCTTCTTTTAATTTCTTTGTCACTTCTATTTCGGAACTTGACCTTTTCGGGGGGGGATTGTTGGCTTTGCTTAAGCAAAAGCTCAACTTCCTTCTTTCCTTTAGTCCCACATCGGATGGGCCAACCCCTCTTTGTATGTATATATTAGTTTCTCTCCATTGCTTTCTTAAAGATATTGTGTGGGGAACCCCTTGTGCCACACGCGCGCGCCGCCGCCGCCCGGCCCGGCTCGGCTCGGTTCGGTTCGGTTCGGCGCGCGTAACGGGTGCGGGTACGTGCCCACACCTGCGGGGGTCGAATGTCGATCCAATTTGCTCTTCGGGTTCGGGCTGGGATCCAAAAAAATATTTGCTGCTTTTTATTTTTTCAACCCATTTGGCTCATTCAAATTTTGAAAGTTGAGGCTCATGTCCAGATTCTTTGAACCTTGCAACAGCTCTTTTGACAGCTTTTTTCCACGTTTTATTTGCTCGTTAATGGTCTGTTTATGAGCCATTAAGTATCATGTCTGTGACTGTGTATAAGCTTCAGCCTATTTAAAATGGTCTCCTCCTCCTTCATTTTTTAGACAGAAAATTCTCCTGTGTGAAACCTCTCTCTACCTCTCAAACCACATTCTGTTTCTCCAAAATCTTGCTCTTAGCAGAGCTAAGTTCGGTATCTCTCTCCGAGTTGTGTGCAACGAACAGAACCCGTTAGTCATGGGGTTTTACCACTAGGAGCTTCCGAGAAACGTCTGCACATAGACCTCGGATCAACTCTTAGGACAGTGCTTCGTGCACGACTTCTCCGGAGGCCGGTAACAATTTTTAATTTCTTTGTTCTCTTATAAATCTCTGCAAAATAATATATATTTATATTATAAATATTCATTACACTAGGGACCGTCTCCTCCCAGATTACATACATGAAAGAGGGTGGCCGGATTCAAGGATCCCTAGGAAATATTTTTGGGTACACCAATTTCAGGGAATACTCAGAAGGACAATCACATAGATTTGACCCGAAGAGAGATCAGACAAAATGCGGGAGGAACACATTTTAAGGTGTCATGCTAATGCTAAACGCTATTTTAATTGATGCACTCGTGTACAACTAACCTCTTCTCAACATAACATGTAAAGAAATGGTTAGTGAATACCCCGTAAAAAGGAAGAAAATCATAAAGCATAATAAAGTTTACGAAAATAAAACCTTAACTCTGAATTACAGGCACATGATTCCCTCAAATAGAATCCCACAGTACCCGTGTTATAAGCACTCCTCTCCCCCTCCATACCACTACCTGTAGAAATTTGGTTCTGATAAAAAACCAAAATAAAAAAGTCGCAGATTCGTCCCGCTATTTCGTTTTTTCATATATAATGCACGCCTTAAACAAATATAACATTTATGGCATTCAATGTTTGCCGTAAATAAAGAATATTTTTAGGGGCACTACAAAAGTTAACAGTCATTTCAATAAGTAGAACTGTCAAAAAGTTTGACAGTCTAAATGTCGTTATCTTACATACTTGTCAAAAATTTTCAGTCCTTCCAAAAGGTAGAACTGTCAATTTTTTTAACAGTCGAAATGTTGTTATCTTAAATACTGTCAAATTTTTTGACAGTCATTCCAATAGGTAAGACTGTCAAAATTGTCTATTTTAGAACTGTCAAAAATTTTGACAGTCCTACAAAATAAAATTTGGCAGCCTCCGAATAAGAAGTGTGGTGCCCCAAAATAAATCCTAAATAAATACAATCAGTTACTTTCTGAGTTTTCCATGATGTACAGTAAAATGTATGTTGTAAATTTTTTATTTACACCACACTATTTATACATGCCTGTCAATTTTCTTGTAGGGATCAATTTGTTGTTCTCAATGATTCAATAAAGTTATTCATTATATCATTTAATAGGCATTTGGTGTCCTAAATAGTTCTGTGCAGTATTATATATGCTGAGAACGATGGCTTAAAATTAAATATATGTGACATTTTAATTAAGAATAGAACTATGGCTTGCTTATGACATGAATTTTGCATAATGCAACTCTTCCAACTTAGGTGCCATGTTTAACTTGATTTTAGATGGAAAAAAGTCTTTGTGTGAAGTTATCAACTCTAAGATTAGTATGATTTTAATATATTTCTAAAGTTCTGAAGTGGGTATTTAAAAAAATATATATGTACCTCGTGTGAACTGGAGATACAATACTCCACAACAAGTTAAAAGGAAAAAAAAAAGGCTTTCATTACCAAACTATCTACTAATTAGAATGGCTTTCTTAGAAATCTCTACTTTTTCTTCTTCTTTATGTTGTATTTATGTACATTTTATTTCTACTTTGTAGAATGTCTCAATTTGTTTCCGATTAACATGTCCTATTTGCTTTAAATACGTCAAATTTTGTAAAACACAAAATAAAAGCTACTCTTACTGGCTAATGTACATGTTTCTTTTAGTTATTTAATTTCAAGTTAATTGCTTCAACACCAATGCAAACAAGATGGTATTGATGATCAAACAGCCAATTACTTATCATATGCTGCTGGATTATTTAATTTCACATGAAGGAAGGACCACTCAAAAATCTATTTAAGTTTGACTAGGAGCAAAATGTATGTAATGTTAATTTTAGAGTCGTGCAAATGTAGCACTTGTAATAGACTGGAACTAGATGTTTGTAATGTGGCACTTGTATTTTAACGATAGACTTGGAGACTTGGGTCCCTTGAAGACTCGAAGCAGTATCTCACGCTTCTAGTTGGGTATGGGTAACAACCTTCATCTTTCTTAGGAGGTTTTTTTTTTTTGACTAGGGTCCTTAAATTTTAACAATAAAGACCAATTTGGAGTTAAAAAGACCAATTTTACTTTCTAGTTGTCTTCTTTACTGTGAAGACCTATTTGCATCCAACTGTTCTCTTTTCTTTGGACAATGGAACAAGTTCGCATGTTCCATTTCTTTCGAGTGCCCTAGGTTCCTCTTAACATTGCAGCTTTCCAACTTGGATCTTTCTTCACTTTCTGCCAATACTTAGGCAAAAAGGTGGTGTCTAACGATGCAATGAATGCTCGATAAGTAGGGGATATATTAGAGTAGGATAAAAAATTGGCAATATCATGTTCATAACCATAACGATTAGGGGCTCTTCCCGCATCACTGTGAGAATATCTCCTTAAGCGAGCATGAGGTAGTGGTGGAGAGATCATACCATCCGAATCAGAGGAATCTGCATCCGAATCAGAGAGATCAGGTACGGGAGGTGTATCTTCAAGAGTTGGGGCATGGTTAAGTGAGGGACATGGCACAGTAGGGGCAATAGGCACAGTAGGGAATTGCTGATTTCTCCTTCGATAGACTTGGAGCTCTGTATATTATTCCTTCTCCTGCACTAGAGGATCACTTTCTTTCCTCACCTTCGCTATCTTCTCCTTGTTTCCTTGGACCAGCTTCCATCATTGGGTATAGAACTGACCCGACAATCACGCTTGGGCCTATCTCCCCCTCACTCCTAACACCTCATGTGTTAGGTGTGTCACCAAATATGGAGCCTTCATCTGAACTATTGTGGTAGTATGGTTCAATCTCTCTGAATATAACGTCCATGCTCACAAAGCGCCTTCGCTCCACCGGACTCCAACAAGAGTATCCCTTCTAAGTCCCTGAGTTGCCAACAAAGACGCATTTCACGGCCCGAGGGTCCAGCTTTCCCACCGCAGGCTTGTTATCTTTCACAAAGCATACACATCTAAATACCTTTGGGGGAGCAATATACTTATTCTCTCCTATAAGCATCTCAAACGGTGTCTTCCATCCTAACACCTGAGAGGACATCATATTGATAAGAAATGCAGCCGTCAATACGGTATGCCCCAACAAGTATTTAAGAACATTCATGGAAAATATCATTGACCGTGCTACTTCCAATAGGTTCATGTTCTTCCGCTATGCCACGCCATTCTGTGCTGGTGTATAGGCACACGAAGTCTGATCATGTATCCCATGGGATGATAAGTACTCTTCAATAGCCTTGTTGGTGTATTTTATCCCATTGTCAGATCTTAAAATCTCCACCTTAGCATTGTACGGTGTTGTTACCCTGCGATAAAAATCTTGAAAGCATGCAAAGATATCACTCTTACTCTTTATTAGGTATATCCATGTGACACGAGTGTAGCAATCAATAAATGCGACAAACCATTTAAAACCATTAACCGTGGTTGTAGGACAAGGTCCCCACACATCAGGGTGTATCATATCAAAAACAGCTAAACTTCTATTTTCATAACTCACATAAGAGCTTCTGGTATGTTTCCCAAGCTCACAAGCATCACAAACCAATTTTTATTTATTAGCCCTTTCATACATAGATGGATACATCCGACTCAGTAGACTGAATGACGAGTGTCCCATGTGCTGATGTTGAAGTAATAACTCTGCTTTCACAGTTCTTTTTGGCTCCTTCGATTGTGCTTCTTCCACCAGTGACACTAGTGTTGCGTCCATCCTACCCCTGTCCAAGTACCATAGCCCTTTACGCCAAGTGCCAGTCTCCAACCGTCTCCCCGTTCCCTTCTTCTGAAAAATTACCTTAGTAATGTCAAAGGAAACAACACAATTAAGTTGAAGAACAATGGCACTAATGGACAATAGATTAACAGAAAAAAATGCAGCATGCAAGACATCAATAAGGGTTATGGAAGGGGTGCATTCAACTGTGCCTTTATCCATAATGGGTCTAGCCGTGCCATCAGCAGTCTGAATGCTTTCAGGCGTCGTCAGGTGAGTTAATCTTGGAACTCATTATGGGCACCCGTGACATGGCGGGATGCCCTAGAGTCAATTATCCAACCTGGTATGTAGATAGATACCAGGGCATGAGCAGGTATACCCATGCTTGTATGGACATAGTAGATAATGTTACCCTCGGAGGTGCTTGGAGTTGATTTCCCAGAGGTGTTGGCTCGACTGTCGCTGGTTCCAAGCTTCACGTTTCTCCATATCTCTAACATTTCTTTCACTATGGGTCATATTGGGTGACTGAGTCTCACTTTCCTCTTCTACCTAGTTTGCCTTGTGCCCTCCGAAATGATTACTTCTGCCACCAGCATAGCCTCCTCTGCCACCCCTACGCCCTCCACGACTATGTCCTTGGCCGCTAGACTAGTTTCTCAGGGATTTCGTATAAAATCTAATGAACTGTCCAGGGTCTTAATAGTTATAACACCCTCCTCCTTCAGAAGGATTTGGGTTAAAAACTGTTAGAGCTAATTTTTTCTTCAAAGAGCTAGTGATGCAAGGCATCAGCTTCAGTCGTACATCTTTTTGTGCCATAATAGCTATGGCTTCCTCTAATGATGGCAGTCTGGGTTGATCAAGTAGGATATTACTCCTCTGCTCAAATGTTGGGTCGAGCCCCTTCAGGAACTTTATCATCTTCTGTCGCAAAATATACTCCATGAACTTCTTATAATGTTTCACAAATGCCGGTTTCACTTACTCATCTTTCGTGCCAATGGGGTCATAGTGGTCGAGATTTAACCAATACTTCTTCAGTAGAGCCGCATACTCAGAGATGGTGTGATCTTCTAGGAACACCTTATCAAGTTCACCTTGTAGCTGAAAAACCCTCATAGGGTTGCCCGACCCTAAGTACAAATCTTCCAGCGTCATCCAAATATCACCAGCACCCTCCATTGCTTCTACGTTGCTCGATACTTGGTCGATCAATGAGGCTGTCAATCATCCAGCAACAATATTATTGACGATCTCCCATACAGTAAATTCCTGTGAGGAATGATCTTCGGGTGCCTTGGTTTGGCCATTCACATAGCCCACCAAGCCTCTCGCCTTCAGAGTCTACATCGCCTGACGCGAGCACTTTAAGTAGTTGAAAGTACCCTCCAACTTTATCTTCAGTTTCTCTAACTTCTCCATTTTGTATGGGGAAGGATCCACATCTTCTTGTGCACCATGGGAGCTAGTCTCGGTCAACCTCTTGGAGAAGAGATAGACCACCAAAGACTTCATCTCTTGCGTCATCAGCTTGTCGTATATTATCTCCATCGTCTTCTTCTTGTCCTCTTCCATCAGCAAGATCAGCAAGATGGTGGCCGATCTAGATCGTCTCCTCCTTTGATCGTCTTCTTCTCCATGTCTATTGTTCCTCTTTCAGCGGCAGTGGTGTCCCTGAGAGTCGCTGCTCATGTTCCGTTCACGGCTTCGACCCGAGGTCGCATGGCCTAACGAGAAGGAGGAATCGACAATTATAGTCGGGATCAGGAATTCACACAAATATTTTCTCACTGATATATCTCGATCCAACTAACAACAATATAATTAATATTTTAATTACAACTTGCTGCTACAAAATAATAATAAAAAATTAAATTTTTTGATCTTTTGTGCAATCCTAGTTGCATATGGACAGAACCGAGTTAAACTTGCAAGAGAGAAGATAAAAAAAGAAGAAGATCGTCGAGGTCAGGGATTGTTAGGATTACAGCATCAACAATAACAATCGCGACAACAGCATTAACAGCAGCAATAACAGTAGCAGCAGCCGCGGCTGCGGGGCAGGCCAGCGGTGCTGCGGCGAGTGGCCAGGAGGTGCTGGCCGAGGGGCGGTGATGTGGTGATGGAGGGGCCGGCAGAAAAAGAAAGGAGGGGGGCGGCTGTGAGAGGGTTAGGGTTTGGAGAAGGGTGGGGGATTTGGCTCTGATACAAAATAGAAATTTGGCTTAATTTTATTGATGGGTGGGGCTACATATATATATAGGAGAGGCTAACCCCTCTCTCTACTATTCTACTAGATGTGGGACTAAACACCCACTAATACTCTAAAAAAAAAATATAATAATAAATGAAGGTAGGCAGTGGTTGAAGGAGTTATAGGGTTTTTGCCATCTTGGGACCTCGGCGAGGGAGCGCCGACGACCGGAGCGGCCAGTTTATCGACGGAGAAAAGGAAAAATGTAGTCGAGATGGCCTAACGAGGAGGAGGAACCGACAATTGTATTCAAGATCAGGAGTTCATACAAAAGTTTTCTCACTGATATATCTCGATCCAACTAACAACTATATAATTAATATTTCGATTACAACTTGCTGCTACAAAATAATAAAAAAAACTAAATTTTTTGATCTTTTGTGCAATCGTAGTTGCATATGGAAAGAACTGAGTTAAAACTTGCAGTAGAGAAGACAAAAAAGAAGAAGATCGTCGAGGTCAGGGGTTGTCGGGATTACACCAGCAACAACAACAATCGCGACAACAACATTAACAACAGCAATAACAGTAGCAACAGTCGCGGCTGCGGGGCAGGCCAGCGGTGCTGCGGCGAGTGGCCAGGCGACGCTGGCCGAGGGGCAGTGCTGTGGTGATGGATGGGCCGGCAGGAAAAGAAAGGAAGGGGGCGGCTGTGAGAGGTTTAGGGTTTGGAGAAGGGTGGGGGGGGGGTTTGGCTCTGATACAAAATAGAAATTTGGCTTTATTTTATTGATGGGTGGGGCTACATATATATATATAGGAGAGGCTAACCCCTCTCTCTACTATTCTACTAGATGTGGGACTAAACACCAACTAATACTCTAAAATATATATATATATATATATATATATAATAATAAATGGAGGTGGGCAATGTTTGAAGGTACTATAGGGTTTTTTCCATCTTGGGACCTCGGCGAGGGAGCGCCGACGACCGGAGTGGCCAGTTTATCGACGGAGAAAAGGACAAATGGAGGAGAGTGGACCATAGTCACCCAATCCAGACAGGGGCGCATCCAGGGGAGAATGATGCAAGGTGGAGGCGATAAGTGGCCGGACCCAAAGGGTCCACTAATGCCGCCGAGGAAACAAGGCTGGCGGGGAGGGCATGATCCTTACCTCCCTAGACAGTCGACAACGGCGGGTCTGGTTTCAGGTATAGCAGCTGAGGTGCAGTCCTATTCGAAGGGGCATCCATTGGTGTCGGGGTGATTAGTGTGGGGTAGGGTGGTCACCCTCAACCATCGCGATGACCTACGGTCCGGGTATGTATATGGAATGTCGACTACCATGAATTAGGCGAAGCATGATGGACTTCAGCAGAGGTTATTGCTCCAACAGAAAACCTATACAGAGAAGGGCAAGGCGGTGATGGGGGACAACGCACAGAGTATGTCATGGGCAAACCTGTGTTAATCCACGACTAGAAATACCAATAGACAGATGTAGTATAATAAGCAAAAGAAGGTGGGGACGCGGTTGCATGCTTCTTTCCCTAAGGTGAAACTAGTGGAGACATTGGAGTACTGACAGAATACGGTAGTTCTGTACGTGCTTGAAATTTGACCTTTTTTTGGTCATATTCGAGCATATGCTGCTCGGGTATGGCGACCAAAAGGCAGTATGGAGTTTTTCTGCCAGAGATAATAGTTTCTATTTTGTGCGGTTTGGATTGTAGGAGGACATGGAGCAGATTCTGCAGGGTAGCCCATAGACTTTTAACGGCTGGCACCTGCTTATTATCATAAAAAATGGACGACAGATTCCAAATACAAATGTGAAGTTCTACACACCATCCCCATATATATTCGGTTATCGGAGTTGCCTATTATGTACTAGAGTATTCCGTTGATGATGAGACTTGCTAGCTTAGTTGGAAAACCCATTAAAGCAGACGATGCTACAACGACACGATCAAAGATGGGATATGCCAGAGTGTTTGTGGATATTGAGGAAGGTAAGGATCTCCTTTTGTATATTGAATATGATATCCCGTTAGAAGATATATTGTACCAGAAGGTTAAGTATGAGTAGGTCCCACCCATGTTCCAGCACTGTAAGTGTTTTGGTCACCCTCCTAAAGACTGCAATAGCACGAAGGATACTAGTCGTGGGGTTGATGTATCATTGGATACTACTCGTGGGGTTGATGTACTAGTAAACTCAACAACAATGGATGGTAAAGATGATATGTATTATAATACTGAGGGCTCAACACAGCATCAGCAAGAGCAGCTTGCAGATACGAATAGGGAGATGGAGTTGGAGCTCGAGAATGTTAGGGGGTAGATGGGCAGACTACACAAGTGGTGGGTGTGTGGGGGTAATGTTGCGACCCCAACTGACAAGTCATAGCAAACTTCCTCTAATACTGGGACACCTGTGATATTCTATGGCCACAAGGTGGTGCCCTGGGGCTAGTGGGGCAGGTAGTAAGGCGGCCACAGAATATGGAAAGGATGGGGGTATAGTGCCTCAAATCCCGATCCGACCGGGATGTGCACTATATAATTGGGCTTGTGGCTAGTCCGTATGAGTCGTAGCTTAGATCTTCGGCATCTTCTTGCCACGGACGAAATGTGATGATCCTTTCCAACTCATGGAAAGGCATCTATTGAAATGAGTCCAATAGTTTTCGTGTTTTGTTGCTTGGTTTTCTTGATTGCCGCTTTGGGATTTTGATTTAGTGTTGCTTTCGATTTGCTTGGTTTTCGCTGCTGGTTTTATCGTTTGGAGCTTTGATTCTTGGGGAGTTCGGCAAGAAAGGATAGGCAAGAATTCTAATTGGTGCTCGTTTTGTTGCAGGTCCGCGTAACTGACGTTTGACAATCGATAGGCGGGATTCCTTGTTTCAGCTACCTTTTCCCTTAACCAGTGAGTGGTTTGGACCCTTCTTTCCTACTTCTTCATGCCCACATTCTCTAATGTTTCAAACGTTCACTCGATGATGCCCAGTTGGACGCCTAGGAAATCCTTTGCCACAATGCATGCCAACCACTAAGAAAGGAACATGGAAATTGTAGACTAATTTTTTTACTATATGCTTGCACACCTTATAACTTGAGTTTGTTTATGAAAGGAAATTTGTTGTTGGTTGCGTCCTAGTGCCTCGGATTGAGTTTGGACCTATAGGATACCAAAATCGGAATACCGCATTGAGAAAATATAAACTGTTGCATGAGATATATGTTTCTGCTTTACTTCTTTTGTTTATTTTGATGCATTGTATGATATATGAATTGTTCATGCATTTGCATGGTCTGGGCCAACTTCTGCACAAAGTTTGGCATTTCCTCGAAACGGCTTTCCGGGGCACTGGAACCGTATCGATCCGGAGGGAAATATTTGATTCGTGCTAGTCACGATGCATTGCGGGACCTCCAGCAGGGCTTGCTACCCTGGCTGATAGGGCGCATCGCTAATGCTTGAAATATGTCCCGAAGGTGTTGATCACACCAATGATTGCATAAAATATAACACATGCTAATTTATTGTCTTGTGCAGATGGTAAGTATACTTGTGTTTCGTTGCAGGGAAGGCGTGCATCGGTTGAGTAAGCAACCGATGTGCTTGGTTGGATTCTATGTTATTTTTATTCCTATCAAAACATGCAACTGATATGAATTGAATTCACTTGCTTCTTTATAGAAGATCATCTTAATGCATGTTCGCCCTCAATAAGCTAGTGTCGATTTAGTCGAGTGGGTTCATCCCGCTCACCAGTACAAGTTGAGTACTGACCCAGGTTGTGGGCAACTATTTAAGGCACTCAGACGGTGCAACGCTAGTGGATAGACGAGGAGGCATTAGGAGCACCTCTATTTTGAAGTATAGTTGGAGTTAGTTCATTTTGGAGGCTTGGACTTTCAACCTATAGAAGGGCGTAATGTATTCACGACGTGGACCATCTGATGGAGCGGCCCTGTGTTTTGAGTTATCTTTTGTAATACAAATCAAGTCGCCGAGAGGCGCATCAATGTAAACTCTATGTAAATTACTCAGAATTATCAATGAAAAAGCATGTTTTTTCCTGCACTTGTGTTCAAATATCTGTGAATATGTTTTCTAAATTGTGTTTCCAAAAGAGTTCCTATAACTGCAAGTTTTTGCCTTGTGCGAGCGCAACTCCAGGCTCGCACGGCATCACGCCCCATGTAGAGGGACGAATCGGTTCCGTAAAGGATCCAGCGAGGACAATTGACCCTTTCGGGATCGGGGCGTGACAGGGGGAGGAGTCCACAAACAGAAGATGGTAGGTGCTACTAAACCCTCAGATGGTAACAAAGGCAGGAAGCGACAAGCATTGTCTATTCAAGAGGACACTAGCTGCGATGATGTAGTGAGGTAGGTTGCAGATTCAGTGCTATGTGTTGATAATTTTAAGTGGTCGGCACTCCTACATGCTTGACAAAATGAATAAAACATGGAGGTGAGTAATGGATTAGACGACCAGGAGGTGCCTGTCAACCCCTAGGTATCAGTGCTACTGAGGTTGATGATGAAATGACTGTTAATTAATGTCTATGATCTATGTTGTCACAGGCGATGCCTAGGCGCGCCTAGGAGAGCAGGTTGGGGGAAGCCCGCCTTGACCTGGAAAAGAAAACCCCGTGTCAGGCGACGGGCGCCTAGAGGCGACCAGGGGAATATATAGCGCGCCTAGGCGGTTGTTGAATATTGGTTATTATTACTTGATTTTGAATATTGGTTAATGTTTATTATATTGCTTAATGCTTACTTTAGGCTTATTATATTGCTTATTGGTTGTTTGGTTAATGGTTATTATTTGCATATTGCTTTAGTTATCAACTGTTCTCATTATTTGTGTATATTAGTTATCAACAGTTCTTTTATATATCTGTTGTTTCTTCTTAATATCTTATATATAACATTATAACTGCATTGTTTATGCTACACATAACTGCAGATTTTTTTTCTGCAAAATTCTTCTGTGGCCTGAGCGGGTGCCTAGGCGCACCTAGGTGAGGCGGGTAGGCTATCACCTCGCCTCGCCTCACCTAGCGCCCAGTACAACATAGTCTATGATAGCTTGAAACATGCACGAAGTTTATTCGTTGGGACGGTGGAAGGAGGTACGTATGTGAAGTAGTTAGGAAGATATATTGTACTGTCGTTGCTTTTACTGGAGACCAAAATCTAATTCGAAC
The DNA here is from genome assembly GCA_036927795.1 of Iris macrosiphon. Taxonomy (NCBI): domain Eukaryota; kingdom Viridiplantae; phylum Streptophyta; class Magnoliopsida; order Asparagales; family Iridaceae; genus Iris; species Iris macrosiphon. The sequence goes on along the minus strand of JAYESA010000019.1, from coordinate 92,813,442 downwards.
GAATACTTGCTCGAAGAACTCCATGTCATTGGCAGCAGGTACATAACTACATGCTTGTGATATGGCCAGGATTTTGGTACACTAGTATAGTCAAATTTTGTCCGGGCATATGGTGCATCTCTTTGATCAGTTGATTTCAGTCGAATTTACTAATAAGGTGGCCTCCACTTTATCTTTGGCTTAATATATGGTCAAAACAACAAGTGAAGACGGGAAGGATTATGGAAGAAAATTCTTCATGTCAGTGTGGTGTTTGAAGTCCAGTGGCAGCTTCCAGTACTGCTGATGTGGGACTTTAATGCCATGCTGTATAGACACAAAAAGGTGGAAGGAGGTTGGTGGCTGATGCTATTCTTCGGGAGTTTCAGTAATGCTTGATAGGTTCCGGGATACAACCACTATAGCATGTCTATCATATATGGACATGGAACAACAAGTCAGTCCATAATCATATTGTATGTCAGCTTGACAGGGCTTTGGGCAATCGTGCATGGTTTCAACAGTTCCCTGATATCGTGGCACGGGGACTCCCGACAGGTACCAGTGATCACTCTTCTATTTGAGTCAGATTTATGCAGGATATATGCCCTAAGGCCTGACCTTTCTGATATAATAATAAGTGGTCGAGCATGACATGATATAAAGAGGCAATTTTGGTGGGTCTGTGGGTGTTGGTTATGGGAAATCCCCAATTCTGGATGGTGCAAAAATTAGAGAGAGTGAAGTCCGGCCTAAAGACTTGGTGTAGGGCCTCACTTAGGCGTCAGCTCTATGTTGAAGAGGAAAAATTGTGACGGATTAAGACTATGCTTCAGGAGGATATGTTGAATTAGGGGCTTGCAAGAGTGGAGAAAAGTCTCATCAAGGACTTTGGAGTACTTCGTCTTTAGGAGGAAATCGAGATGGCACAGAGGGAAAAGTGTACTTAGCTAAGGGAGGGTGATCAGTGTTCCAAATTCTTCTATGATGTGGTTAAGATGCGGCAACATCGAAACCATATCAGTACACTCATTAGTCCGGATGAAAAAGAGGCTTCCTCGCAAAGTGAGTTCTAGACTGAAGCGATCAGGTAATACTTCGAGTTGTTTAATCAGAATAATTATGAAACTAGTTTTCCTGATATTATTTGAAAAAGATTAGTTACTTCTCATGGTAATCAAGAGTTGATGTTTCCAGTCAGGATAGAGGAGGTTGAGGAAATTATTTTCAAAGCTGACCACAATAAGACCCTTCAGCCTGACGGCTTCGGTAGCAAATTTTATAAGGTTCACTGGGGTGGGATTAAAGAGTAGGTGTTGGAGGTGATTCAAGACTTTTTCGTGCATGGTAGACTTTTCAAGGAATTGAAACACATATTTTTTACTCTTATTCTAAAGAAGGAGGGTGCAACATCATTGGAGGATTTCTGATCTATTGTATTTTATATTTATTTATATAAATTAATTACGCATTTTATGTGTCGACGAATGGAGGGTATTGTGCAAGAATTGCTCTCGCTGAATCAAGCCACTTTTATCAGAGGAAGGACAATTGCGGATCACAGTCTCTTGGCATATGAGCTGGTGCGAAGGTTCAACAAGGTTGGTGGGGATAAAGCATATGTGAAGCTGGACTTGCGGAAGGCTTACGACACTATTAATAGGGAGTTCGTCTGCCATATTATGCTAGCCATGGGTTTTGAGCATGCATGGGTTGATATGGTTTGGGAGTGTATCTCTACACCTACTTTCTTCGTGCTGGTTCGGGGGCAGCCATATGGTTTTATTCGTAGCAATCGATATCTTCGACAGGGGTTCCTCTGTCCCCGTATCTATTTACTCTAGTGATGGAGCACATTACGTATCTCTTGGATTTGGTGGAGCACAGGAAATAGATCGAACCATTATATAGAACAATACAACCTCATATTTCACATATAATATATGCAGATGATATGTTATCTTCCTACAACCATTGATGGCTGAGCCTACAGAGTTGGCTAGGATTATGGAGATGTTTACGGCACACACAAGGCTATATTTGAATAAGGAAAAAAATTAAGGATTACTTTGGTGCTCATTATACCGATAGAGGGGGTTGTACTTTGCTGCTAGGAGTGGATGTGGGTGAACTGCCAGTAAAATATCTGAAAATTTCTTTATCGGTGAATTATGCCAGGGAGGTAGATTGCAGTAGCTTGGTAGAGTACATACAACAGCGTGTAGAGGGATGGCATGCACACAGCCTGTCTTTTAGTGGGCGCATCAAGTTTGGTAGAACGAACATCATCACTATTTTATTGTTTTGGCTACAGGAGATTATACTTTTTACCTCTACTATAAACAAAATTGAGAAGATCTGTACAAATCTTATTTGGCATGGTGGATTGCACGATGTTAGTTGGCACACGTTATATCGATCCTGACGAGAGGAAAGAATGGGTTTGCTTCCTCCACGGGGCCTATGTGATATTGCACATATGAAGCTCTCCTGGAAGTTTCTTTCTCAAGACTCTCTATGGGCTAGGTGGATGAGAGGTAGATATATAAAAGAGGGAAATTTTGGATTCATTGGCTGAATAATTATTATTCGGTTACCATGAAGACTATCTTAGGCAACAGAGATAAAGTAAAGTAGAATATCATCAGGATTATGAAGGATATCAAAGTAACAAACTTATGGCTTGACCACTAGATCCAACACCAGAGCATGCTTGATAGGTGTTGGTGGTGGGCTTATGAGGCTGCACCCAGGCGACAACAGGTTTGCTGCATACTACAGCCTAGAGATTGGCGTCTGGAGCTCTAGACTTGGGCTCTCTTGTTCAGCGACAACATCACACAGGTCCAGATTGATGGGTGCTCCCTACGGACACATGGGGTTTGGGACTCACCTAGCGTAAAATTCGAGTTCGATTATGTGTACAATAAAATCAGATATAATCATCCAGTTATGGAGAGGGTGGAGTTCATATGGGTTTCGGGGATTTCACAAAAAATATAGCTTTGCATGTATAGAGCAATCATGGGACGGTTGATGATCCTAGCTAGACTGGCTAGAGCGGCTGGGTATCTAGTTGGGCGGTGTGGACTATGTTCTCTATCATGCACACAGTGAGACTTTGTTATTTATTCTTCAGCTGCGACTACTCGTGGCGAATTTGGCAAGCTCATATGCACAGACTTCACCTGCAACAGGGGGTCCCATGAAGTAGAGTAAGGAGGGTCGCGTACGGCTGGCGTCGGCAGTATGACCTATTTGGAAGGAGCACAACAAGCGAATATTTGAGGAGCTGGTTACAACTTGTGCTAGAATTATACATAATATATAATATGATGTATTGACAATGATGATAGAAAGAAATTGTCCCACAAGAGAGGACATAATGTAATCTGATTTATGCTATAAAATTACCTTATTCCAATATATATTTAAAAAAATTATTACTCTAATCATTTAAATCAACTTACATCCCATCCAATTAAATGGTGGTATTCTTTTTAGCCATCAACACTCCCACATCATGCTCTATATTATGTATAATACCTATAATAGATGTAACAAGGCCCTAAAAAATACGTCGATTGCGTTCTTTCCAAATATGTTAGATCATTGCAGAAAGTCGGATTCGCGCTTCTTTAAAACACTCAACCCCCCTGCGTCTCGCCCATCTCATCCCATTAATAACCCCATCAATATTTTGGACTTTGCCAAACTGCAAGTTTAGAATTCTATCCCGCTCAAGTAGTATATTCTTCGTACTCACACAATTTAAGAACATATGTCACAATGATTCATTAGCATTCTGGCAGAGGATACAACCCTGGCCTTCAATACACACCCCAAATCTTGCCAACCTATCTAGGGTTAATAAACGTCCCAACCTCGGCCTATACATGTAGAGCTGTATTTTCCTAGCTGCCCCCTTAACCTATATGAACTCCGAGTCTTCCATGGGTGCTTATGGTCCTCGTATAGAATCGTAAAATGTATTATGATCAAAATTCCCGCTCGGGGAATCTTTCCAGACCCAAGTAACTTCCTAGAACCGCTTATTAATTTGATTTTCTCTGATAAGACCACAAAATTGCCTCGTCCATACATGGTGCTCTTGGCGCCACTCTCCATGCATAATTATGCTCCTTACACGCTACTGCCCAATGACCGAACCACACACCAACCGTCCACATCTCTCTGCAAGACTTTGATGTTGGATATATGGTCAAACCATAAATTTGTGTTTGTCCCATCCATGAGTGTCCTTATCACCTCCCTCTTTACTGAATGCATGTATAGTAGCACCATTTTAAACATCACAAATCATTGCTATTACAACAATGTACCCAAATATTTGTACCCTTCAAATACCTGTTCTCCATCCATATAGATCATAGTGACTTCTGAGGGATAAATTTCTAAGTCATTTTCATCCATACAATGTGTCATGACCCGCACCCGATGTAAGGATGTAAGTCAGAAACAATGCCAAGCCTACGCCACCGAATCGACGGTAGAACGATGTCTGGATAATCTATCTAGCAATATAATGAACCACCAATAAAATAATAAACTCAATCACAGAACTAAGATGGAAATGAGCAAGAATCAGATAAAGAATAGAAATAGTCACATACAACTCATGAGTCTAAAATAATACATCAATTAGTCTGAAAGAATGCTAACAATAAGCTGGAGACGAATCTAGTACAAGAAATACTAAGAAGGTACTAATCCCGGGTCATCTGTCTTAGTCGGGATAAGTCCCTCCTGAGCCAGGGTCTCTGACTCTAAGCCCACAACATCCTGAGGTCCATAATGTGTAGGGTATCAGTCCTTAGTGTCATCTGGGAAAAATATATCCAGTCAGGAATGGAGCAGAGTACATCTCTAATAGCAGTTCTAATAAATAATAAAAACTATGTAACAGTAAATAGATGTGAATATACAAGATGCACAATAGATACGAGAGCTATACAATAAGAAAATACTGGAATGAACACAATAATGAACAATATGTCAATGAACATGAATACTAATGACTAAGTGTGTGAGTACTAGCTTTAACATGTGATCAGCTTGGGAATATGATACAATATATATGGCTTGGCTAATCATACGTGTCGTGTATGATTAACACTATTCAATAACATTACTTGATACAATAGGGGTATTGATCACATATCTACACTAAAGGACTCCCCATCCTCGACTGGTATAATAGATCCAACCATGGTATACTATGGCACAAGATTCCCCAAGAAGATAGCTAGTCTTCCAGAGAATCAGTGTTTGTACAAGTACAAGATAACCAATGAACAATACTTGCACCATATACACCATATACTAAGGAATAACATCTAATGACGAGATCCAGATATACCAATCCGTGTAACCATAGTGTCATGAGAATATGGATATCTACACTAGATACAATGAACATAGAGGATATCATAAATGAGAAACTATCAAAAAATGTACTCGCCTGAAGTCCAAAGAATAGTCTCACATATGTCTGATACAGTGCCTCGAAGACCTAGATATCGAATATGACATCAATAAAAAGTTCCGGAAAGAAAATAAGTTAAACCAGTCAATTTCTAGGTCAACAAGTCAATTCTAAGTCAAAAGTCAAACTATAGTCAACTATAGTCAATTATGGTCAACTATGGTCAATTATTGTCAATTACCTATTTCTAGGTTTCATAAGTCTAACACAAAAATATTTGATTCAAATACTAAAGTCTAGGTCAGAAAAACCATATATTAAAATACTAAGATACCGTATCCCCGGATACGTAAATCAATAGGTAAATCATCACATATATAAGTCAAATAATATTAATATATATATATATGAAATTCTAATTATAACATTAAATAGATATCTTAGTTTTGAACCAATTTGGTATCACAACATTAACTCATAAACTTGCTACCCACACCCAATACATTGGTATCCCCAATTACCTTGGTACTTACCTTGGTTTCTCAAGGTAATACCCCAAACTTGTTTATACTAACTACCCGTAAATATATACATGCTACACTAATTATTATACATATAGCATACTATAATACAAATAGCAATTTAGGAATATATTTACATATATATTAAATACCATATATATATATATATATATATATATATATATATATATATATATATATATATATATATATATATATATATAATATTAAGAAAACTGCCAAACTTTCACTAATGACTGCTGCTGACTGTCGCTGAAACCACTGATACTCTGATACTATGTTGTTTTAGCGACGGTTCAACTGCTGTCGCTAAACTGTTGTCGCTGCTGCTGCTGTATGTTCTTGATGCAGCTGCTGCTTTGACGACGGTTCTGCTGTCGCTAAACTGCTGTCGCTGCTGCTGTTGAATGCTACTGCTGCTGTGCTCTTCTGATGTGATGCTGCTATTGCTGCCGCCTTTGATGCTGCTGCTTGCTACAGCTGCTGCTGTTGTGCTGTTGTGATGCTGCTGCTGTCGCCTTTATTGCTGTCACTAAAACACCTATATATATATATATATGCAACTATATAATTATACTTACATCTATAATTACTAATATATGTAATTACTACATATGAACAATACATACACCATACTTATATACTAATATTTATATATAATTACCCACACAAGCATATGTATATATAACCATAGGATAATATGTATACATGTATTATATAAGTATATACATATAATATAACAACTTATATATATAAATACATAATTCGTAACTACAACATATATACTATAATATATTTACACATGCACTACACTATTAAATAGATCTTACATATATAGAATAATAGCTACATACAATATACATAAATAGATACATAGATCTAAGACACAAGAAACATAAATATATATATTCACCACCATACACATATACACACAACAACCACATATGTATATACAATAACTGGTAGATCTTACATATGTAAAATAATAACAACGTAAATATACAACACATGTATATAATAGATATATAGATCTATGATATTTAATAGATAAATATATGTAAAAACAATATATAACAATAAATATATATACATATATATAAGTATATTCCTCCATGAATAAGAACACAAAAGAAATAGATCTACCATTAAATTGCACATCTCATGGAACGTATCACTCCGTATCCTACTAGATCTAGGATACGCTTGCGACATGAGTCCACCACACATCCAAACGTACCCCGAAGGACACAAATAAGTCATATATATTATTTATGAACAATACAAAGAGTCAAATACAAATCTACGTGTCCATGTCAAAATATGACATGCATGAAGTCCCGTGTTGGAAAAAAAACCCCTAAAATTAATACGTATCCCCGAATTGATGGGATACGACCTACACGTACCGAATTATGAACACGACAATAGCCCCAAACACACAAGCATATGCCAAATTGATCTATAGGACCAATTGACATACACAACAAATGTTAATCTCAGAATTCTCCCAAAATTGACACAAAAAGCACCATAACTTTTTCAATAGGCCTCCTATGAACACAAAATCAAATCCTATGGGTAGCCTATGCATATGGGTTAATTTTTTATGGTTAAATCTCAGATTTAGAACCAAAATTAAGTGAAAAAACTAAATTGTATCTATTGGGAGATGGATTCCCAATACAACCTCCAAATATGATGAAATTGGTCTCCAATTTGTAGATCCTTGCTCCTTTTTGTAGATCCTTGCTTCCTCCTTCTAGATCCTTGCTCCACTAGTCTCCAATGGTGATTTAGGAAGGAATTGGAATAAAATTTGGTAGGGAAATGAAGCGGGAATGAAGGAATTTGGCTAAGAGAAATTCTAGATCTAGTTTCCAAATGAAAAGAGAAGAGAGAAATAATTTCCCCTCTCTAAATAGGCTGGCCCCCTTTCCCCTTCCTCAAGCTATTATAAATTGTCCAATATACCCCTTGGGACCTCTCATGAAGAAATAATTAAGGAGGGAAGCTTCTAGTCTAATGGTTTTATTTAATTTAATCTTTCTCCTAATTAATGGGCTTTCTAAATGGGCTCAATTCTAACAATTAATATATGCTGGTCCATGTGTCTAAACTAAACTAGTTAGCTCTACTAACACAAGTCCAAATAAATAACTAACATCTAATAATAATTAAATAATACAACAAATAATTATTTATCATGCACAATATTTAATTAAATATAAAATTACTAAAATATCCTTTCCTAGAAAATATGGTAGTGACAAGTCTACCCTCCTTAAAATAATTTCGTCCTCGAAATTCAAAGATAAAAACTACCCCCAGAAAATAACAGAACGTAACAAAAGAACAGAATTAAAGAACATAACTAACTTATGAAAGAACATAACATAATTAGGAAAGAACGTACCTCAAGGCACAAACAAATATGGCTAACGCCCTCGCATTTCATCCTCTCTCTCCTAGGTAGACTCCCCCGTAGAGTGATGCCTCCATGCGACGTGTACCAAAGGAATAGTCTGGTTCCTCCGCACCTTCTCTCTCCGATCCAGAATCTCAACTGGCTGCTCTGGATAGCTAAGAGTATGGCCCAACTCTATCTCCGAGTGATCCAATACATGACTAGGATCTGCCATGTACCATCTCAACTGCGACACATGAAACACGTTGTGCACTCCCTCCAATGCAGGTGACAAGTCTAGTCTATAAGCAACTGCACCGACCCTCTCTAGAATAGTGAAAGGTCCGATGAATTGCGGACTAAGCTTTGCACCTCCACCGAAGTGAATCGTACCTCATGTCGGAGATATCCTCAGAAATACCAAACTACCCATCCAGAACAAAACACCACCTTAAGAACTTAATCTATAACAAACAACCAACAACAAGCATAAAATAAAAATCTAAACTATACCTCGAACTCCAAAGGTCTCCGGTGGCTACCGGCCCAATGCCGTTGTTTGTCCTTTGCCACACGAAGTCTATCTCTGATCAACTGAACCTTCTTAGCTGCATCCACAACCATCTCTGGCCCAAGCAAAACTCTCTCTCCAACATCGTCCCATGACAAGGGAGTATGACACCTCCGACCGTACAGAGCTTCTAAAGGTGACATCTCTATACTAGCCTGGTAGCTGTTGTTATAAGCAAACTCTACTAAATGGAGATGGTCCTCCCAAGAACACCCGAAATCTAGTACAAAAGTACGCAACATATCCTCGAGAGTCTGAATAGTCCTCTCTGACTGCCCATCTGTCTGGGGATGATATACAGTACTGAACTTGAGCTGAGCGCCCAAACTCTCCTGCAAACTCCTCCAGAAATGAGAAGTGAAATGACTATCCCGATCCGAGACTATGTTGACGGAAACTCCATGTACCCTAAGGATCTGCCTCGCATACATCTCTGCCATCTTCTCCGTAGACAAACCCACCTTGAAAGGCAAAAAGTGGGCCGAGTTGGTCAATCTATCAACGATGACCCAAATCGCGTCTTTCCCTCCTGGAGATCGTGGAAGTTCGGACACAAAATCTATAATAATGTGCTCCCACTTCCGCTCTGGAATGGATAATGGCTGAAGTAAACCTCCTGGCCTCTGCCTCTCGGCTTTCACCTGCTGGCACACTAAGCATTGGATACAAACTGTGCCACTTCCCTCTTCATGCCATACCACCACACACTCTCTCACATATCCCGATACATCTTATTGGCACCTGGATACATGGAATACTGAGAGCGATGCGCTTCCTGCAATACCTCCTCACGCAGCTCCCCACTAGGCACACACAATCTAACTCCATGCCTTAAAGGTCCATCCTCAACAATGGTAAAATTATCCTCTAATCCTGCTCTCACCTGAGCTCTGATACTCCTCAAAGATTCATCCTTATATTGTGCTGCCTTGATCCTGTCCTCAAATCTGAATGTAACTGCAATCCCCACATCTGCATAACACAACCAGGAACTATCACCTCAATACCCAAGCCCTCCAGCAAATATCGATCCTGTGTTAAGAACATAGCTACCGGATACCTACTCAAAGCATCGGCAACTATATTAGCTTTCCCAGGATGATATTACAAAGATATATCAAAATCCTTCATCAGTTCCAACCACCGACGTTGCCTTATGTTTAACTCCTTCTGTGTGAAAACGTACTTCAAGCTTTTGTGGTCTGTGAAGATCTCCATATGCTCTCCGTACAAATAATGTTTCTACAACTTCAGGTCGAAGATGACTGCTGCCAACTCCAAATCATGGGTAGGATAGTTATTTTCATGAGGACGCAATTGCCTGGATGCATAGGCAATCACCTTTCCATTCTGCTGAAGAACACAACCCAAACCTTTTCCCGATGCATCACTATAAATAGTAAAACCTCTAGACCCTGATGGCAATATCAAAATAGGAGCAGACGTCAACCTCTTCTTTAATTCCTCAAAAACAACCTGGCAATCCTTCGTCCAAAAAAACTCTACATCCTTCCTAGTAAGTCTGGTCATTAGCTCGGCAATCCTCGAAAAAACTTGCACAAACTTCCTGTAGTAGTCTGCCAATCCCAAGAAAGTCCTGATCTCTGCTACCGAACTCGGGGTCTTCCAAGATTCTACTGCTGCGATCTTCTTCGGATCCACTAAAATACCATCACCAGTTACAACATGCCCTAAGAATTCTACCTTGTCCAGAAAAAACTCACACTTTGACAACTTCCCATATAGCTTCTCCTTCCTCAGCACATCCAACACAATCCTCAAATGCTCTTCATGCTCCTCCGGGGTCTTCGAGTATATAAGTATGTCGTCGATGAACACCACCACGAACTTGTCAAGGTACTGATGGAATACCTTGTTCATCAAGTTCATAAATACCGCCGGTGCATTAGACAACCCAAACGACATCACCATAAACTCATACTGACCATTCCGAGTTCTAAAAGTAGTCTTCGGTATATCCTCCGGCTTCACATTCACCTGATGGTAGCCTGATCTCAAATCTATCTTAGAAAATACCATGGCACCACTGAACTGATCGAACAGATCATCAAGTTATGGCAAAGGGTATTTATTCTTGATAGTGAGATTATTCAATGCTCTGTAATCAATGCACATGCCCACCGATCCATCCTTCTTCGGTACAAACAATATCGGGGCTCCCCACGGTGTACAACTCGATCTAATACGCCCCTTATCCTACAATTCGTCTACCTGCTTCTTCAGCTCGACTAGCTCGCTGTTGTTTACTCTATAGACATGTTGTAAAATTGGTTCTGCACTTGGCACCAAGTCTATAGAGAATTTAATATCTCGATCTGGCGATAAACTTGGCAATTCCTCAGGAAACACATCCAAGAACTCTTCTATCAACGGATGCGGCAACTCCTTATCTTCCACCATAGCTCCACAAATAATGCCTTCTCCCTGCTCTGCAGCTCCTCTAGGAAACTCGAACTCTGGCTCTCCTGGCGGACCAAACAAAACTTTACATCCTCTACAATCTATGCTAACACGGTGCCTACTCAACCAATCCATCCCGAGTAGAATATCGTAGCTCAGAAGTGGCATTACAAGTAGACACGCACTCAACTCCCGGCCTCCCAGAGTAACTCTTCGATCCTTGCAAATATCATTAACCAGGATAATGTCTCCCCGGTCATGATCTTGCAAGTCCTAAGAAAAGACTCAGCTACCAAACCATGCTTCAGAGCAAAAGAAATAGATACAAAACTATGGGAAGCACCACTATCAAACAAAGCTAAAGTTGGAATAGAATCAAGAAGAATAGAACCTGCGATGACATCTCCGGTGGGTTCGTCCTCCTCAACGGTCATAGCAAACGCTCGTCCCTAACATGTACCTCCCTGCTGCTGATGCTGGACATAACGCTGCTTCTGTGTCAGAAGCGGTCCCCTCGGTTGTACTGCATATGGTCTCGTCTGTTCCCTCAGAGTTGAAGCTGCTCCCTGAACTGCACGACGAGGACACTCTCTTGACTGATGCCCTTCAGTACCATAATACAAATAAACTCTTAGACTCCTCCTACAAACTTCCCAGATATGGCCGGGCTTCTTGCAGTAGTGGCATGATACTTGCTGTAACTATCTCTGCTGTTGTGGTACCTGGTGAAAAGGCACCCTAGCTGGAGTTTGGTGCTGCTGTGGCTGCTGAAAAGGTCTGGAATAGAAATGAAGACGTTTGGCAGATACTGCACTATCGTTGGCCCCCAGAAAAGAATCACGGTCTCTCTTGGGCTTCAAACCCAACTCCCGCTCAACCTTGCGCGCCTTCGCAAGTATCTCCCAGTATGTCTCATAGAAAGACGGAATGCGGATCTTCACTTACCAGTTTAGACCCACAGAAATGAATAGCCCGAACCTCCAGCTCTCTCACCAAATACTCTGCAAATCAGCTCAATCTGCTGAACTCCACAACATACTCCTCCACAGACATGCTCCCGTGAATGAGACTCTCGAACTGCATACTCAAGTCTAGCCTCCCTGCCCGAGCGAAAAACTTCTTCTTGAACAGGTCCTTGAATTCCTTCCAAGACTGTCCTGCATCAACAAGAATTGGCTCATTCCTGAACGAAGTGCAAGCGATATCGAACAGTTGAAGTCCTACCGCTTCAACCTTCAGATCCTCAGAAAGACAGGACACCCTCATAAGACTCTCAATGTCCTCGAGCCAATCATCAGCATAGACGATGCCCTCCGTCCCCTTCAAGACCGTAGGCTCCAGCTTCTTGAAGTCCTGAATGTTGCCTGGCCGAAGCTGAGCAACCTGAGGAGTAACTTGTTGCTGGACCGAAACTCCTCTCTCGACTACGGTACGAGCAAGCTGATGAGCACTCTCGATGCCCTACCTTAGAACGTCGGTCTACCTCTGATGTGCCTCTGCCTGAGCCCTTTGTGCCTCGAGCATCTCAAAAAACAGTGTAAACATCTATGTCGCCTCTACTGGCACAGAAGGGGGAGGTGGAAGCCCCTCAGATACAACTGGCACAGTCCTCTCAGTAGGTGGTGGACCTCCGAAAGTAGCTGACACTCCAATCACCGGAGAAGTGATTGGTGCAGGCCCTCGGGACATCGTAGACCTCTCAGAAACTGCTCTCCCCTGCTGTGATATAATCTTTGGCGTTATCCTGAGACAAAGCGAAAGAAATAATCAATATGGCACATGATGTAAGACACTCAAGGAAAGGACAGATTAAGAGATCAAGTATCAATATCAATGAAGAATAGTTGAATAAAAGAATTTTTCTAGATGTGATTGAGTATTCTCAGCCTATAGCCTATATCCTATCGCAGTCTCGAGTAGTATAACTAAATCATCGCACTACAAAGACCTCGCATAACTTGTGAAGCTTGACCTGCATGAGACACCACTAAAAATGTGTCATGACCCATACCCGATGTAAGGATGTAAGTCGAAAACAACGTCCAGCCTACGCCGCAGAATCGACGGTAGAATACTGTTTGGGTAATCTATCAAGCAATATAACGAACCACCAACAAAATAATATACTTAATCACAAAACTAAGATAAAAATTAGCATGAATCAGATAAAGAATAGAAATAGTCACATACAACTCATAAGTCTAAAATAATACATCAATGAGTCTGAAAGAATGCTAACAATAAGCTGGAGACAAATCCAGTATAAGAAATACTAAGAAGGTACTAATCCCGGGATATCTGTCTCAGTTGGGATAAGTCCCTCCTGAGCCAGGGTCTCTGACTCTAAGCCCACAACATCCTGAGGTCCATAATGTGTAGGGTACCAGTCCTTAGTGTCATCTGAAAAAAAATATCCAGTCAGGAATGAAGCAGAGTACATCTCTAATAGCAGTTCTAATCAATGATAAAAACTATGTAACAGTAAATAGATATGAATATACAAGATACACAATAGATACGAGAGATATACAATAAGAAAATATAGGAATGAACACAATAATGAACAATATGTTAATGAACAAGAATACTAATGACTAAGTGTGTGAGTACTAGCTTTAACATATGATCGGCTTGGGAACATGATACAATATATATGGCCTGGATAATCATACGTGCGGTGTATGATTAACACTATTCAATAACAGTACTTTATACAATAGGGCTATTGATCACATATCTACACTAAAGTACTCTTCACCCTCAACTGGTATAATAGATCCAACCACGGTATGCTATGGCACGAGATTCCCCAAGAAGATTGCTCGACTGGTATAATAGATTCAACCACGGTATTGATTACATATCAGTGTCTGTACATGTACAAGATAACCAATGAACAATACTTGCACCATATACACCATATACCAAGGAATAATATCTCATGACGAGATCCAGATATACCAATCCGTGTAACCATAGTGTCAAGAGAACATGGATATCTACAATAGATACAATGAATATAGAGGATATAATAAATGAGAAACTATCAGAGAATGTACTCGCCTGGAATCCAAAGAATAGTCTCACAGATGTCTGATACAGTTATTGTCAATCCAAAGAAACTATGGTCAACTATAGTCAATTATGGTCAACTATGGTCAATTATTGTCAATTACCTATTTCTAGGTTGCATAAGTCTAACACAAAAATATTGGGTTCAAATACTAAAGTCTAGGTCACAAAAACCATATCTTAAAATACTAAGATACTGTATCTCCGGATACGTAAATCAATAGGTAAATCATCACATATATAAGTCAAATAATATTAATATATATATATATATATATATATATATATATATATGTATAAAAATCCTAATTATAACATTAAATAGATACCTTGGTTTTGAACCAACTTGGTATCATAATATTAACTCATAAACTTGCTACCAACACCCAATATCTTGGGTATCCCTAATTACCTTGGTACTTACCTTGGTTTCTCAAGGTAATACCCCAAACTTGTTTATACTAACTACCCGTAAATATATACATGCTACACTAATTATTATATATATAGCATACTATAATACAAATAGCAATTTAGGAATATATTTACATATATATTAAATACCATATATATATATATATATATATATATAATATTAAGAAAACAGCCAAACTGTCACTAATGACCGTTGTTGACTGTCATTGAAACCACTAATACTCTGATACTTTGATGTTTTAGCGACGGTTCTGCTGTTGTCGCTAAACTGTTGTCGCTGCTGCTACTGTATGTTCTTGTTGTTGTTGCTGCTTTAGCGACGGTTCTGCTGTCGCTAAACTGCTGTCGCTGCTGCTGTTGAATGCTACTGCTGCTGTGCTGTTCTGTTGTGATGCTGCTGCTGTTGTCGCCTTTGCTGCTACTGCTTGCTACAGCTGCTGCTGTTGTGCTGTTGCGACCGTGCTGCTGTCGCCTTTGCTGTTGTCACTAAAACACCTATATATATATATATATATATATCTATATATATAGATATATATACATATATATATATGCAACTATATAATTATACTTACATATATAGTTACTAATATAAGTAATTAGTACATATGAACAATACATACACCATATATATATACTAATATTTATATATAATTATCCACACATGCATATGTATATATAACCATAGGATAATATGTATACATGTATTATATAAGTATATACATATAATATAACAACTTATATATATAAATACATAATTCAAAACTACAACATATATATACTATAATATATATACACATGCACTATACTATTAAATAGATCTTACATATGTAGAATAATAGCTACATACAATATTCATAAATAGATACGTAGATCTAAGACATAAGAAACATAAATATATATATTCACCACCATGCACATATACACACAACAACCACATATGTATATACAATAACTAGTAGATCTTACATATGTAAAATAATAACTACGTAAATATACAACACATGTATATAATAGATATATATATCTATGATATTTAATACATAAATATATGTAACAACAACATATAACAATAAATATATATACATATATATAATTACATTTCTCCATGAATAAGAATACAAAAGAAATAGATCTACCATTAAATTGCACATCTCATGGAACGTATCACTCTGTATCCCACTAGATCTATGATACGCTTGCGATACGATTCCACCACACATCTAAACGTACCCCAAAGGACACGAACAAGTCATATATATTATTTTTGAATAATACAAAGAGTCAAATATAAATTTAAGTATCCGTGTAAAAATGTGATATGCTCAAAGTCCCGTGTCAGAGGGAAAACCCCCAAAATCAATACGTATCCCCGAATTGATGGGATACGACCTACACGTAACAAATTATGAACACGACAATAGCCCCAAACACACAAGCATATGCCAAATTGATCTATAGGACCAATTGACACACACAACAAATGTTAATCTCAGAATTCTCCCAAAATTGACACAAAAAGCACCATAACTTTTTCAATAGGCCTCCTATGAACACAAAATCAAATCCTATGGGTAGTCTATGCATATGGGTTAATTTCTCATGGTTAAATCTCATATTTAGAGCCTAAATTAAGGGAAAAAACTAAATTGCACCTATTGGAAGATGGATTCCCAATGCAACCTCCAAATATGATGAAATTGGCCTCCAACTTGTAGATCCTTGCTCCTTTTTATAGATCCTTACTTTCTACTTCTAGATCCTTGCTCCACTAGTCTCTAATGGTGATTTGAGAAGGAATTGGGATAAAATTTGGTAGAAAAATAAAGTGGGAATGAAGGAATTTGGTTGAGCGAAATTCTAGATCTAGTTTACAAATAAAAAGAGGAGAGAAATAATTCCCCCCCTCTAAATAGGCCGGCCCCCTTTCGCCTTCCTCAAGTTACTATGAATTGTCCAATATGCCCCTTGGGGCCTCTCATGAAGAAATAATTAAGGAGTGAAGCTTCTAGTCTAATGGTTTTATTTAATTTAATCCATCTCCTATTCAATGGGCTTTCTAAATGGGCTCAATAATAACAATTAATACATGTTGATCCATGAGTCTAAACTAAACTAGTTAGGTCCACTAACACAAGTTCAAATAAATAACTAACATCTAACAAAAATTAAATAATACAACAAATAATTATTTATCATGCACAATATTTAATTAAATATAAAATTGCTAAAATATGCATTCCTAAAAAATGTGGTAGTGACACAATATCCTGAATTATTCTTAGGGATTTAAGGTCAACACCTCCTTTATCTCTCGGCCGACACAACTCTTCCCAGCTAATAGCATGAAAACCTACGTGCCAGACAAAATTTGTACATATCCTCTCTATTTTTTTGATAGTAGAAGAGGGGATCATAAGCGCCTACAACCATTGATCGTACTAGCTCTATGCGACCCCCGAAGGAAAGTCTATGTGCATGCCATCCCTCACCCCATTATTTTGTATAATCTACAAAACTTTGGCATTCTATATCTCTCGAATAATTGACAAAGGGTAGGATCCCCAAGTACCTCACATGAAGCTCCCCGTGCACCCTGAAAAGTCTCTAAAATATCCTCCAATGCATGAAGTCCAGTGAACATCGAAGACAACAATACTAGTAGGTCATCCATATATCAAGTATAGGATGTGCTATTATGCCCCGGCCTCGCAGGGTCGAATGTCCTCGCTGGGCATGATATCGTGCGAGGCTAAGTTGTGTTCGCGCAAGGCAATCACGGAAACGTCCGATGAATTACTCAGCCACAGAGTCGCACAGATAGTCCCAAAGCAGCGAAATAAGAATAATCACAAGTATGAAATAAAATAACACTCTTTATTGATATTGAAACTTTGGTTACAATGTCGCGATGCCAAGATTACAATCGCTCAAACTCTCTTCGAAATAATAAAATATGCCAAACAACTTACATCTTTAGGGATGATACATAGGAGATGTTCAAATATATTATGCCATGTATATGTGCTTCAGCTCTGGCCATAACGCTCCAAGGCTCTAGAGCAAACTCCATGCCTTAGCGCGCACGAGAGCACTCCACACTGAACGAGGTACTTACACACCCTACAACCAATCTGGTGGGTTATCAGCACATTGAATGCACTGGTGGGGAGTCTTTTCGCCCACTCAACAAAACCATATCACGTTCATTTAGTTATGTGCACCATCTATTATGTTGTCTTACTAATCTTGCCATAGGATCAGTTTTATAGTATAAGAGATAAAACCTACTCGTGATTGCAGAGTGTTATGCGATAAGAGAATCATGATGTAACTTACCAACTTACCAATCGTCCTTCCCTGCCCAAAGATGAAACAAGTTAACCAAGTATATAAGTATATTATGAAACCAGGAAACGCATGTATTTTCTCGCTGGGCATGATGCCATGCGAGTCTAAGTTGCGCCCTCGCAAGGCAAGCACCGAAACGTCAGATGAATTACTAAGCCACAAAGTCACACAGATAGTCCAAATGCAGCGGAATAAGAATAAACAAAAGTATAAAATAAAATAACACTCTTTATTGATATTGAAACTTTGATTACAACGACGCGATGCCAAGATTATAATCGCTCAATCTCTCTCTCGAAATAATAAAACTTGCCAAGCGGCTTACAACTTTGGGGATGATACATAGGAGATGTTCAAATATATTCCGTCATGTATATGTGCTTCAGATCTGGCCACAATGCTGCAAGGCTCCAGAGCGAACTACATTCCTTAACGTGCATGAAAGGCACTCTGTACCGAACGAGGTACTCCCGCACCCAACAAGCAATCTTGTGGGTTATCATCACATTGAATGCACTGGTGGGGAGGATTCTCGCCCACTCAACAAAACCATATCACGTTCATTTAGTTATATGCACTATTTATTATGTTGTCTTACTAGTCTTGTATTAGGATCAGTTTTATGGCATATGAGATAAAACCTACTCGTGATTGCAGAGTGTCATGCAATAAAAGAACCATGATGCAACTTACCAACTTATCAATCGTCCTTCCCTGCCCAAAGATGAAATAAGTTAACCAAGCATATATGTATATCATGAAACCAAGAAACGCATGTGAGAGACTCAAGTGTCTTGAACGTGCCCTTGTTATAGACATATTTACGCGAACCACAAAGTGTACCGTGCATCTGATCTCTAATTGTATAATGTGTCATGCATCTCTTACTTGCTTCAAGACCAAATCCAAATAAACATGCACGCGGATTGCCTACATGCCATTATGGACAATAGTCGTACCAAGACGGTGGTCCCAGTGCTCCGACAACCAACCCGAACTTACCCATGCTAGCTTCTCTAACGTAGATATCCAAATTTTTCCTTGGTCAAAATCGGTCTCGGTGCCCCGATGCCTCATTCGCAGAATCATGCTTGTGCACAAGCTGTCCGCAACCATGCGAGTCTTTCTCTTTTGTTTTCTTTCTTTTGATCTCTTCTTCTTCTAACAAAACGACAAAGGTTGTAGACGTAGGTAATGATCCTGCTACAAGCCATTCCAGGCCATTCCTATAGTGCCAACTTACTGAGTTCTCAAAGCTCTCTCTTATTTTCGTGTTTAATTGTCTTTATGCATCCCCCTAGTTCGAGAATGTCTTGGCGGCCCTACGGTCCCGAATACTTTTTATATTTTCATTACTTGGCTCGAAACGACTTTTTTGATAGTCTTCTTGTCTTCACTTAGTAAACCATTTTCTGTGAAGTGCTCTGACTAGTGCCAAGACCCGTGTGACATGCATCTGAATCATGTGAAGACATATACTACGTCGCATAAGGAAAACTCTATCCAAACGAATGAAACAGTAACAAAAGTTTCTATCTTTCTAGCATCAGATTACATTCCATGTTCCATGGATGTAATACAAGACAAAATTATTCCCTTAGCTAGGTGAGTTGAATTCTTTTATTAGCATGCAATGGTTATTTGCGTAGAGACTACATATATCTTTCTATTTATTAGGTGTGCAGGCTGAGCAAAGAGAGGTTCATCGGAGCCACCCACCTTACCGATAAATTGTATCGGCCGAGCAAAACTCTGAGCACGACTTTGAAAAGTCTAAGTCTGAACTTCTTTTGAAGGGCTAAGTCCGAATGCCTTTGCTTCAAGCAAGTTATCTCGCCGAGCTAGGCGGGACAGGTCTTCACACTTGTACCGTTTGAATCGGCTCTCCGGGTTGAGCGGAGCGGGTCATTACATAGTACACCACTCAGAATAAGTCTCATCCTCGAGACTACCTGAGCGCAACTTGTCCTACCGCACCACTGTCGAATCTAACTCAAGAATATTTCTTCATATCATTAGATCCGTTCAAAAACAACTTCCTATTTATTTTCCTCATTTTGCGTCGCACACGTGCTTAGCCAGTTTTATTAAAGGACTCTTATCACTCAATCTGAGCTGACTATATCCACTCAATCATTATGTTCTCTGACTCAATCTCTACTAAGCCTTAGCGCAGAACTATATTGCCCAACACGGGCTATGGTTTAATCTATCTTATACAAAAATCTTAGGCTGAGGATAACTTACCCAAATCGCTATACTCATTCACGCAAATCTAAACATATTCACCTGCAGCTGCATTCAAATTCAGTATATCTCTGAGTCTGGATCGTGCACATATTTAAGGCATCCCCAAAATACATGTATTTCAACAAAGCTTAGTAATAGCGAAGTCGGACAAGCTACTGGTGAAGGCTTTACATATTTCTCGAACTCTTTAAGTTTGAATCTCAACTAGTCTTCCATTTCGATAAATTCTAAGTTTGATTTGCCTATATTCTATCTCCAAAAAATTTTGATACTATGTAACATCGACTAACCAAACTCTAGATTATTTTATTATCGTCTATCTCAATCCTAGAGAAACATGATTCCGTTGAGTCATTCACGTACATTCATATCATACTTTCGATTGCAATCTCCTAAATATTGATTTTTATTCCATCGAATTCGCTGATTCAGTATTGTTTCTTCCAAGCAACGATTCAATTTGTCATACTAACTTTACTTGAGCACCAATTCCAATCATAAGAATTCCATCAAACAAATCCTCGATATCGTCTTGTTTCTCTCTATCGCATGACCTATCCAATCTAATGACTAGCATCCAAGTTCAATCATTCATTTCGTTCGTGTCAAACATCAACTTCACTAGCACACACTTCCAGTTCCAAGTCCAAACTCTAAGTCTTGTTTCTCCAGTTCTATCTTCTATCCGAGCGAAACTCTACAGTCGATCATACCGGTTCATCTCTTGGCATAAGGTTGCCTGCCTAAGTACTATGTCATCTCACTAGGTCATAGTTACAACTCAAACTCACCACTCTCTACGTGCAATCCTAAGTACTATGCTCACCCCAAATCTATGGTCAAACCATAATCCGTTCGTACGAGGTATTCTACTAAATTCGCTTCATCCAGGTTTCTAAACATCGAGCATAGATTCTCCTACTCGCATCAATAACATTTGTTTCATGGGGTCCAAGTATGTTCAACAAAGCCATTCCTAAGGTACAATTATCCAGACATTATCCTTGACGTATCATGATGTTGCATGTCCTACCTAGCAATTCACATAGTCCATCTCCTCAATTATGTATGACAGAATCCATCTATTATTCTAATATTAGATCACCCAAGCCGTCTGTCAAATTTTCTAAGTCACCAAATCCTGAATCAAATTTCTAAGTTGTCCAACGTCGCTACGTATTTGATCATAATCCATCGAACATAACTTAGCTTCAATTCTAGACTAACTCCTCCTCGAGCATCCGATCTACTTGTATCCTTAACTTACTTTCGTATTGAACCCTAAGTCAAACAATCCTCGAATTCACCAAGTCATTTTACCATTACACCTTTGTTTCATCCAAGTCATAGATCAATCCAAGTTTTTCTCCCAACCATTAGTCTTATTACATCAAACCAAAAATCAATCATAAATTTCTTTGTCCATCAAGTCATGTTCCTCTGATAACCGTTTATGCCATCATCAACACTCGCCTAGCTAGGTCATCCGAACTTCAATGTTATCGTTCGATCAATCTATAGTCCATATCTAGCATTCTTCAAAATAACCGAGTTTAAAGTTTTAATGCTATAATCTATCTATCATTCATCCACTAGAAAAATTCTCGAGCCAATGTCTATTTATCCTTAATACGTTCCAATATCCTTAAGCATTTTGCATAACCATCGCTTCGCGTAACTCGTTTCTGTTTCAGCCAAATACTATCTTCAGAACTATATTCAAGATCGACTCATCCAATTTAAGATCAAATCCGTTATCACCTACATCAAATAATCAAACCACATAATTTATTAACTTGAATCAATTTGTGCTATCTTTCAACTATTGATATCATATAAAGTCTTCCAAATTTTGAACTACAATATCCATACTCGAGCTAAATTCTATCGAGCGATATCCTTTTTAATCCAAAATTTCCATGCGCATTATCTTCCCTCGTGCTAACTCTGATCGCATTCTCGAGTCTTCAATCTTAACACAAAATCTTATAACATTGATTAGATCCAAAATTGCACATACGATCCACTAAGTTTTCTCGACCAAGATATCTATTATGTTACTTCGAATCGCTATCCGATATATTCCTATTATTTATTCGACTCATTCTCTATCTTTCGAACCACATCTCCTTCGAGACACTCGAAATCACGACCAACTAAAGTATTACTCATTCTAAGGCTTTGCGCTATCATGTCGCTTGCTGATCGACTCGTTGCTACCAAAAAATCCTCGATTTCTCAAATATTTCCAAGACGATCTATAAACCACTCAGGGTTCGAGCTACTCGATAAATCCTCAAAATCTACTTTATCCTTAAATCAGTTATTCGTCCCCAAGGCTATCGCATACACCACTCAGGAATCAAGTTACCCGAGTAAAATTCTCAATCACGTTCACATCGATAATTTTAGTCACGTATATACCTCTATGATAGTTATCCATTCAAACCATATTTTGATTCATATCTTTCCGACACGAATAACCTACTAAACCATTCCTAAATATTAAAGCACGATCCTCTATATTCGCCTTAGTGATAATTCGATAACGTCTCTATCGATTTTTATTCTAAGTATGACTTATCCTTATTTGAAAAATATCCAAATTTGGCTAGCAAACTTGCTCGCACCAAAGGGTCTTGGTGCGCGATACTCAGCACAATTTAGCCAAAAGGCTGTGTGCATAGCTATCCCGACCGAACGGTATTCTAATCTTTTACACTAACCTGCTAGGATTAGTGTAGAGGTATTCGGGTTCGCACGTAACTTGCTAACTCTAGCACGAGTCTATTCACATAAGGTCTGACACAAATCGACACAAAGGCCTTCGCATAACTATCTCGTTAAACAAGTCATCCACAATTTTTTTGTAAATATTAGACTCATTATATGGAATATCCCGTGGAACATCGAGAGAGAGCATTGAGAGAGAGCATTTGTAATGTTACCCACGAACGAAGTTTAAAGCTAAGTGAATCGATATGAGGGCCAAGGACGTAAAGTTATGCTCTGATACCAATATGTCATGTACCAGGCCCGCGGGACCGAACCTCCTCACTGGACTTGATGTCGTATGAGTCTAAGTTGTGCCCGCATAAGGAAAGCACCCAAACAGTCGATGAATTATATTAAGCCACAGAGTCGTACAGATAGTCCCGAAGCAGCGATATAATAAACACAAGTATAAAATGAAATAACACTCTTTATTGATATTGAATCTTTCGTTACAATGACGCGAGGCCAAGATTATAATCGCTCAAGACCTCTCTCTCGAAACAATAAAATGTGCCAAGCGGCTTACAACTTTGGGGATGATACATAGATGATATTCCTATAGATTTGTCATGCCCCAGTCCCAAAATACGTAGGACTAAGAATACGTAACACGCCACCTGTATGTATACGACTCCAATATATGGTAACCATATACACACGTACGCTGTACATGAATATCCAATCCACCAGTGGTAATATACTATCTCAACAAGTCATACACAACCTATATCTCATCCACAATACAAATAAGTAAATAAATGGGAATAAATACCTGAATATCAAAGATGAGTATCAAAGTATGATAGTCGGATGGAAACAAATTCACTGCAAATCGACTATACTGAACTACTAAAAGAGAGAAGAGAATCAAACTCTAACATAAGAATAAATGTCTCTAAAAAAAATAGCAACTAGGATCTCTAATACAACGGCAATGAATCAAAGATACTCCGAAGGTAAGACCTCCTCAGTCTGATAAGTAGCGTCAAGTCCAGGTCCGTACTCCTGTGGATAGTCCTGTCCGTCTATATCTGGAAAGGTACCAGGTTCTCAGAGGAACGTAACAAGATACATATAAACATGCCAATAAAGTACTGAAAAGTAAACATCCAATGAGGTCGCCTAACCGTCTAAGTGAATGTTGCTGAGAACAACTTTCCAACAAGTGGGCTATCTGGCTAAAATAGGATTGGCATGGTTCTCTTAGAGATCCAGGGGCCTAAAAAGCATGTCGTCTTTTGAACGCCAGAGGCCGCCTGATAATATATAATATAGAGTGGTCATCATGACCGCGCATCTCCGGCGGAGCGTACGGGTTACACAAGAAAAGTGCAACGGAGCCCAAACGCCTTACTTGTTGTTCTCCCTATCCCATGCTCTAAGCATGTCACATCCATGACACGATAAAACCTCTAAATAACTGCCAGGTCTACTAGCATGCAAAGTTTCTATCGACAGTTATCCCTATCCGTCGCACGACCTATACGTACCAGTGGCCAGCCTAGTACGCAAGTCTGTGTCCTATATGTGACTCACACTCGTGTAAGAATAGTGTCATGGCCAATAAAACATAAGGATGCCTCATGATAATAGGGTGGTCTCATAAAGTAGGTCCAATGCATATACATAAATAAAAACATAATATGACGACACCGTCGTTCCACCGAAGTTTTCTTGGACGGGCAGTTTATATAGAAGTTTAAAATAAATGAACTAAAATAAGCAGAAATAAAATATGCATGCATTATATGGAATGTAAGCACAATACAATGGCAAGGTATACTTGCCTGGCAAGCAATCTGTATGGTGTAAGCGTCCAAATGTCAAGGACACAGAATCAGGAACTAAAGCCTCTGAACAAACTTCTCCGGATGCTGAAATAGACATCATCAACATTTTCGGAATCAGCGAGATGTCTAGAAATCACTATTCTTTCATCCAATTTGGACACAGGGGCAAAATGATAATTTTGGGTCAAAATGGGGTCCACGTGTGGCCCACTTTGCATCGAAAAGCATGCCAAGGGCAACGATTTCTAAATCTGACAAATTATAGGTCAAACGAACTCTAAAAGTTAGTACGAACTCAACAGTATGTCCAAATATGGATTCCGGTGAGCCAAACACAATTTTGCACAAAAAGTCAATTATGGGGCCCGCTAATAGGCGACTTGGTCAACTGTCTCAGAATTGCGTAAAAATTAGGTCACAGGAACAACGCGATACCACGAATCCAGTGACGCAAGTTTTGTCACATTCTGACGAGCGTGCACTAAATGGCGCAAGATTTTACAAAAGTCGCAATACAAGGAATTTCTGCGGATACAGGCTGATTCCGACGCGCACACACGTCCGAATCAGTTTCCACGAAAGCTCACATGTCTGGGTATACTGTGCGCACCTTTTGGTACACTTGGTATACGATAGACGGTCCCGTTTGGAGGGCGTACTCCGTATCATAATTTATGGAAATTAAAAAAAATAGATTTTTATGATTTTCTAACTGATTTAATTCAACATACAGCAATAAATAAAATATTATATTTAACAGGAATTAATCTAGGTTCGGTGGTCTTCGCATACCAAATAGAAAAATTATATTCGGATCTCTGTGGTGGGAGAAATGAGTCCGTGAACATAAGCAGTTACAATAATTTTTTGCGATCCAAAAGTTATCATTTTTTGCCAACTTGGTCGCTGTTTTTGCCTAGGGTTACGCGATGTTCGAGGTAAACTAATATACAGATATGAAAGGGGGATAGGTCATGAACATACCGGTGAAGACGGAGTCGAGTTTGGTCGAGCGATGGCACAAAAATCGAAATGTGAACACAGCTTCGTTGCAGTCAAATTTTTGTCGCGGCACGGGAATCGCGGGTTCGAACGGCGGACGGCTGCTCGCGTGGTGGCTCTGGCGGTGCTGGCTGGGCGGCACGTCGGCTCTGGTCGAGATAGGTTGAAGGGATGATAGAGTTTTAAGGTTAGGGTTTCAAGAGGGTAGATATATATATATAGGTAAAGGGACGCAGGGGTTCGGCTCAGCGATGCGCGGGTTTATCACAACTACTGTTGTGGCTTTAGTCTAACGTGTAATGGGTTGGTAGCGGGTTAGGGTAGGACACGGGCTTGGGTTAGATCCATTCGGATAATTCCTTTTTCCTTTTTCTTTTCTTTCTTTTTTTCTTTCTAATTCTTTTCTAATTCTTTCTAATTTCTATTTCTATTTTCCATTCTTCTTTCTATTAAAATATATATATATATATATATATATATATATACACACATATATATATATATATATATACATATATATATATATATATATACATATATATATAAATTCTAGGAATTGATCTTAGAGCATACAATTAATCCATCAACTGTCCACAAGGTCTCCTACATGGAATAAATTAAGAAAAAATTATAATTGCTCCATAAATCCCCTATTGCACAAACACACTAAAGTAAAAATCCCATAAATTCTATTTTTACTAATGAGCTAATAAATACTATAATTCAATTAATAAT
This sequence comes from Iris macrosiphon, assembly GCA_036927795.1. Taxonomy (NCBI): domain Eukaryota; kingdom Viridiplantae; phylum Streptophyta; class Magnoliopsida; order Asparagales; family Iridaceae; genus Iris; species Iris macrosiphon. Next base: position 92,786,669 of record JAYESA010000019.1, on the reverse strand, counting down.
TAATTAATACTTAATACGGTTTTTAAGATTAGGGGTTTTACATTCTACCCAACTTATAAAAATTTCGTCTTCAAAATTAAAACTAAGTCACGATAGAAAGTCAAGGATGATATAAGATATAAATTAACAAAGTAAATTCATACCTTGGTCAACGAATAGGTTCAAAAAATGCTTGCGCATGTCGTCCTCGTGCTCCCAAGTTGATTTTCCTAGCGCGCCATGCTTCCATGCTACGCGAACCAAGGGAATAGACTGGTTCCTCAACACTTTCTCTCGACGATCAAGGATTTCCACGGGTTGCTCTTGGTATGACAAGCTCGGCCCAATGGTGATCTCAGAATGGTCGAGAATATGACTACTATCTGCCATATATCATCTGAGTTACGACACGTGAAATACATCATGTACTCCCTCTAGTGAATGTGGTAGCGCAAGTCGATATGCCACTTCTCCCACTCTCTCTAGCACGTCAAATGGTCCAATATACCTTGGAATCAACTTGTCGCGCCCTCCGAATCGAATGGTGCTCCTGGTAGGTGATATCCTCAAGAAGACATGATCGCCCTCTTTGAACTCTAAGGGACAACGATGAAGGTCTGCCCACTGCTTCTGCCTATCTTGCGCTGCTCTCAAGTGCCCTTGTATCTTCTTTACTGTCTCTACGGTGTTGACCACCAACTCTGGTCCTAGAATCTGATGTTCTCCCATGTCACACCAACACACAGGAGACATAAAGTTTCTTCTATACAATGCTTCAAACGGAGCCATCTGGATACTCACTTGATAGCTATTGTTGTAAGAAAACTCCACAAGATGTAGGTGGTCCTCCCATGATCCTCCAAAGTCTAACATATAAGCCCTCAATATATCCTCCAATGTCTGAATAGTATGCTCTGACTACCCATCTGTTTGTGGTGATAAGATGTACTGAACTTCAGATGAGTTCCAAGACTCTCTTGCATGCTCCTCCAAAAGTGTAATATGAAACGCGAATCCCTGTCTGATACAATGCTGACTGGTATGCCGTGAAATCTCATGATCTGCCTCATGTACAAGTCAGCCAAAGCTTCTGTAGACTGGCCAACTCTAAAAGGTAAGAAATGTGCTGACTTGGTGAGTCGGTCCACTATTACCCATACTGCATCTCTTCCACTTGGACTCTTGGGAAATCTTGTGACGAAGTCCATAGTGATGTGCTCCCACTTCTACTCTAGAATCGAAAGTGGTTGCAATAATCCTGCTGTTCTCTGATGCTCCGCCTTTACTTGCTAACATACCAGACATTTAGCTACAAAGCAAGCTCTCTCTCTTTTCATCCCATGCCACCAAAAGTGCTGTCGTAAGTGACAGTACATCTTGGTGCCTCTAGGATGAATAGAATATATCAAACTATGAGTTTCTGCTATCAGCTCCTGTCGAATCTCTCCATTTGGAACATAAAGATGATCACCACATTGTAATGTCTTATTTTCATGAAAGTGCAATCTTGTCTGCTCTCCGGCCTCTGTCATTTCCTTCAATCTCCTGAATCTGGCATCTATAGGCAAAGCTGCCTTGACCCTCTCTACTAGTGATGATTGTACTTGCAAGTTGGCTAGTGTCCCATCTGCTCCGGGTAATATCACTTCTATGCTAAGCTCTTGTAAGTCCTCCAATAATTCTCTCTGTGTTGTCAAGAAGTAAGCTGCTGGTTTCCGGCTTAACGCGTCTGCTACAACGTTAGCCTTGCCTGGGTGATAATATAGCTCTATCTCAAAATCTTTCATCAACTCAAGCCATCGACGTTGCCTCATATTTATCTCTTTCTGCATAAAGACGTACTTGAGGCTTTTGTGGTCTGTATAGATCTCCACTCATTTCCCATATAAGTAATATCTCCATAGCTTCAGAGGAAATACAACGACTGCAAGTTCCAAGTCATGAGTTGAATAATTCTTCTTATGCACTCGTAACTGCCTAGATGCATATGTAATCACCTTGCCATATTGCATCAATACGCATCCCAAGACTTTCCCTGATGCGTCACTATAGATCACATAACCTCCTTATCCTGATGGAATAGTCAATACTGGTGCTGTGGTCAGTCGCTTCTTCAACTCCTCGAAAGCGACTTGACACTCGTCGGTCCATATGAATTCTTGATCCTTGCAAGTCAACCGAGTTATAGGTGCTGCTATCCTTGAAAAGTTCTCCATGAACAGTCGGTAATATCCCACAAGTCCAAGGAAACTCCTCACCTCTGATGCTGATTTAGAAACAGGACATGTCTTGACCGCCGAGATCTTTTCTGGATCAACAGAAATACCATCTCCTGTAACGACATGCCAAAAAAATTAGACTCTGTCCAAGAAGAACTCATATTTACTGAGCTTTGTATATAACTGCTCTCTTCTCAATGTCTCTAGAACAATCCGCAGGTGCTTCTTGTGCTCTCGTGGCCCGTCGAATAGACAAGTATATCATCTATGAAGACGACCACGAACTAGTCCAAATACTGGTGGAAGACTCGATTCATTAAGTCCATAAAGATAGCTGGAGCATTAGTCAATCCAAATGGCATGACCAAAAACTCGTAGTGCCCATATCTTGTTCTAAATGCGGTCTTCGAAATATTCTCCTTCCGTACCTTCACCTGGTGATATCCCGATCTCAAATCTATCTTCGAGAACACCTTGGCTCTACTAAGCTGATCAAATAAGTCATCAATACGGGGCAATGGGTATTTATTCTTCACAGTCACTGCATTTAAGGCTCTGTAGTCAATGCACATACGCACTGACCCATCCTTCTTTGGTATAAACAACACTGGTGCTTCCCAAGGTGATGCACTCGGTCGGATGAAACCTTTATCTTCTAGTTCTTTCAATTGTGCCTTCAGCACATCCATCTCCATCTTCGCCAATCTGTAAACATGCAATGCTATGGGTGTTGCTCCTGGTGCTAATTCAATTGAAAACTCTACGTCTCTGTCTGGGGGTAGGCCTGGCAATTCCTCTAGAAAGACGTCTTAGAATTCTGAAATGATGGGGTGATAGATAACGTCGTCCATTGCGAGCTGCATACCATCAAGGATTTCTGTGGATCCTCTTGCAAACTCAAGTTCAGGCGGGCCTGGTACCTTAAAAAGAATGCTTCCACCAAAGCAATCGAAGAAAGCGTGGTACTTGCTTAGCCAGTCCATTCCAAGCACAATATCAAAAGTTGGCATAGAAAGAACTAAGAGTCGGGCATTCATCTCTCTGCCACGTACCACTGTAGGACACGATCTATAAATTTGACTAACAGGCACAACTCCTCCTCCGGTGATAATTCTAACATAACCAGGTAAAGGTGTAGAGGCAATATTGTGTTTGGCAATAAAACTAGATGATATGAATGAGTGGGTGGCTCCCGTATCAGACAATGTCACAGCAGGAAAAGTAAAATCAAGAGTAATACCTGCTATGACATCAACCTTCTGATCCAAGTCATCCACTTCTAATGTAAAAGCTTGTTCGTTCCTCTGTAGCTGTCAATGACTGGCCCTTATGTACTGATCCTTCTGGGTAGGTAGCGGTGGTCCTTGCTGAAATCCTCCTGCTGCTGGGGGTCGAGGTGCTCCTGGTCTAGCCATCTGCTGAGCTGGCTTCGGTGCTGGAAGCGCTAGTCTCTGTACCGACGGTGGAAGTATCAATGTCTGCTGCATTGGACAGTCTCTCGCCAAATGCTGTCCGGAACCACACCTCATACATTGTCCCAAGCGAGTCCGACAATCTCTCAAAATGTGTCCGCATTTTCCATAATAATTGTAATGGAGCTTCTCCGTATTCTGGTACGGTCCTGCTCTGTGTTGGTACTGTTGTTGCTGTACCAAAGGACGCCTAATAGGTCCTCATTATTGTGTTCTTACTGGTCCTTGTTGTGTCCTTGCTGGTCCTTATTGTATCCTCAGCTAACCTCCTTTTCCTTTGCTGATGGTTTCTTGCAATCTGGCTTCTGTCAGTAACTCGGCATAAGAGATCTGGGACTATGAGCTAGTATAGTGTTGGAGCTCCTGAGTCAGTCTGCGGTGAAATCTCTTAGCCTTTACCAAGTCATTAGGTATCAAGGCAGCGCCATATTTACTAAGGCGACTAAACTCGGCATCATACTCGTCAACTGTTCTGTTCCCCTGCTCCAAGTGAAGAAACTGATCGTACAACGCATCTCTTACGGTATCCGAAAAGTATTTCCTTTCAAAGTATTCCAAGAATTGCTCCCAAGTCTGGTATGTACCCAACTGGCACTCCATTGATTCCCATCAGTGATGGGAATTACCATCTAGTAGCGTCCTTATGCCTGTCATCCATAGCTCTGTAGGTAGCTACGATGCTTCCAATAGCTTCTGAGTGTGGGTGATCCAGTTGGTAGTCTCCTCTGGGCTCTCAATGCCTTTGTACGGCTTCAAACCCATCTATATAAATTCCTTTACTGAACCAAATCTAGCTCGAGGTACTGGAACTAGTGCTTGAGTTGGTACAGTAGCCTGTGCAGCCACCCTCTCAAGTGCTGCCTGAAATTCGTGCCTCTGGTCTGCTGCTTGCTGCCTCTGCTCTGTAGCTAGTGTGGCTGCCTGTTGTCTCTATTCCTGCATTATCATCTGAAAGAATTGGAACAGTTGTGTTTGGCCATCCTGCGGTGTCGATGAAGCTGGAAGATTCCCATTAGGTTAAGTGGGAAGATCAGATAAAACTGGATTGTGAGTCTGTCCATCTGGTCCCGGAAGTCTAGGAATCGTTGAGGTCCCTCCTTGAGTCTGACCATTGACTTCTGAAGGTGTGTCGCCATCGACGACAATACATCTATTTTGCATATCCATCTCTCTGCAGGTGATGTACGAAACGATTAGAAGAAGTACAGGAATCAAATAGGATGCAAGCATTAAATAGGATAGTTGAAAGAAAGATGAGTTTTAGTCAAGCATGAATGAGATCCTTATACTCTATTCCTATATGTAGGCTTGTTCGGTACAGTTATATAACCGAGATAATATATTCTTAACCTGCATGGGCTACCATAAAAATATGTCACGCCCTAGTCCCAAAATACGTAGGACTAGGAATACCTAACACGCCAGCCGTATATATACGAACTCCAATATATGGATACCATATACACACGTACGCTGTACATGAATATCCAATCCACCAGTGGTAATATACTATCTCAACAAGTCACACGCAACCTATATCTCATCTACAGCACAAATAAGTAAATAAATGGGAATAAATAACTGAATATCAAAGATGAGTATCAAAGTATGATAGTCGGATGGAAACAAATCCATTGCAAATTTACTATACTAAACTACTAAAAGAGAGAAGAGAATCAAACTCTAACATAAGAATAAATGTCTCTAAAAGAAATAGCAACTAGGATCTCTAATACAACGATAATGTATCAAAGATACTCCGAAGGTAAGATCTCCTTAGTCTGATAAGTAGCGTCAGGTCCAGGTCCATACTCTTGTGGATACTCCTGTCCGTCTATATCTGGAAAGGTACCAGGTCCTCAGAGGAACGTAATAAGATACATATAAATATGCCAATAAAGTACTGAAAAGTAAACATCCAATAAGGTCGCCTAACCGTCTAAGTGAATGCAGTTGAGAACAACTTTCCAACAAGTGGGCTATCTGGCTAAAATGGGATTGGCATGGTTCTCTTGGAGATCCAGGGACCTAAAAAGCATGTCATTTTTTGAACGCCAGAGGCCGCCTGATAATATATAATATATAATAGTCATCATGACCGCGCATCTCCGGTGGAGCATACGGGTTACACAATGAAAGTGCAACGGAGCCCAAACGCCTTACTTGTTGTTCTCCCCACCCCATGTTCTAAGTATATCACATCCATGACACGATAAAATCTCTAAATAACTGTCAGGTCTACTAGCATGCAAAGTTTCTATCGGCAGTTATCCCTATCCTTCGTACGACCTATACGTACCAGTGGCCAGCCGAGTACGCAAGTCCGTATCCTACATGTGACTCACACTCATGTAAGAATAGTGTCATGGCCAATGAAATATAAGGATGCCTCATGATAATGGGGTGGTCTCATAAAGTAGGTCCAATGCATATACATAAATAAAAACATAATACGACGACAACGTACAGATATAACATGCATGTATCATATGGAATATAAGCACAGTACAATGGCAAGGTATACTTGCCTGGCAAGCAATCTGTATGTTGTAAGCGTCCAAATGTCAAGGACACGGAATCAAGAACTAAAGCCTCTGAACAAACATCTCCGGATGCTGAAATAGACATCACCAACGTTTTCGGAATCAGCGAGATAGCTAGAAATCACTACCCTTTCGTCCAATTTGAATTCAGGGGCAAAACGGTAATTTTGGGTCAAAGTGGGGTCCACGTGTGGCCCACTTTGCACCAAAAAGTATGCCAAGGGTAACGATCTCTAAATGGGACAAATTATAGGTCAAACAAACTCTAAAAGTCAGTACGAATTCAACGGTATGTCCAAATGTGGATTTCGGTGAGCCAAACACAATTTCACCCAAAAAGTCAACCGTGGGGCCTGCCAATAGATGACTTGGTCAACTATCTCAGAATTGCATAAAAATTGGGTCACAGGACCAGCGCGATACCACGAGTCCAGTGGCACAAGTTTTGTCGCATTATGACGAGCGTGCACTAAATGGCGCAAGGTTTTGCAAAAGTCGCGATACGGGAAATTTTTGCGGATACGGGCTGATTCCGAAGCGCACACGCGTCCGAATCAGTTTTCGTGAAAGCCCACATGTCTGGGTATACTGTGCGCACCTTTTGGTACACTTAGTATACGACAGGACGGTCCCGTTTGGCGGGGCGTGCTCCGTATCACAATTTCTGAAAATTAAAAAAATAGGTTTTTGTGATTTTCTATCTGATTTATTTTAACATACAGCAATAAATAAAATATTATATTTAACAGGAATTAATCTAGGTTAGGTGGTCTTCACAAACCAAAAAGAAAAACTATATTCGGATCTCTGTGGTGGGAGATACGAGTCCGTGAACATGGGTAGTTACCGTAGTTTTCTGTGATCCAAAAGTTATTATTTTTTGCCAACTTGGTCGCTATTTTTGCCTAGAGTTACGCATTATTCGAGGTAAACTAATATACAGATATAGAAGGGGGATAGGTCATGAACATACCGGGGAAGACAGGATCGAGTTTCGTCTAGCGATGGCGCGGGAATCGAAACGTGAACACAGCTTCGCTGCAGTCAAATTTCTGTCGCGGCGCGGGAATCGCGGGTTAGAACTGCGGACGGCTGCTCGCGGGGTGGCTCCGGCGGTGCTGGCTGGGCGGCGCGGCGACTCTGGTCGAGATGGTTTGAAGGGATGATAGAGTTTTCGGGTTAGGGTTTCAAGAGGGTAGACATATATATATATATATATATATATATATATATATAGGTAAAGCGACGCGGTGGTTCGGCTCAGCGCTGCGTGGGTTTATCACAGCTGCTGCTGCTGTGGCTTTAGTCTAACGGGTAATAGGTTGGTAGCGGGTTAGGGTAGGACACGGGTTTGTGTTAGATCCATTAGGATAATTCCTTTTTCCTTTTTCTTTTCTTTCTTTTTTTCTTTCTAATTTTATTTTCCATTCTTCTTTCTATTAAACTATATATATATATATATTTATATATATATATATATATATATATATATATATTCTAGGAATTGATCATAGAGCATACAATTAATCCATCAACAGTCCACAAGGTCTCCTACATGGAATAAATTAAGGAAAATTTATAATTGTACCATAAATCCCCTATTGCACAAACACCCTAAAGTAAAAATCCCATAAATTCTATTTCTACTAATGAGCTAATAAATACTATAATTCAATTAATAATTAATTAATACTTAATACGGTTTGTAAGATTAGGAGTTTTACAATATTACGTCTTGTATATGTTCTTCAACTCCGGTCATAACGTTCCAAGGCTTCAGCGAACTCCACGCCTTAGCGGACACGAAGGGCACTCTGCACCGAATGAAGTACTCTTGAACTCTGCAAGATATCTGGTGGATTATCAGTACATTAAATGAATTGGTGGGGAGGCTTCTCGCCTACTCAACAAACCATATCACATTCATTTAGTTATGTGCACCATCTATTATGTTGTCTTACTAGTCTTGCCTTAGGATCAGTTTTATGGCATATAAGATAAAACCTACTCATGATTGAAGAGTGTCAAGCAATAAAAGAACCATGATGCAACTTACCAACTTACCAATCGTCCATTCCTATCCAAAGATGATAACAAAGCATATATGTAAATCATGAAACTAGGAAACGCATGTGAGAGACTCAAGTGCCTTGAACGTGCCCTTATTACAGACCTGTTTACTCGAACAATAAAGTGAACCGTGCATCCGATCTCTAACTTTATAATGTGATTTTAATCTTTTATTTGCCTCAAGACCAAATCCAAATAAACTGTACGTGGATTTTTGCTAGCGAGCCAAACTTAATCTATATGAAAGTCACAGGCCTACACGCCATTATGGACAATAGTCGCAATAAAACGGTGGTCTGAGTGCCCCAATAACAAACCTGAACTTAACCCGTGCTAGCTTATGTATCACAGCTATCCAAATTTTTCCTAGGTCAAATCGGTCCCGGCACCCCCATTCACAGAATCATAATTGTGCACAAGCTGTCCGCGACCTTGCAAGTCTTTCTATTTACTTTTCTTTCTTTTTATCTTTTCTTCTTTTGAAGAATCGTTAATGGTTGTAGACGCATTTAATGAGTCCGCTACAAGTCCCAAGCCATTCCATTAGTGCCAACTTACTGAGCATCTAGAGCTATCTCTTCTTTTCATGTTTAAATATATTTATGCATCTCCCTAGTTCGGGAATGCCTTGGCGACCCTACGGTTCCGAGTACTTTTCATGTTTTCATTACTCGACTTGGAACGACTATTTTGATACTTCCTGTCTCAACTTAGTAAGCAATATTCTGTTAAGTGCTTTGACTCGTGCCAGGACCCGTGTGACATGCATCTAAATCATACAAAGACATATACTACGACGCATAAGGAATTCTATCCAAACGAATGAAACGCTAAAGAAAGATTCTATCTTTCTAGCAACATATTATATTCCATATTCTATACAAGTAACACAAGATAGAATTATTCCCTTAGCTAGGTGCATTGAATTCTTTTATTAGCATGCAATGGTTATTTTCCTAGCGACTAGCATATATCGTTCCATTTATTAGGTGTGCAGGCTATGTAAAGAGAGGTTCATCGGAGCTACCCACCTTAGCGATGAATCATATCGGCCGAGTGAAACTTCAAGCGCGCCTTTAAAAAGTCTAAGTCTGAACTTCTTATGAAGGGCTAAGTCTGAACGCCAAGCGAGTCATCTGGCTGAGCTATCGTCATACTTGCACCTTTTGAATATGCTCTCCGGGTTTAGCGGGGTGGGTCATTAATGTGCGGCCTCACCTTAATATGAATTAGGCTGATGCACTTCTGGTAACCACTACATCCATAAGGTACAATAATTCCATCACAAGAGTGAACAAATATGGGGATAGGGGATAGGGTTAGTTCTTGACTGAGTAGCATCACATCCTAGAGGATCTTCGGTTGATGGGCATTAAGGTAGTGTTACCTAGTAAAACGGGATTGATAGCGGGATTACAGGTACAGTCTACCATAGTCGAGAGGATCAGGGCAGCACATTCAGGTGATGCCAGGCTACAGCATCTCAGAACAAAGTGTGAGGCAGGACGTCGAGTAGAGATGAGCATTCACCAGAATGGGGCTCTATGATTTGGAAGTGGACTTTGTATGACGAGTGGCCCATAGTTCCCAATATTTTGTTCATCCCGGAGGGACGAAGATATATCATGACATTCGTCAGCATTTCGGGTAAAATAGGATGAAGAGGGAGACAACACGGTTTATCTCTCGATGTTTAGTTTGTCAGCAGGATAAGACTGAGCATCAGAGACCGGCCGGACTACTTCAGCCTTTGCCGATACCACAGTGAAGGTGGAAGCATATCACTATGGACTTCATGAACGGTCTTCCTAGATCCCCGATTAGAAAAGATGTCAATTAGGTGATAGTGGATTGACTCACGTAGGTTGCTTACTTTCTCCTTTTCAGAGTTGGCGAGTCCACTGAGCAGTTAGCAGAGTTGTATATGAGGCAGATTGTCATACTGCATGGAGTGCCAGTTAGCATAGTCTCAGATAAGGATTCTAGGTTTACTTCGTATTTCTAGCAGAGCCTTCAGCAGAGTTTAGGCACCAGTCTGAGGTTCAGTTCAACATACCTTCCACAGACAAATGGTGTAACCACCCTAAAATTTCTAATTAATAATTAAAATATAAATACTTGGTTTTATACGTATGGTAGTACATGAGGGTAGCCTAGTAGTAGATTAATAATATATTAGATATAAATTTTAAAAACACGTAATAATAGAATCGTTAATAATAATAAATATATAAATAATAATAATAATAATAATTATTATTAGTATTATTATTATTATTATTATTATTATTATTATTATTTTATTAGGAATAATACTAATAATAATAATAATAATAATAATAATAAAATAGTAATAATAAAAATAAAATAAAACAACTAATTAGTTAAGAAAATATATATGTGTATATATAATAATAAGACAAAGGAATAAGAAAAGAAAAGATAAACCAAATCACCTAAAGAACTAAGCAATAGCAGTAGTAACAAAAGTTCATCCTCCCCAGCCCCCACGGATAACGACCGACCCAACCCACCTCGAGCGCCCGTATTCGGCTATATATATATATATATATATATATATATATATATATATATATATATATATATACATGTAAACTAACGAAAACCCTAACTCTAACCAATGAGCGACTGTCCCAGACCCCTCTCGCCTTCGTCGACCTCTCCGCCATCCTCACCCACCGCTGATCGTCGAGTGACCACCGCTGAACCCACCCGGAGCCGTGCGCGACCCACCGCAACCATATCCAGGTACCCATATCTCGAACCCAATTTCTTCCAATATGCGCGATCGAATTTTGATCCAGTTGTTTAGATTTAACCACAACATGAACATCTTCTAATATCTTCAAGTAGTTTCATTCGAACCACTCTATTTCTGATTTAAATTTATCCAAAATTTTCCGAAAAAATATTATTTTAGATATATGTGAATTTACAGTTTTCGAAACCAATATACTATTTTGGAAGGCAATTTTCTTCCAATCAGTCAAACCAAAATTTATTTTTCCTTTTCTAACACGAAGTCAATATAACCAAGATTGAAACGACCTATTATTTGCATATATTTGATCATTAGTTTTGTACAAAAATTTAGATTTAAAATCAAAAAAAATAGCTATCAAGAACTTAGAAACTTGCGATAAGGAGTACGTCCCGACAAACTGGACCACCACGTCATATACCAGTTGCACCGAAAGGAGTGTATGGTATTTAAAATCACAAAAAATAGTTGATTTGGACGTATATGCGCGTCGGAATCAACCCGTGTCCATAAAAGTTTACCCGTATTAATGTTTTACAAATTACCCAATTAGTTTATGTGTGCTTGTCGGATCGACACAAAACTTTGGCCAACAGATCTGTAGTATCATGCTGGTCCTGTGACCCATGTTTCGTACAATTCCGAAATAGTTCACAAAACCTCCTATTCGTGGGCTCTGTAGTTTGACTTGAAGGACAAATTTGTGATCGGCTCACCGAAATCCAATATTGGACATACCGTTGAGTTTGAACAATCTTTTATGATTTGTTTGACCCATAATTTGTCCCATTTAGAGACTTTTACCCCCGACACATTTTTGTTACAAAGTGGCCCACATGTAGACCCCGCTTTGACCCAAAATTATTGTTTTGCCCCTGTGTCCAAATTAAAAAAATTATAGAGCTTTTTGACTACCTTGCTAATTTTAAAGATGTTGGTGATATTTATTTAAGCATCCGGAGATGTTCATTCGGAGGCAGTGGTTCCTGATCCCTTGTGTTTGACGTTTGGACTCTTATATTACACACCTTGCTTGCTAGGCAAGTATACATTGCCATTGTACTGTTATTTACATTCCTTATTTGCATGCATATTTTTGTTGTTTAGTATCATATATTTTAAACTGTAATATAAACTTTGTGTCCAATAATAACTTGGGTGCATCGACGGTTGCGTCGTCTTTTGTCACTTATTTATACTATGCATATTGACCTAGTTTTATGAGACCACCCTATGATGTTAAGGCATTCTTATGTTTCATTAGTCGTGACACATTTGTTACACGAGTGTGAGTCTCATGTAGGACATGAACTTGTGTGACGAGCTGGCCACCTGTACGTATAGGACGTACGACGGATAGGGAATAACTGCGGATAGTAATGCATGTTAAAAGACTTGGAAATTATTAGAGGTCTCATTGTGTCATTGATGTGACATTAATAGAGCATGGGGTAGGGAAAACAACAAGTAAGGCGTTTGTGTTCCTTTACACTTTTTCTTTTGTAACCCGTACGCTCCGCCGGAGATGCGTGGTCAGATGCCCCTTATATTATATTATTTACAGGTGGCCTCTGACGTTCGAGTGGCGTTAGGCTTTTTAGGCCTCTGATTCTCCAAGAGAATCATGCCAATCCCATTTTATCAAGATAGCCTACGTGTGAAAAAGTTGTTCTCAAAGTGTATTCACATAGACGGTTAGGCGACCTTTTGATATTTATTTTCAGTACTTTATTGGCAAGCTTCTATGTATCTTGTTACGTCCCTCCGAGGAACTGGCCCCTTTCCAGGTATAGATGTGTATCCACAGGAGTACAGACCCGGACCTGACGCATCATTCTCCGTTGAGGAGGTCTTACCTTTTGAGTACCAGTGATAGCTCATTGCTGATGGATATCTTAGTTCATGTTCTTTTATTTGACATTATCTTATATTGGGGTTTTGATCTCTTCTATCATTTTAGTTTTGCTATAGTCGAATGGCACTACCACCTTCACTTGAGGGAGTGCATAATGTATTCTATGTGTCACAACTAAGACGATATGTGGCACACATCAGTCATATGCTCGACCACTCCGAGATCACCATTGGGCCGAGCTTGTCATACCAAGAGCAACCCATAGAGATTCATGATCGTCGAGAGAAGGTGTTGAGGAATCAGTCTATTCCTTTGGTTCGTGTGGCATGGAGACATCATTCGCCATGAAAATCCACTTGAGAGCGCGAGGATGACATGCACAAACATTTTTCACATCTGTTCGAAGAGCAATGTATGATTTTACTTTGTTCTTTCTACCGCATAATATTTTTATTTTCTACCATGCGATAGTATTAATTTCGAGGACAAAATTTCTTTAAGTGGGGTAGAATGTAACCACCTTAAAATTTATAATTAATAATTAAAATAAATACTTGGTTTTATACGTATGGCAGTACATGAGGGTCACTTAGTAGTAGATTAATAATATATTAGATATAAATTTTAAAAATACGTAATAATAGCTTTCGTGAATAAAAAAAAATAACAATAATTATTTTCCAAGGAATAATACTACTACTAATAATAAATGATAGTAATAATAAAATAAAATAATTAATTAGTTAAGAAAATATATATGTGTATATATAATAATAATAAGACAAAGGAATAAGAAAAAAACAACAAATCACCTAAACAACTAAGCAACAATAGCAGTAACAAAAGTTCCTTCCCCCCCACCCCCGCGGATCACGACCGACCCGACCCGCCTCGAGCACCCATATTCGGCTATATATATATATATATATATATATATATATATATATATATATATATATATATAAACTAACGAAAACCCTAATCCTAACCAACGAGCGACTGTCCCAGACCCGCTCACGCCTTCGTCGACCTCTCTGCCATCCTCACCCACCGCCGATCGCCGGGTGACCACCTCCGAACCCACCCGAAGTCTTGTGCGATCCACAACAACCATAGCCAGGTACACATATCTCGAACCCATTTTCTTCCTACATATGCAACCGAATTTTGATCCAGTTGTTTAAATTTAACCACAACATGAACACCTTCTAAAGTTTTCAAGTAGTTTTATTCGAACCACTTAATTTATGATTTAAATTTATCCAAAACTTTCCGAAAAACCACTATTTTAGATATATGTGAATTGACAGTTTTCGAAACCAACATACTAATTTGGAAGACAATTTTCTCCCAATCAGTCCAACCAAAATTTGATTTTCTTTTTCTAATACAAAGTCAATATAACCAGGATTGAAATGACCTATTATTTGCGTATATTTGATCATTATTCTGTGCAAAAATTTAGATTTAAAATAACAAAAATAGCCTTCAAGAACTTAGAAACTTGCGATACGGAGTGCGTTCCGACAAACCGGACCACCATGTCATATACCAGTTGCACCAAAAGGCACGTATGGTATTTTTTGACGTGCGGGCTTTCGCAAAAGTTTATTTGGACATGTGTGTGCGTCGAAATCAACCTATGTCAGTAAAAGTTCACCTGTATCTGTATTTTCAAATTACCCTATTAGTTTATGTTAGCTCATCGGATCAACACGAAACTTATGCCAACGAATCCGTGGTATCACGTTGTTCCTTTGACCCAAGTTTCATGCAATTCTGAGATAGTTGACCAAACCGCCTATTTGCGGGCCCCACAGTTTGACTTGAAGGACAAATTTGTGATCGGCTCACCGGAATCCAAAATTGGACATACCGTTGAGTTTGTATCATCGTTTAGGATTTATTTTACCTATAATTTGTCCTATTTAGAGTCTTTTACCCCTGGCATATTTTTTGGTACAAAGTGGCCCACATGTAGACCCCGCTTTGATCCAAAATTACTGTTTTGCCCCTGTGTCCAAATTGGACGAAATGGTAGAATTTTATGACTATCTTTCTGATTCTGGAGATGTTGGTGATATTTATTTCAGCATCCGAAGACGTTCATTTAGAGGCAGTGGTTCCTGAACCCTTGTACTTGACCTTTGGACGCTTATATTACACAGCTTGCTTGCCAGGCAACTATACCTTGCCATTGTACTTTTATTTATATTTCTTATTTGCCTGCATATTTTATGTTGGTTAGTTTTATATATTTTAAACTGTAATATAAATTTTGTGTCCAAGAATAACTTGGGTGCAACGACGGTTGCGTCATCTTTTGTCACTTATTTATACTGTGCATGTTGACCATGTTTTACGAGACCACCCTATGATGTTAAGGCATTCTTATGTTTCATTGGTCGTAACACATTTGTTACACGAGTATAAATTTCATGTAGGACATGAACTTGTGGGACGGGCTGGCCACCTGTACGTATAGGACGTACGACGGATAGGAAATAACTGCGGATAGTAATGCATGTTAGAAGACTTGGCAATTATTAAAGGTCTCATTGTGTCATTGATGTGACATGAATAGAGCATGGGATAGGAAGAACAATGAGTAAGGCGTTTGGGCTCCTTTACACTTTTTCTTTTGTAACCCGTACGCTCCACCGGAGATGCATGGTCAAATGCCCCTTATATTATACTATTTACAGGTGGCCTCTCACGTTCGAGTGACGTTAAGATTTTTAGGCCCCTGATTCTCTGAGAGAATCATCCTAATCCTATTTTATCCAGATAGCCCACGTGTGAAAAAGTTATTCTCAAAGTGCATTCACATAGACGGTTAGACGACCTTTTGATATTTATTTTTAGTACTTTATTGGCATGCTTCTATGTATATTTTTACATCCCTCTGAGGACCTGGTCCCTTTCCAGGTATAGATGTGTATCCACAGGAGTACAGACCCGGACCTGACGCATCATTCTCAGTTGAGGAGGTCTTACCTTTTGAGTACCAGTGATAGCTCATTGTTGATGGATATCTTAGTTGCTGTTCTTTTATTTGACATTATCTTATATTGGGGTTTTGATCTCCTCTATCATTTTATTTTTGCTATAGACGACTGGTAGTAGATTTGTCTCCACCCGACTATTATTCTTGATACTTCATATTTGAGACTTTTAGTTATATATTTTGATATTTCTTTACTTGTATTATGGATGAGATATAGATGCCTATGACTTGTGTTAACAATATATGTACCACTTATGAATAATTGTTCATATTATAGCATACGTATGTGTTATGATTTTCCAACACTTTGGATTTGTCATATACATACGGCTGGCATGCTACGTATTCCTAATCCTACGTATTTTAGGAATGGGCATGACAGAAGTCCAGTTGGAGTGTACGATTCAGATCTTGGAGGATATGCTTCAATCATGCACTCTCAACTTCGGTGGCTTGTGGGAGGATCACTTACACTTAGTAGAGTTCTCCTACAACAACAACTTCCAGACGAGCATTCAGATAGCACCCTTCGAGGCATTGTTTGGTTGGAGGTGTAGATTATCCTTATCTTGGGATGATATTGGCGAGAGGCAGATGATTGATCCTGAGATGATAGCTCAGTCAGTGGGGGTTATCAAGAAGATTAGAGAGCATCACATAGTGGCTTAGGATCATAAGCGTCATTGTGTAGATTTGCATCAGTGTCATCTTGAGTTCTCTATCGGCGACTACATATTTTTTTGGATTTTGCCTACCCATGGAGTTATCAAATTCATAGTACAGAGAAATCTTAGTCCTAGATTTATCAGTCCGTTCGGTATTCTCGAGCGCATAAGAGATATTTCATATCGATTATCTCTTTCGTCGTCGCTTTTTTAGGTACATGACATATTTTACGTGTCTTAATTGTGTCGATATATTGCGGATCCGAGCCACATCCTAGATCATTCCAAGATTGTTATTGGTACTGATATCGTATGAGGAGAGGCCCATATCTATTTTGGACTGGAGGAAGAAGGTTCTCAAGAACCAGACGATCCGACTAGTTTAAGTTTCTTGGGGTCATCACTTACCGGGTGAGTCGACGTGGAAGCACGAGGATGATATCACTACTCGTTACCCCTATTTGTTCCACTCAGGAGGGATACTTATTTGTGTCCTCTGTATCCTATCCTGCTTATGTGTGGTAGTTGTTTGCAGTAGCTAGTTTCTTTTATATTTCTTGTTCGAAATACTTGTCTAGATTTTATTGTTATATGAGTTTCCTGCCAAGATCTTGATAACATGCTTTCTAGAATTTTTTTTTGTTTGATTTAGAGCCTTATTGAAATTTTGATGTCAAAATTTTTCTTAGGAGGGGAGAGTTGTGAGACTCGTCTCACAGTATATGTATTGGTATATGGATACATATTTTATACTTTTTATTGTTCTTTATTGGATCTCGTAGAATCTCTGAATTTCCTCAGAACTGAAAATTTTCTTACTGATCGGGGTACCGCCGGCATGACGCGACATACCGATGGAAAATCTGACTGACAGATATTCGTTTTGCTTTTAAGATATTTTCGAGATATTTTTATTTAAATATTTTTGTGCATAGTATTTGATACTTTCTATTATTCATTGGTTTATTAGGTTTTCATTGAACGGACGAGATTGATTTAATCTCGTGATTTGGATCGCTGACATGGCGGATCGGATGGTCATGATTAAATCACATCTTCTATATATATAAATTGATTTTCTCACTCATCTCTCTTTTCTTTCTTTCTTCACTTCTTTATTTCCTCTCCATTTCCCGCAGGAGCTAGGAGCTTGGTCTTGAGGCCTAAGAGTGTGGTTTCTTAACCTCTCTTGGCTGTGGAGTTGAAGTTTAAGACTAGGAGTTTCACTTGAGACAAGTATATCTTAACAAACTCTTGAACAAAAATATTTTATTGTTGTTTTTGTTTTCCTTGACTTTAAATACTTAGAATTTTATGAAAATTATTTTGTTAAATATGTTTCTTTAGTGATTTTCAGCCATGTGCATGTTTCAAAAATTGACTTGAGCTAGGGTTAATTTTCTTGCGTAGGCTAGTTGTGGCCTTAGTAGTATGGACTCCATATCACGAGAGATGTTGGAGATTCTATCTTGGATTATGATTTTATATGCTACCTGAGACCCGTAACTAGCTTCTACCCTAGTGGATTTGTGTTTTGTGGAATCCGGACAAGTTATAATTTTCTTAAAAATTTACTTTTGCAGTACTTCTCAAAATTGATCTAACAAATCTCAAAATTGGTGAAATCACCCAGGTTGTAGGAAATTTGGTCATATACAATTTTGACCTTTCAAAATCAAGATTTCGAGTTAAAACAGAGTTTTTACGACCCAAACAAGTCTCAAAATTATTCCAAGTCCGGGTTTCTGTGACCACTCGGAAGATCCAACGGTGATCCACGGCAGTCTTATGGATAGTCTAATTTTTGGCCCAAAAACTTGCTGTGAACAATCGGATGATCCGACGGGGTTCCGCGGCTGCCCGACAGATGATCCATATTTTGACCTATTAACTTGCTGTGACAGAACGGATGATCCGACGGTGATCTGAGGAGATCCGACGGATGATCCGGGTTATATCATCCTTTCTTGCACATCTTTACAGTGAGTATCATGTCTATGATGGATTCTGCGGAATGCCACACCCGAAATCCTGAAATAAAATGTTAAGGATTTTAACTAGCTTGAATAACTGGATCATTAGAAGGAAAAATCTCTAGGTTGCATGTAGTCCAGTTATCTAGCCACCTTATTTCGATCGACTTGGAGCTCTCCATCGAAAGGGACATATTTTTAACACACCGTCGAGTGGGGAAATTGCGTAAGGTATAAGACTATTAGTTCACCATCGTGAAGAGCATACTAGGTTGTCGTTGCTATGATGCAACTTCCTAGGATGCAGGCATTGAGGATTGGTAGTCTATTATATATATTATCTTAGTTATGGATGGATGTAACTTGGATAGTCTGCGGGGAATGTGACCAATAGAGAGGTTCTCAATATTGCATTTACTAGTAATTAGGTTTTGTGATAACCGTAGTTATCTAAAGTATCAAGCAATATTTCTTGCTTGGCTGTGATTAATGGATGGAGTCCATTTACTGTCATGCTAGTTCTTGCTCTGATACTAGATCTTGTCTCATTTTATTTATATTGTCCTACTTGTCAGATTACTTTTATATGTACTATTACTTATATGTTAATCTTGCCATGTCGATGATCCCGGGCATGCCACCTGTTCTAGTTTACCTGATATGACTTGTACTTATTCACTTGCTCAGTTTTACTTTTTATGCCACCAGTTTATTTTTATGTTTTCTGTTGTACTTTATATATTTCGGTGGTTATATGTTTCCTTAGTATATCATAGCTTGGTGTTACATGATGGTTTTAGTTCATAGTTTTTGGCCTTCTTTATGGTACTTGCTATTTGGGGTCTGACCCCACTGGTTTTGTTTGGCCAGATTTGATAGCATATATTGTACACCTGGAGCACCAGACCGATTGAGTGAGTTTCTATTTTGTTCTCCCACTTATTGTATATATTCTTTTGTGGTGTTTAGCCCCGAGCATATATTTAGCTCGTATTTTGGACCTGATACATCACCTACTGGGCATGACATGATTAACATATTCTAGACTATAAGTAGAGTTGATCATGTATGACTATTACTCTGCTAGTTCTTTATTTTATATTACTAGCTTCATGATCATCTATATATATATATATGGTTTGGGACGCTTTACTATCTTGCTTCTGATTATCATATTTCTTGTATATTGTGGA
Source organism: Iris macrosiphon (assembly GCA_036927795.1). NCBI lineage: Eukaryota > Viridiplantae > Streptophyta > Magnoliopsida > Asparagales > Iridaceae > Iris > Iris macrosiphon. Next base: position 92,766,911 of record JAYESA010000019.1, on the reverse strand, counting down.
TTCCTGCTTGTGATTGAATAATGGCTTGTAGTATTAACCCCCATGTCTACTCACATTTGTGACCATATCTCAGGATACTAGAGTACTCTGGTATACGTAGATAGCTTTGTCTGCCCCTGCTCTCCAATATTCTGGTTTTGGGGCATGACAAAATAATACTTGGAAAAACTCCAAACTAGAAGCATCACCAGTTCTTAATGTTGTGCTTATTTAAGATATTTGATATCTTAGTGCTAAACTTGAACTCAAGATTAATCAGGAAATTCCAGGAATTATAAACAAAATACTCAAGCATGGCTAAAATCCAGATAGTATTCATGACCAAAAAGAGTAATAATAGTGTTGAGTTGAAGAAAAAAAATACTCCATGTCTAGTTTAACATAAGAAATGTTTATCATGCAATTGCAAAGCTCTACAATTTTTAAACTATTAATATGTAATCAATAGTGGACAAATGGACTACCAAATATTCTTCCTTCTGGTTCATATAGTTCATATCAAGGTTCACAAGAGAGATATCAGAATGGGTATCGATAGTTTCAATAATTTTGTTGCTTTAGAGCATACGACACTAAGCTTCAGATATTCTATCGTTAATTCAATTTATGAATGCATACGTTTGTATATGAGTAAATAATTTCTTGAGAGGTGATAAAACTTTAGACGGGTAAGCCATGGAAGCAGCAAAGGGGGCTCTTCAAATTGCCAAGTCAAGGCTGACAATATTGATATTATAGTAATGTGCACATCCACTCCAGATGGTTTATTTGGAGGTGGTGGTGAGCAAAGTTTTGGAAGATATTATTTTAGAATAGGAATTTGAGTTTTTTCCCTACTTTACAAAGATTCGGTAACCATAGTCAACTAAGATTACTTTATTTTGATTCCTTTTGTGCTTTAGTGGCCATAAACTAATAATGTCATCATTTTATTGTATGAATAATAAAATTTCTATTAGAGCTTCAAAGTTTTAAAGGTGTATGGAATTCCTTTACTGCTAATCTTATATTATACACATTCTCAAGGAGATTTACATGAACATGACTTTTGAAGAATTTTTAAGTAAAATGAATCATAGAAACTGCTATAAAATAAGGGGTTTGTCAGGCCATATAAATATCGTGTTTTCTTAGCACTTAGTCAAGCATATTTTCTATGTGAAGAGAAGACTTCATGCGTGCCAATATATTGTTTCCTCATTAATATTGTTTAATAAAATTCATGTTAGCTGACTTCTTGCTTTTTGATAATAGTGCAAAGCAACTTGAATACATGTTAATCTTGGTAAACATATTTAAAACTTCAAGGCAAGTCATTTGATATGCTTGGAAAGAGTGTAAGGAGTGGAACAAAGAAAATCATTTTTTTATTGCTTCAATGAACTAGAAGCTTCAATTAACAAGTCTGACATCGTTTTGCATTTTATTTAAGCTCATAGTTATATTAGCTGATATTTTTCATAATTTATTTAGGTCGTACAGTGTCACACCCCAGTTCCGAAATACGAGTAATGGGGGTATGACACGACGAACTATGCACTGTAGAGTACACAGATACCCCGTAGTACGGTCAAGGCTATAAAGAGACAAGGGTTGCATCCTACAATCAAGTCGCTTATGGTCACACAGAACATCTATCTCTCAATCATAAAAACAAAAAGCAATAAGCATAGAACATATAAGATAAATCATTAAGGCGTCACAAAGGCTCTATCAGAATGATCAAGAAAGTAGCTGTACAAAATGATAAGCTAATTAAGCAACAAAATTACATGACTAAAATCAGCTGCAGTCTGAATAAGTATAATCATGTAAGGAAGCTAATATCTAGAATTATCGGCTAACATGTGCCAGTGGCTAAACCAAAAAAATAAAAGAATGTCCATATACGAGTGGTGGAGAAGAAACCCACTCTTGTCCCTCATCGGCCATCCGTTTGGTGTTTACTATCAGTCAAGAAAAGATATGTTGGATTATTAGGCTCTAGCTCTAAACTTGGTCATACAAAACTAGTCGGGTTAGACCGCAAATAGCAAGTACCACAAAAAAGTACGAATGAAGAAACAAGAACCCAAATCAAAGCATAAGTAATGCATTAGCCAATAATCATTGGCGTATACTCCATTATTGAGGTGATACAACATTCCTACACCAAACAAGAATAAGAAATGCCATGTCACTTCGAGATAGAATACATCCTATGATTAAGGTTAAGGTAGAGGTTCTGTGTCATAGTTTCGGTCCATATCATATCGTAGCATAATAGCCCAAACCTACAACCAAACAAGAACATGGGCTGGACTACCATACCACAACAGTCCATGTTCCCAGAATACTAACAGAAATGATACAATACACAATCAAATTTGATTAATGAATCAGCCAAACAATCATATGGCTACCTATGTGAAGACTGGGTTATCCTAGTAGCATAATGCATATAATATGGATCCTCAGATCATGCTATGTACAACCGAGGCTACCCGATCCAATGATAATAATGCATTGCATGTAGTGTATGCACCGGTCCCTCGTAAGGTCACCGTGCTAAACTGATCAATATATAGCACATAGTACATATATTAATCGTATATTGCCACCCACTAATGCGGATGGTATACAATATCCGTGGGTGCGGCCTTGCACACAATAAAAATTGTCTCAGGTGGCCGTCATGCATGATCTTGGGATTCCATTCCGTCTCATTGCTCTACGTGTTTTGACTATAAAAACTACCCCATAAGGCAACCAATTTTGTAGCAACGTAACATTTTTCGTTTCTAATAAATTTTTTCTACAACGCATATTTTTGTCAGTTCTAAAAAAAGATTTTGTAACGGAATATTTTTTATTGCCATAACTCCGTTGCCAAAGACTAAAAAATTAATAGGCAATGATAATGTCGTTGTAGAAGCATAAAAAATACGCTGGATAGCTCTACGCAGCATATTGATGCAAAGCAGCGTAAACAGAGGACTTCAGAGCCTTCAAACGTGCAAACAGAGCTTCTTCGCCGAGCACAGCGTGAAATACAGACTCAAGGACCATCCGCGTAGGGCAGTATGTCCAGGCTGCTTCAGCGTAAACAGGGTGCTTCATCGCCTATATGGCGTAAAACTCATCCTCTTTCAATGCAGCATTGAAGTGTATGAGGGACGCTTCTTATTCTCCGAAGTGAACCTGTCAGACCCTGCAATGAACCTGTCAGATCCTGTAATGAACCTAACGTCTCGACTTCTGACAAAGGGATACTGCTCGACTACCCAGGCGACGGCTATAATGATGGCGCGACACTGCAACCCAGGCTGTCATTTACTACCATTTCCCTTGCGTAAACCGCTTTTACGTACACGGAGGAATATGCTGCCTAGTTTTACACAGGCAGATGAGAGCTCCTTACGCTCCGCGGAAGACAAACCGCCTGCCACGTCAAAATCTGTACTTCATACAGGGCTCGAGACACGTCTCTGCATTTAATGCACAGGGTGGTGACATGCCCTCAAGGCTCGTCTCTGCAATTAATGCGTCGAATACTGACAGATGCCTGAGGCACGTCTCTGCGCTTGATGCACAGAAGGGTGGCAGACCTTCAAAACACGCCTCTGTATTTAATGCATAGGATGATGGCGGATCTCCATATTTAATGCAGAAGATTTGATTAAATGCCACTGAACCGTCGTTTAGTGACATCCCCTTTGCGAGAGCTGCTCCTACGCATACAAGGGAATACGCTGCCCAGTTCTACACAGGCAAACGAGAGCTCCTTATGCTCCGCAGAAGATAAACAGACTGCCACGGTAGTGGTTACTGTTCGCACAGGATTCAAGGCGCATATCTACATTTAATGCACATGATGATCGCAAATCTTAAAAACAAGCGTCTGCCTTTAATGCACAGGATGGGGGCAGATCTCTATATTTAATGTAAGAGATCTGATTATCTCCAAAAGCCGTAATTTCGGCTAAAGACGTCCACATCATCACTCTGGCATGTTACGCAGCGGCTTCTATGCCTATTCAGCTTCGGTGCCTGCTCGGCTTCTACGCCTACTCGGCCTCTATGACCACTCGACTTCTACGCCTACTCAGCTTCTACGCCTACTCGGCTTCTATGCCGATTTGATAACTATTTGGCTTCTATGCCATGGTGACAGACATTTGGCTTCTATGCCAACCTCTTCTACACGATGGATACCTACCTATGTGGCTTCTATACCATGATCTTCGTAGCGATTATACGCATTTTGTCTTTTAGTTGGACCCGCGTCACACGCTCATTCAAAGGATCATCTATACGCAGGCATTGGTTATTTTAACCGTTGTGTAAAAGGGTGCTGTACTTTCCACTACTCGATTTTTACACCGATTGAGTGGTCACTGTCACTAAAACTCTATAAATAGAGACCTCTATCAACAGAGGACAAGGTCGAAGAAATTAGGTTTGAAAACTGATCAAGAAATCCAGTATCAGATCCAACGGTCGCAAAGATCGAAGGTCAGACGGTCGATCGAGAGAGAGAGAGAGAGGAGAATCCGGAGCTCAGGCAAAGAGAAGGGATCGACGACTTTGGCATCGGGCATCCACCCTCTTTAGCAACCTTTGAAGCTGCTAACTGTCTTCCACGACACTTCTTCAACATCGTGTGGTTCAAGGTCTAAAGTGATCGACTGCAGATCAGACACCTATAGCAATATTCACCCAGATTAAATAAATTGTACCTAGACATCCTCGTGTAGGATCGAATTTGTACAATCTTGTTTGTAAACAATAAAAGAAGGGGCGGGTCTTCATACAAGACCTCGTTTTCCCGCATTCATCAAATCTTTTCTCGTTTATATTACATCCAAAACAAGATGGCGACTCTGCTGGGGACATCTTTCTCTTCTGATGAGGAAGCTATTGCTCAACACGATGCGGTATCCGTGGGATCCGTGAAGAAGACACTGGTCGACCAGTTCGACCAGTCTGCCTATGAAGATATGCTCCGAACAAGGGGCAGCTCTCACTCTCTCTCTGACCAAAACAACAGGAAGCTGCGTAAGGTCTGGATGCCCAAGACATCCTCTACCATTCCTGTGGGTTCTCCGATCTCTCCGACCAATGAGGTTGTAGCATTGCTCCCTCCACGCCCTGCGCGTAAAATTCAGTCGCCTGTCTCTGACAGAACCGACAAAACTTCTGGCAATGCCTCAGCGCTAACCCAGAAGTATACTCCGCACTCTGCGCGTAAAATTCAGTCGCCTGTCTCTGACAGAACCGACAAAACTTCTGGCAATGCCTCAGCGCTAACCCAGAAGTATACTCCGCACTCTGCGCGTGAAATTCAGTCTCCCGTCCCTGGCAGAATAGACAAAACTTCTGATAAAGCCTCAGCGCCAAATCAGAAGTACAAGACACGCTCCGTGCGTAAAATAACATCTGACCTCTACGAAGAACCAGATGATCCCTCTGATCTCCGCAATGGAAAGCAAGCGGCGGACCGCTCAACTTCTCGGCCATTACGCCAGCAAGGGAACAATCTGCACGCCCTCCGAATTATGCGAGACGCTGATGGCCGCCTGAGGACATCCTCAGCTTTACGCCAACCAGAGCGAAGCTCCAAATTACGCCAGGCGAAGTCCCTAAGCGTAAAAAAGGCTCCAGTTGCGGAAAGACACCCTCCCCGGGGATTATCCGCCACCCAGATGGCCAACCTGTTGTATACGGGTGGCACAGGGAAGACTATGACTCCCATCGTCTGCATGCCCACCAATGGGAACAGAAGGAACAAGCCATCATCTTCTTCTTCTATAACTTCTCCTGACCTGCGCAAGTATCTAATCCAGAAACGCAAGGAGAGGGGATCTTCCAGCATGGCTGTTACGCCTCCTAGCGAGCACTGTTGTAATAGTCACAGAATTATAATTAAATATTGCTGTTCTAAGGCAAAACGGCCAGTTTTCGACCGGCTGAGCTACTCTCCATCTCTCCTAGAAGAAGAGCCCATGCATGCATCTGTGAACATGGCTTCACATATACCTGGAGGAAGCTCAGGCTCAAGACGTCCGTCCTCTAGAACTCCGAGCCGAAGAAAATTCAATATGCTCCTTAGGGACGCCGAAGCCGGGGTATTCCAGAACACTCGTTCAAAGTCACGACAACTGACTTTGCGCTCTTCTGATTCCGATGCTGGGGGTCGTCAGTCTCCCGAATCAGATACTGAGAGTATAGAGTCAACTTCTGCAGCGACCTATACTCATCCTTCAATGACGCCCAGGGAGATGGGAGTTTATGCCATTAAAGATGAACACGAGGAAGCCTCACCATCAGGGAACGCTGAGCAATGCATTACTACACTAGAGACATCTCTAAAACAAATGCAATCCATGATGGAGAACATGCACCAAATGATGCTAACTCAACAAGCGGCTGCTATGGCTCAAACATCGGTCCTGCCTACCCAGATACGCGTGGGGGTGGACCTACCACCATCTAACATGATCCAAGAGCCTGCTCTTGATCAAGAGTCAGCTGGTCCTTCACTTCCTCACTCGGAGAATATACTACCTCCTGCGAAAGTCACGATACAACTGACTCTGCACCATTCCGTGGCCTCGCTACCAGCTGAAAATCTGATACAAGCAGTGCGGGAGTTGAAAGCCCAATTCGATGCCTTGAAGCACAAAGATCAGCTCAAGAATTTGGGAATCAACCAGCCATACCCAGCTATCTGGGAAGAGGTCCATTTTCCTCCGAGGTACAAACCTCAGACTATGGCCCTCTTCGAGGGAAAAACATCACCAAGTCAGTACATGAACTATTTCAGTATGATGACGGTGTTGCTATAAGGGAATGACGCCCTCCTCACCCGGGTGTTCAAAGGCTGTCTCTCAGGAGTAGCTTACTAGTGGTACCGCAGCCTGGCGGACAACTGCATTACTTCCTTCGAAGACTTTAAGACTTTATTCCTCATACGATTCTACGAGGGAGGAATGGACATGTCTATGTCCTCTCTCATCGAAGTCAAGCAAAGCGAGAAGGAGGACGTTCGTACCTTCGTCGAACATTTTTGCCAAGCCACTTTACAGATGCCTCCAGGAGTTCCAAACTCAGCATTGGTAGACATTTGCAGGAAGAACCTTCTTCCCGTGATCTCGGTGTTCACAGGACCATATCAGTTCCATGATTGGCCCTCATTCATCATTTCAGTGGTAGCCGCCGAGGACAACAGTCGCAAAGCGCGTGACAATGGCATCATGATCTCTACCTCTGACAAAGGCAAGAGTTTATCCCCCAACAGCGACCATCCTAGCAAGGGAAAAGAAGCTCTGGCGATCAATACGTCCAGACAAAATACTGTGGCAACCACGCAGGCAAAACCTGGGACTTCCAGGCCCGTCGAGGTATACTCTTTCGACGACGACATCATCCCGAGTATATTCGAGTGTCTCGTCAAAAGTGGCAAGATAACCCTTCCGGAAGAGAGGCGGCCCAATGAAGTCGGCAGTGCCAACAACCCCAAGTACTGCATCTTCCACAGATACGTACACCACCCAACAAAGGCGTGTTATATACTGAAAAGGAAGATCCAAGAGCTGATCGATGCTAAAGCCATCACCCTGCGCAATAGCGAGAAGACGGTCACGGCCAATATGATCTCTCTACAATTTGGCAATCTGTCCCAAGAAGTACCAGACGGTGTTATACCTATTTCCCGGACAACGATGAACATCGTTAATCTCCCTCCGGCTAGGAGTCAAAATCATGACCTGTTACCCCTAACTACCCAGAGAGGCGAGATTATGTGGGTTCACCCAGACTTGGTGTCGGAGCTCGAAAAAGAGACTAATGCTACTAAAGCTAAGTCCAGTAAAAACTCCAAATGCAAACCCTGCCATATGGTTGCAACTTCTTCGACATCAGACGAAGACGAGGTTTTTTTTGCAGCAACCCGTTCAGGGAAGACTTACCTCAAGGACTACGGAGAAAGTCAGGAAGACGCACCTGCAGATGCTTCAGCTGCCAAGCCTTCAGAACCAGAGCCCGCAGTACCAGAGGCCGGTCCATCGAGACCAACTTCGGCGGACAAGGGGAAGCAAAAAGAAGTGCGCTTCGATAAACCTGTGAAAAACATTCAAAATAAAGGTTTAGAGAAGCCGTACAACTTCGACATCTTGGCCCAACTAGCTAATACACCAGCCAGATTTTCCATCTTCGAGCTACTCAGGCTCTTCCAAGACACTCGTCTAGCCCTGAGTGAGGCATTAATATAGGCGGATACATACTTGACCCAACTCAAGTCCCCCGATGAAGAACCCGTGGCGTGTCCTCGATGCCACAGTGTAATGGAGGTGGTCCCAAACATCACTTTCACTCAAGACGACATGCTGTTAAAACATAACAGGCATGACAGACTCCTCTACCACACCGGGTACGTCGGTTCCATGGAGGTCGACCGGATTCACATAGATCCGGGATCCTCAATCTGCATCATTCCTCATAGTCTGCTCAGACCGCTGAGGATTCCTACCAGAGAATTGGCTTACACCACCACTACTATTATGGGCTTCAACGCCGGAAGAAGTAAGCCATTGGGAAAAATTTGCCTGAGGATCCAGATTGGCAATCTCAGATCGGTGGCTACATGCTACGTCATCGATTCAGAGGTGTCCTACAACATCCTGCTGGGAAGACCATAGATCCACGACCACAATATCGTTCCTTCGACCCTACATCAATGCTTCAAATATGTAGACGCCCAAGGGACAGTACAAACGGAGGTTGCTGACCTAAACCCGTTTAAAGGAGTAGAGTCCTACTACTCCGACGCCGTGTTATACTCTCAAGACTACACGGAAGAGGTGTCAGCACAAGCAGAGAAGGAATCCCACCGGGAGCCTGAAGAGCCTTCTGCCAAGCAACCTCTGTCAATCAAGGTGAAAGGGCGGACTACCCGTCCAAAAGCCATAGAGCCTATGGCTATCCACCTGAACAAGACCAGGTCAGGGAAAGGGGGTGATCCTCTAGTGATCACTCTGAACCAGAAGCCTCCGCCCTTAATCATCAACCTTCGGCGCAACAAGCAGCCGAGTGATATAAATGCAACCAGGAATGCGGTTTCCGATAATAACAATGGACCTCTTTTCCAGTATATCGACGCTCAAATTCCAAATCAGGAACCCTCTCTCCATGACGATATAGAGCCTATAGCACGAAAATTCTTGGCAGCTATAGATTTCTACCACCCGTATATATGGGAAGTGGCGTCATCATCCAATGTCACCACGACATATGGACCACATGAGGATTCTATCTTCATTATTCCACCTGCCCGCGATGGTCAGCGTTCAATAGTCTTCGGCCGCATGCACGACGAACAGACTATACAAGAGGATTCCGTCGATGACGATGCTGGTGAAATACTAGTTCACAGGTACAGCCCGCAAGCCTTAAAGATCATACAAAATATGGGTTACAACTTGAGGATGGAACCAGGTCTCAACTACGGGAAAGGCAGACGAATACCGCTGCTCGACAATCCCCACTATCAACAAACCCGTTTCGGGTTAGGGTACGCCACCTCACTTATGACTTCCACGTCAGATGAGGATATTTTTTCCCCTTTTCAAGATGGCCCATCGCCCTCCGACTCATTTCACGCTCTCGAGAAAACATTATCAGTAAATATGGTAGCGACGGATTCCTTCGAATCAGACGAACAAGAATCCGAACCATTCGAGAACGATGCTTGGGCTCAGCAGATGGATACACAATGGGAGTTCCGCTTCGAGCAAAGAGAACCTCCCATTAAAGATGAAGTTATCCAGATTGACATAGGGAATGAACTTTCACCAAAGCCGATATATATCAGTAACGACCTTTCCGAAGAAGAAAGGAAAAAAATTATCCAGCTGATAAAAGAATATATCGATGTCTTTGCGTGGAATTATGAGGACATGCCGGGTCTTGATCCAAAGGTGGCTACTCATAAACTCAACATACTGCCCGACTCAAAGCCTGTGAAGCAGCACCAACGCCGGTTCCGCCCGGACATGATGGACGCCAGTGAAGCTGAAGTCAAGAAGTTGATAGCCTGCGGCTTCATCCGTGAGGAACAACATCCAGACTGGGTCGCCAATGATGTCCCGGTCATGAAGAAGAATGGGAAAGTACGTATCTGCATCGATTACCAAGATCTAAACGCAGCCTGCCCCAAGGATGAGTTCCCTTTTCCTATCACAGACGTCATGATCGACAATACATGCGGTTTTGAACGTATGTCTTTCATAGACGGATTCTCAGGAGACAATCAGATCAAGATGCATCCTGAAGACGGGAAGCATACCGCCTTTCGGACACCACTGAGGGTATATTGCTATACGGTCATGCCCTTAGGATTAAAGAATGCCGGGGCTACGTACCAACGGGCTATGAGCAACATATTCCATAAGCATTTACGCAAGACAGTGGAGTGTTACGTGGACGATATAGCTGTCAAAAGCTGCCTCAGGGATAGCCACATCCAAGACTTGAAGACAATATTTGAATTGATCCGCCAATATTAACTCAAAATGAACCCTACAAAGTCCTTTCTGGGGGTATCTAGTGGCAAATTTCTGGGATTTGTCATCACCGCCAAAGGCATTCAAGTGGACCCCGATAAAGTCAAGGCCATTTTAGAAATACGACCGTCCCATAATCTGACGGAACTCAGGGGATTTCAAGGCCGTCTGGCTTATATCCAGAGATTCATATCCAACCTCTCCGGGAGATGCCAACCCTTTTCGTGCCTCATGAAGAAAGGTGTATCCTTCGTCTGGGACGAAGCCTGTCAGCAAGCGTTCGGGGATATCAAGCGCTACCTCACCAGTCCACCAGTTCTAGTATCTCCTGTCATAGGAAGACCGTTCGTGCTGTACGTCCGAGCAATGGATCATTCCCTGGGAGCTCTTCTCCCATAAAAGAATGATATGGGCCACGAGCAGGCTATCTACTACCTCAGTACGATGATGGTCGGAGCCGAACACCGGTACAACCCAGTGGAGAAAGAATGCTTGGCCCTGATGTTCGCTATCCAGAAAATGCGACACTATGTCACGGGCCAAACCATTCACATCATCTCCCGGATCAATCCTCTTCGGGTATTGATGAGCAAGCCAAGTGTTCTTAATTCCCGACTCGCGACTTGGGCGATGTTATTAACGCCATATGACTTGGTGTACGTCCCTCAGAAGTCCGTCAAAGGCCAAGCATTGGCTGACTTTCTAGCTGCTCATCCGATCCCGGAAGCCTCCAAACTGTACGAGGACATTCCTGACGAAGTTGCAGAGTGTAATTTCGCAACAGAAGGCGATGCATGGCAATTGTTCTTCGATGGCGCCTCCAGGACTGGTTCCAGGGGACACGTGGTTTCAGGAGTAGGGATCGTCCTAGTCACTCCTGATAAACTTGTTATCTACCGAGCATATTCTCTTAGCGGGCCCTGTTCTAACAATGTGGCGGAATACAACGCTCTACTAATCGTGCTCCAAGTCGCTAAAGAGATGGGGGTCGAATCGCTGGAAACCTTCGGTGATTCTCTGCTGATCGTCAATCAAGTTAGAGGAATATATGAAGTCCGGAATCCCGACCTCATCCCCTGTCACCGAGCAACGATCGAGATAGCCATGACATTTAAGGGATTCTTCCTTGAGCATGTACCTCGGTCTCGGAATCTAGAAGCTGATGCCCTAGCAAGTCTAGCTGCAGATTTAGCTACTCCAATAAGAAGGCAGAATTCGGTAATCCTTCTTAACAGAGATTTATTCTGTGTGAAAAATAACTTTCACATAGAACATGGCTACACGGTGGACGCAGATCCGCCCAGAAGAGACTGGAGAAGTCCCTTTATAGATTTCGTAGCATACGGAATCTTGCCAGAAGATCCTAAAGAAGCAATACCTGTCAAAAGACGATCATTACGCTTCTATTTCGAAGCATTGTCGTAATGCCTATATCGTCGGTCTTACGACGGGCTCTTATTACGATGTCTCTCTGGTGATGAAGCACAGCAAATTATCCGTGAAGCTCACGACGGCGTGTGTGGGGCACATCAACCCAGTCCCAAGCTACAGGATCGTATCAGGAGAATGCGCTATTACTGGCCCACTATGATCGCAGACGCAATCCAGTATGCCAGACGACGCAGAGCCTATCAGGTTCATACGGACTTCATACATCGACCGTCCGAATATCTATATCCTACGGTTGCATCCTGGCCTTTCGAAGCATGGGGTATGGATATCATTGGTCCTATTCACCCGTCTTCTTCCAGAGGTCACTGGTTCATACTGGCCATCATGGATTACTTCTCCAAATGGGCAGAGGTGATCCCTCTTGCTGAGGTAAAAACATCTAATGTGACCAACTTCATCAAACATCACATTATTTATCGCTTTGGGGTTCCCCGACGGATAATCTATGATAATGGGCCTCAGTTCATCAGCCATGCGTTCCACCAATTTTGCGATAAGAATCGGATACGAAACGTGGCCTCTACGGCCTATTATCCGGCTGCTAATGGTTTGGCGGAAGCCTTCAACAAAACCATTATCAAACTCTTAAAGAAGTTCATCTCTTCGAACAAGAGAGATTGGAACGAGAAGCTGGAAGAATGTCTCTGGGCATACCGCACCACGGTACGAGCACCGACAGGTTGTACGCCATTCTCACTGGTCTACGGGAGTGAAGCAGTTCTCCCCATCGAGATTCAAATGCCGTCACTCAGGATAGCCGTGGCCAACGAGTTAACTCAAGAAAAGAATGACCTGTTAAGGCTTCAAGAGCTAGAAGGATTAGACAAGAAACGCCTCCAAGCTCAGCAGCGCATCGCACTCTACCAAGCACGCATTTCCAGAACTTTTAATAAAAAAGTAAAGGAAAGAGTGTTCAAAGTCGGCGAGTTAGTTTTAGCTGTAAGAAGGCCGATGATTCTTACTCATAGGAGTAAAGGCAAATTCCAGCCCAAATAGGAAGGCCCTTACGTAATCGAGACAACGTTCTCAAACGGCGCTTACAGGTTAGCCCAGCCTAATGGAGACCTGCTAATGGCTCATATCAATGGCAAATTCCTGAAAAGGTACTATGCTTAAGCCTCCTCTGCTCAAGCAGAATATGGCGAAGACCTCATTCTGACAAAACTACTTCCAGAACGAAACTAGTTGGATCATATTCTATCATGTCCATACGACCCCTGAATAGATATGCTCTGCTAAAACTTACCAAAAGTATATCACGTCCATACCACCTCCGATATCACTTTCACCCAAACTTGTCATTTACATTCCAAAATGATGGGTCTACAAAGTTAGATAAAAAAAAGCCTTTTATTATTCCCAGAAAAGAGCAAGAGTACATTAAAAAGCAAAAGCAAAAGTACATCATGAAGGGGGAGCGGTCAGGTCACGAAGCTGCTGCGCTAGTACGGCCATCCTCTCAGCCCCAGAATCCAAGACATCAGCTCGGACCCGCTCCAACCGTGCCTCGTCATCTATCAGGAGGGACAGTTCGGCTCTAGCCCGAAGGAAACTGGCACGGGCGACTCCTGCACTCGCCAAGTTCTGTTGTGCTACGACCAGTAGGCCGTTCACCACATCTAGACCTGCCGACGACTGAGAAGCCCACTCCTTAGCCTGAGCAAGCTTTGTCTCCAGTTTACGGACCCTCGCTATATTGCCGTCATGCTCGACCTAGCACTTCGTTTGAAGGGCGATAGTCTCCTCCAAAACGGCTTTTCCTTTGTCCATCTCCTGCTGGTTGGTCTCGATGAATTTATTCAGACTTTCCTTCTTTTCAACAAGATGCGCAGTCAAGGAGTCGTATCTAGCCTGGACCAGAGCTTCAATGTTGCCTCGAGCTAGCTGCAGGTATTCGATAATGGGTTGCTCCAAACCATTAACCATCGCCTCCAGCGCGTCAGCTACCCCGGTATCATCAAATTCCCGGATCGCCTCTATCGAGAACCGAGAGGATCTCTTCAGCGACGCAAAGTCCAGCTTCTTTGCCAACACCATTGACATTAGCGTTCTCAAAGTGGTGTAGAAGATACCGGTGTACTGTTCGGTCAGCGCAACTAGGTCCGCATGAACGTGGGGAGTATCCGCTATCGTGGCAACTTCCCCTCCAGGTATAACCACAGACGATGTAGCCACGGTCGTCGCCTCAGCAGGTGCTGCGACGAAAGAAGAAGCGCCAACACCGGACGAAGATACCAACATACTCAAAGGAGGCACTGTCACAATAACAGGCTCGTCCTCCTCTTGAGATATCGGAGTCTCCTCGACAGGCAAGCCAGCGCCCGAAGATGTCTCCTTTTCAAAATCGGGTACCTCCGTGTCGCCGTTAGAGCCAAAAGAGGCATCTACACTGCCCTCCCCAAAGAGGTCTTCCCCTGAAAGGAGGACGAAAGGAAGTTAATATCAGCATAATGTTAACTTTCCTAAAAGAAAAGGCGTAAAGAAGATATTTATCCGGGATCGACGACATATATGTCGCATCCGCAGCCTGTACAACTAAATTATTTCTTAATGATGTTAGGCAAGCTGTCATACCTGGGGAAGGGGGTTTGCTAACAGAAGATGACAGATAGTCTTCCAAGTCCTCCTCCAAATCCAACCGAGGCTCATCGGCTGGAATCGCACTAGGTGCACTCGCAGGCGCGGCAGAAGTCCCTCCCAATGCCGATCCGGCTAGAGGTATACGGAACTTTATTATACTCAGCCGCGAAGGCGACCTCGCTCCACTACCTGAAGCAATAGCAGCGACGCCAGCGTCCAGCTGGGATTCTCCGGCACCAACAGCCAAAACTGTAGAAGGTCCCTCTCTAAAAGGCGAGGAACCTCTAATCAAAGAATCGTCCCCAACACGGGAAGATGCGAGCTCACCTCCAGGAGCCTCAATGCCAGGAATCTGGAGAGAACGATTTACCATCTTCTTCTTCCTCTTTAGAGGGGAAGTCTCCTTGGGAGCAGGAGCCCTTTGCTTCCCAAGAACTGCCAAAGCCCCCGCGGGCAGAGGTACTTCACTCCTAGGGACCGACACCAGAGGCTCATCCGGGGTAACGGACTCACCCTCGTGGGAAGAAACCGAGGGGACTTCAACTCTTCTCCCAAGCTTGGAAGAGGGCACCCTAAAGCTTCCATGCATATCAAAATCGCGATGGAAGGTGTTCGTCGCCACATAGAACTGGGCATACGAATGCAGGATGCGCAGCTCCGTGGAGAGTGTAATGACGGGCATAATAAAAATTGCCCCAGTACAGCCCATGATAAAATATTGCCATCCCCTCGCTCCATCAATGAGTCCACCTCTGGACCTGAAGCTGGTGACGGTGTTACCCACGTGCAACTGATCTTACCCAAACTGCCGGGCAAACCGACTGGGCAAGTAGGGCTCCAGGAAGCAATGATCTTCGCTTCTGTACAGCAGATGGGATGGTCTGATACAGACCAACCAATTAAAAGCTTCGGGAGAAAGAATTGTCTTCTCTCTACCCGAATCCTCGAGCCTAATCCCCGATTGATTGCGATGCACAGGAGGGACGGTACAGAAAAGCTTCCAACAATGACTGAAGCCTAGCGCCCGGCGACAGTCTATAACTGTGTTCATGTTCCAGGAAGACTTCCTGTAGTTCAACAATAAACTACACCCCGAACTACTGCCGGAACCGGAAGACATCACCCGGGGGTTATGGAGAATTAACCACCCCATCAAATACAGGTATGGTAATTCTATCCTGGGAAAGCTATCACGCCGAACTTCATCGACGAGCAGCCCGTCAGTCATGGCCCTCAGGCCAGCTTGTATACGGCACACCATGGCAGGGAGCAAGCCCAGTCTTGCCCCAAACACCAGACGTACTGCAAGCCACAGCGTGTTGCGGTGAATACGGTCCGCAGATGCGACGCCAGGCACTACTACTCGGTGTAGCCATATAGAGAGAAAGCCAGCCAGTTGGGCCTCCCTAGACAGAGGCCTGCGACAGCGCCTTAAATAACTATAGGCATTAGTGCCTTCAGGATACGTCCCCGTCCCTTCGTCGAGGAACCGGTCCGGAGCACCAGCATCCACTATGAGATCATCAACTACCTGAGCATTAAGCACACTCAGGGGATTCATAGGCAGATCCTTGCCCTCCAATACCTTCTCTGGCTTAGCAGTCCTGGACCGGTGGAAGAAAAGATAAGACGTCCATTTGTTGATATGAGCCAAATCTGAGGGCTCATCATAAAAAGCGGTGCAGGCGAGGTAGTGGCACATCAGCTCCTGATAGACCTCCACTACCCGAGGGTCTGAACCCCCCAGCTCCCGGTTCGTGGGAACATACTCTTCGTATGGAGTATCCCCCATCGGCAGTCTTGAGATCTCTGCCATCTCATGTAGGGCCAATCCCAACTCCCCCAGTGGAGTGGCAAAAGTCCCGGTGAGCGAAATATATCGCTCCATCAGTGCCAGGAACAGGTTAGGGTTAGGAGGTAACCCAACACCGGTAGCACTCACAGCTGCAAACAGACCAATGTTCTCTAACTCGATCTGGAAATGCTTCAAGGCCCAATCAACTAAACGAGCCCATCGAAGATTTGAAGGGGTGATCCACCCACCGCACCGAGGGTTCACCTTAGGGTATACTCTCCCACGCCCCATAAAATCATTACAGAAAGTCGGTAACTGGACCGGCTGGATCACCAAGCTGTCTTTAATCGGGATACTGCCCGGGTACAGCCCCCTGAACAGCGTCACAGAGCCAGAAGGGCGGCTGACAAACGACCCCTGGTCAGCTCCTCTCAAATAAAAGATCTTCCCTGGTTTGCCGTAAAGATCTGGAGTCAGCGTCCACGATATCTTCCTGGGATGCGTAGCATGGAAGAAGGCCGAGATGGGGTAGTCTCTTGGCATATTGGGCAGATACAAGACCAAATCCACGGCAGGGAAAACCCAGAGTTCTCTCTTGGGCTTTGTCTGGGACTGCTTGTCGATCATGTCCCCAAAGAGGAAAGCCGGCTTCAGGTATTGCTCCCCGTCTATATACGTTAGGGGCTCCCCGTTGATCAAGTTCAGCAGCGTTCGCTCGCCCTGAGCCGATATCAGAATTGCCCTTCCTTCGGGATACTGGGGCCCGGAGATAGGAAATGTCACGTATGACAGATCCTCCAAATAGTTGGAGTGCAGCATCCCGGCAGCAGATCCCATCACTTCAGCTAGCGGAGACTCATGCAAGTTAACTGCAAAAGCACAGAAGAAATACGTCAGTTCCTAACTAGACATTTTGGGACTTGCAGCATCCGCAAAAAGAAAAATTAACAGTCCGTGCTCTACGCCGAAGCTGTGAAACTTGAGCCTCTACGCTGGAATCCATTTCCTTAAAACGTAAAGATTGGCAGTATACGGTCTGTGCTTTACACCAGATTGATTAAATTGAGTTATTACGCCAGGATTTTCATCCACAAGCATAAAACTCAAATTTTAATAGTATACACCAAAGTTTTCGGCGGTCAAAGCTTTTACGCTCGACTGCGGAAAAAATGGACTTTTTACGCTGACACATTAGGAATGTGGGCGTAAAAGTTGAAACGTCTCCGTGCATCATCTTCTTCAAAGAGGCTATCAGCACAAAAGACGACCTAGCGCGGTCACGTTCAATATGTGCGAAGGATTTTCAGTCATTCTCTTCTTTCCAAGAGCTCTACCTTCCAGGCCGGGTGTACTACTCGTCGGCGGGATGCTCCGCTCAGAATGAAGTTCGCGTTGTCCAACCAGAGATGCTCTCGCTTGAGCGAAGGAACGAGAAGAAGAATCAACCTTCTTTCCCTTAGTGGAGGAAGCTTGCTTCGAGGCCATTGCTGGAAAACTTTGAAGACTCGAAGAAGAAACGAAGAAGAACTCGAACAGTCGAAAGCTTTCTCTCGCAGAAGACGGATGGAAAGTTTTTCTCTCAGAAACTTGGGATATATATAGAGTTCGGATGAGACTCCTCGGACCCCGGACCAAATCCCCTAATTAATATTCGGTTATGATTGGGTCCTACGTCAGCCTATTTATTCAGAGAAGGCGGACAGTCAGCGAATTCGAAAAGTTTTTCGCGCAAAGCAGGTTCGTGGTTTCTACGCTAAGGAGCTTTCTACGCTCGACAGCTACAGATCTACGGTTTTACGCTCGCAAGCTATAAGTCTATGGTTTTACGCCCGGATGCCTTTGTGCTCGGTAGCTTTTATGCTCGAGAGGCTACAAACCTACGACTTCACACTCAGCAGATACCAAATTGATGATCTCACGCTCGGTGGCGCTTAGTTTACGCTCAGAGGCGATGGATCCACGACTTCACGCTCGGAAAATTTTCTTTTCAAAAGTAACAAATCTACAGTTCTACGCTAAGGAGCTTTCTACGCTCGACGGCTACGAATCTACGACTTTACGTTCGACAGCTACAAGTCGGGTTTTACGCCCGGATGCCTTTGTGCTCGGTAGCTTTTATGCTCGAGAGGCTACAAACCTACGACTTCACGCTCAGGAACGATAAGTCTATGATTTCACGCTCGATGGTGTTTAGTTTATGCTCAGAGGCTGCCAACTTATGATTTCGTGCTCCATGACTTCCCGCACATCTGAAAGATATACAGGCCAGAAGTATGCGTACATCTGAACGATCCTCACGGCGGTCAATTACAGGAGTTCACACAGAAGATACTCCTTCTTGACCTCAAGATATCCCAGGTACCCGAAGCATACAGAGTTTAACATTGAAAAAATTACTCTTCTTCATGGGTCGATTCGAAGTTCATCCAGACTCCAGTCTGAATATTTCGTCTACCAAGATAGGCAAATCAGTTTGACAGCCATTTCTCGCCCTGTTCTAAGGGATTTTCGCGAAATCATTCTTGAAGATGATGTCTGAACCAAGAATTTCTGTTTATCAGAAGTAACAGTTCAGAATTCTACGCGGTTCCTCACGCCTAAACAGCAAGACAGTTCGAACACTCGAATGCTAAAGCGGCTTTCTACGCATCCCTAAAGTTATGCGTAAAAGATAGGACAGGACCTAGCACTCTTTCTAAACAGAGTTGGCATAAAGAATCAGGCATGTCGAAGCTACACATATTCAGACTTCACAGCAAAGTATGGCAACATGATCATATGAAGAAGAAAGACGATTTTATTAAAGATTAAAGCCATGATTACATATGAGGGAAATCCAGTCTACAAGGGTTTTTCTTCGATTTTTTCATGACTACATATGAGGGAAATCCCGTCTACAAAGGGGTTCCTCATCGTCGGCTGAAGATCGCACCGAGAAGCTGTTCTGCCAGGTTCTCGCATTGGTGAAGGTCTTCCTCTTCTTCCAAGACGATTCGTCGACACCCACACTCAATAAACAAGAAGATGATCAGTAGCGGGAGGATACAAAATTGGGCATAGACCCATCCTCCAACAGAAGGAAAGCAGAGTAAATCTGCTTGCCTATATCCCGTGCCACGGAGGTAACGGGAGAAGACACCGCTTGCAAAGCGGCGTGATGAAATATGATTCTTCCTCTTCCGAAGAACTACCATACAAAGTTGCTAATTATCCCGAGCAAAGGAGGCTATGATATCCTTCCATGATCCATCGTTGCAGAGGACATTTGCTCAAAGATGCCATCTTTTTCGGCTCCTTACATGCGGAAAGAGCATGATCTCCTTCTTCCTCAAGTAGACCCGACGAACTCCGGCCATCATCTCTGTATGATGAAGGAAGTATGGGAAGAACAGGAGAACTCCTCAGCCTTTTTATAGGCGAGAGAGAGCACCGGTCCCCAATAAATCTGCCATAAAGTCAGCCTCGACCGTTTCAAAACTCCATTCAAAAATGTTTCGAGTTACGAGGAGCGGGTCATGCTTCATTCAAAGTATTTCAAATTACGATGAATTAAAAAGCTTTGAAGGGGGTCTTGTAGAAGCATGAAAAATACGCTGGATAGCTCTACGCAGCAAATTGATGCAAAGCAGCATAAACAGAGGACTTTAGAGCCTTCAAACGTGCAAACAGAGCTTCTCCGCCGAGCACAGCGTGAAATACAGGCTCAAGGACCATCCGCGTAGGGCAGTATGTCCATGCTGCTTCAGCGTAAACAGGGTGCTTCATCGCCTATATGGCGTAAAACTCATCCTCTTTCAATGCAGCATTGAAGTGTACGAGGGACGCTTCGTATTCTCTGAAGTGAACCTGTCAGACCCTGCAATGAACCTGTCAGATCCTGCAATGAACCTGACGTCTCGACTTCTGACAAAGGGATACTGCTCGACTACCCAGGCGACGGCTATAATGATGGCGCGGCACTGCAACCCAGGCTATCATTTACTGCAATTTTCCTTGCGTAAACCGCTTTTACGTACACGAAGGAATACGCTGCCTAGTTTTACACAGGCAGATGAGAGCTCCTTACGCTCCGCGGAAGACAAACCGCCTGCCATGTCAAAAGCTGTACTTCGTACAGGGCTCGAGGCATGTCTCTGCATTTAATGCACAGGGTGGTGACAGGCCCTCAAGGCACATCTCTGCAATTAATGCGTCGAATACTGACAGATGCCTGAGGTACGTCTCTGCGCTTGATGCACAGAAGGGTGGCAGACCTTCAAAACACGCTCTGTATTTAATGCACAGGATGATGGCGGATCTCCACATTTAATGCAGGAGATTTGATTAAATGTCACCGAACCATCATTTAGTGACATCCCCTTTTCGAGAGCTGCTCTTACGCATACAAGAGAATATGCTGCCCAGTTCAACACAGGAAAACGAGAGCTCCTTACGCTCCGCAAAAGTTAAACAGACTGCCACAGCAGCGGTTACTCTTCGCACAGGATTCAAGGCACGTATCTGCATTTAATGCATAGGATAATGGCAAATCTTAAAAACAAGCGTCTGCATTTAATGCACAGGATGAGGGCAGATCTCTGTATTTAATGCAAGAGATCTGATTATCTCCAAAAGTTGTAATTCTGGCTAAAGACGTCCATATCATCACTCTAGCACGTTACGCAGCAGCTTCTACGCCTATTCAGCTACGGTGCCTACTCGGCTTCTACGCCTATTCAGCTTCGGTGCCTGCTCGGCTTCTACGCTTATTCAGCTTCGGTGCCTGCTCGGCTTCTACGCCTACTCGGCCTTTATGACCACTCGGCTTCTACGCCTACTCGGCCTCTATGACCACTCGACTTCTACGCCTACTCGGCTTCTATGCCTACTCGGCTTCTATGCCGGTTTGATAACTATTTGGCTTCTATGCCATGGTGACAGACATTTGGCTTCTATGCCAATCTCTTCTATACGATGGATACCTACCTACGTGGCTTCTACGTCGTGATCTTCGTAGCGATTATATGCGTTTTGTCCCTTAGTTGGACCCGCGTCACACGCTCATTCAAAGGATCATCTATACGCAGGCATTGGTTATTTTAACTGTTGTGTAAAAGATTGCTGTACTTTCCACTACTCAGTTTTTACACCGATTGAGTGGTCACTGTCACTAAAACTCTATAAATAGAGACCTCTATCAACAGAGGACAAGGTCGAAGAAATTAGGTCTGAAAATTGATCAAGAAATCCAGTATCAGATCCAACGGCCGCAAAGATCGAAGGTCAGACGGTCGAGAGAGAGAGAGAGAGAGAGAGGAGAATCCGGAGCTCAGGCAAAGAGAAGGGATCGACGACTTTGGCATCGGGCATCCACCCTCTTTAGCAACCTTCGAAGCTGCTAGCTGTCTTCCACGGCACTTCTTCAACATCGTGTGGTCCAAGGGCTAAAGTGATCGACTGCAGATCAGACACCTATAGCAATATTCACCCAGATTAAATAAATTGTACCTAGATATCCTCGTGTAGGATCGAATTTGTACAATCTTGTTTGTAAACAATAAAAGAAGGGGCGGGTCTTCATACAAGATCTTGTTTTCCCGCATTCATCAAATCTTTTCTCGTTTATATTACATCAAAACAGTCGTTGCAAAATTATTTATATTTTTCCTACCTTATATTTTTATTTATAACAATGAAATATAGCGTTTCTAATAACTACATCAAAACATAAGCAAAATTTTGGTTTCCCTCTATAATTTTGCATCCCTCTATTTTAAATGTATCCTTACTTCCCTTTCCATTGCTTAATCACCATACCAATACAAACCATAATTTCAATTTCCCTCTATTTTACAGGTCTCCTAACTTCCCCTTCCCGAATCCTATCTATTTCATTCCTCATCTTCTCTCTTTTATGTCCATCCCGAGGTTGGCCTCCGCCCCACCACCCTCACTGTCACTGGTGCCATCACCACTCCCACTACCACCACTCTCTCAATCTCTCTCCTATCGACCCAAACCCTAACCCTAAAATATCCTAAATACCAGGTTCCATTGGAAATCCAACAAGAAGAAGCATACCAACCCTAACCCTAATTTTAATCTTGCTTCGACGACGACAATAATGAGTTCCTGGAGTTTGAGTTCTTCCTCGAGGAGAAGCTTCGCAATGCCAACAACTCCAACTACAATAATGATACCACAATCCGCAAGGACGTCTTACTCACCCTCAACCCCCTACAAGAGTGCCACCAGATTGTCATTGTTAGCAAAGTTAGGGTTTCTTCTTCGAGTCCTATTTTCTAGAGTTAGGGTTTTTGATTTGGGAAAAATTACTCATTTAGGGTTTACCAAAATTTTTTCCCTTCTTCTGGTATAATTATTATTGGGTAATAAATTATGATATCACTTGTCCCATTTTACGTCATCAAAATGTATAGAACACCTTTGTCATCGTGTTCATACTGTCATACTAGAATATTTTTGCTCTTTTTGTTTTTTATTTCTTTAAATTATTCATCTAAGTGTGGCTGATAGGATTATGCGTGGATTACCTTTATATGAGTTTTATTTATCTATCTATCTTTCATAAACAGTCTATATTTGTACACAAATAGTTGGTTGGCTTGGTTTTTATTCTTGGTCAATTATGTGATGGGTAGTTTAATACCCAATATTTATCATCGGTTGGTCGTGTTGTATTAACATTGGTAATTCTGAGGAAAAGTTACAACATATATAGTTATATGTCCTTTACACCTTAAAACTACTCAATAATAGTGTTGTTTAAGGATAGTTATAGGTATAGTTATATGAATATAGACATAGAATTCTGACTGATCTAAGTTCTGGAACTGAGCCTAAAAATGTAATTTTGGGTCCTCTCTGAGTTAGTTCCATGTACAAAGATGGATTGCCTACCAGTTCACCATCATATTTGAGTTGGGTCAAAGGTTTTCTATGATCCATTCAAGTTTTACTATAATCTCACCTTTGTTTATCTCTGTATGTTGTAGAGTTTGATCATGGTGCCATTCAGACTATTTGAATAATGGCCAAATGATAGCTAGAAATTTTATTTCCACATAACTGATAATATTTTATTATATTGATTGTGATGTGTCTGATATAGAGATACCTTGATAGGCTTGCATTGAGGTTTGATAAACACTCCCTTATCCTTTAATATAACATGTCATTTTTTGAACTCTTGGTTTCACTCTTGGTTGCTGGTATATTGCCCGAATAACCTTGGTTGTTTTTAACCATTGATATACTATTTTGATTCCCAGGTTTCTTCGATCATCGGAGATTAAGTTTCTCATTTTTAGGTCTTTGACTAAACATACTTGGATTGAGGCTTTAAAAAAGGATATAGTTTTTGTTGTTGGATGTGAATGACTTTCAAGTGGTGGCTAACAAGTTTAATATGGAAGTAAAGCATTTAAATAGCGGACAAAAACATTTAATTTCTAGAAATATGCTTATTTGCTTAAAAAATAATATATTATCTTCTAGGCAACATGTCTATTACCTACATTATGCTATAATATCTTGTTAACATCATGACTTTAGATAAATATTTCGAGTTCCCTAGGAAAAGTTTGAATGATGCATTTTCAAAATTCATCCTAATTAAAATGATGTAGACTATATCGTCCCTTCTCTGCTGAGATGTAGATGTAACAACTACTTACTAGATTTGCTTGTGTTCTATTTCATAATTATGTGAAGACAAGCTGCTAAAGGAAATCTTTTGAACCTTCACTTGCTAAGTAAAAGATAGAAATGTAGAGTGCTGAGGATGTACACGAGTTGTTAACTATGAAGAATCGAAAGAAATGAGCAGTTTTGTGAATGATGAGTAATGAAAATGGCCTAAATATGAGAACAACACTGAAAATATTTTTGAAAGCCTTGTTTTATCTTCAAGTTTTCTGAAAGATTTTCCAATTATCCCATTATGATACGTATATCTTTGCATATGCATGTCAATGTTATAATATGTAATTTTTTAAATAGTATTTTAGAACATTCTCGAACCTCTTTCTTCTAGCCTCCTTTTGACCATTAAGCTCTATTTTTTAATATTCTTGAATTTTTTTTGTTTTTTATTAACATATCTTTCTTACTCATAAGATAGATTTCACTTATTTTCTCTTATGTGGTAATTTTTAAGAATTTTTTATTTTTTAAATAGTATTTTAGAACATTTTTGAATCTCTTTTTTCTTATCCTCTTTATATCCACATAATTTCGGAGGAGGGATATTTTTTTCATTTCATAATTAGTTGTAATTATATAGATATATTTAATTTATGTTATTTATAATTATATTTGTATTGGTCAGTGTACTAGCTAATTAGAATGGATTAGTGTTAGTTAGAATTAGTTAGTGCCATTGTGTTAGTTCATGACATAGTTATCTACATTAATTAAGTTAGTTAGTGCATGAAGAGAATATTCTCTATTAGTTATAGAGATGCCTTTCATTAATTAATTAGATTTCTTCCTAATCCAAATAAATTTCTTTCATGACAATTTCTTAACTTAATTAGAGAATGGAGAGGGTCAAACTTGATATTGTAGCATGATCAAACCCTACTATAAGAGACAAGTTCTAATTAGGGTTCATCCATTCATTTTATTTTACTCATTAGTCTCCTTCTTCCCAAAGCTTTGTGTTTTCCAAGAAAATCCAAATCCCTACTAATTTATATTCCAATCCACTCATTTCCAACCAATTAGCATGCCATTGAAGCCTAAAAGCTTGGAATAACAAAGTGGACATTGGAGGAGAGCTCTGCTAGGAGGAGTATGTCTACCCTAGGTTTTGTGTCCTTTGGAGGATTTTCATTAGGAATCCATCTCTCAATAGGTATAAATCCCTATTCCCATCAATTTTATGGTTAATTTATCATAATAGACCTATAGGAACCCACCCATGGCTAAGGACCACCCTTAGGGAGAAGAACTAGGTGCTAGAAGGCCCTTTTATAATAGTTATGTAGATTTTTGTGGCCAAATTGGGAGAATTCCGAATTTGGAGCATCAAGTGTTTGTCATATGGTTTATTATATTTATTTCATGTCTAATTGCTTGTGTAAGGGTATATACATGTCCACAATTGGATATGTGTAGGTTGTATCATGATACGCCATGGTGCGTGTCAGTAATTTAGGTATTTTGGATGTTTGAAGACAATTGGTAGTAGTTCTTCATTAATTGCTATATATATAACTATTCTAAATATTTAAATGTCATAATTCATATATAGATGATGATTCGTAGTATTATATTAATGTATCTTGGTGGTGTGGGTGCCTTTAGTATCACAGTGCCTACAAGGTGTTAGAATGTTAGTGTGTGTGTATATCAGTGACAAATAAGAGAAAGAGGGGGGATTCAAGTTAGCACAACACTTGAGGGAGCCATGGTCTGTGCAAGGGTTGGCACAGCAACTGTGAAGGGCCCTGCAGTTGGTTAACTGCACCCATTGGCATCTGCACACATAGGAGGATGCCACTGCAAGACTGTTCATGGCCACTGCCTTCATTTTGCAGGCAATAGTATATTGAATTAATGACGGTCTAGAATACTAGTAAAATAGTTTGAATAGTTTTTGCTTATCAACCTTAGCAAATCTTTAGCCTATCAAGTTTTGATCAACTTGGGTTAGTTTTAGGGGTTGGTTCTCAGCTAGCAGTGATCTAAAGATACTTAAATACTATGTCGCTTAGGTCTATTCACACTATTTGTGACCGAAAGACCCTTTTGGCTTGTACCCCGATTAATCTCTACTTTAAAAATTAGATTCAAAGGAATTTGCAATATCACTAAACTGATTACTAGTCAACTAGATTTGAAAATAAATTGATTCCTAATATCATAAAATAATCAGCTTCATTTTTAATGTCACAGGTTATAATAGTCTGTCTGTTAACCAGAATATTTTAACAATAATATCTAGTTACTGTAGATGTTTCGTCAATGATCCAACAATTTATAAGTATCCACACTATTTAGCAAAATTTATTGTTTATTTTATCGGACAAATTGTCGCAGAAAATAATATTTTATAAATATTTCAATAAAGAAATAAACAATAGAACAATCAAATTTGATTTGAAACTAACTCTCAATTCTTATAAAGCTGTATTGTTTGTTTGAATCGAATAAGATATGACATCAATTATATTGATTGCAATCCAAACTGACAAACTTATGAACATCATACTGTAATATAGCTCAAAGGAAGCAGACACTTCAAAATGAATCAGATATGATTGATAGAAAAACAAAGTTATAAATTTGCTTAAATAAATCAATACTTGGGCAACCTAGCTAGCACTCAAATAGGGGTCCATGCTCAAAATTGATTTAGCATCAACTAGAAAAATTATCAAGTGATTATAATGTTACGTATTTTTTTAAAACAATATTCAGTCTATACAATTCACACATAAAGAGAGAGAATCTATGCTTTGTGTAACATTTCCAGGAATATAATTTTTGGACGAATTTTGAATATATCTACATCATAGTCGCACTGCAAAATTATGTATATAAATAATATATATCTAACTAAATTATCGATCGCTCATTTGATCCTAGGATTACTAGTTACTCATTTGATCATGTGCATGTTTAAGACTCGGCAAAGAACTAAAAAAATAATGACTGACCAAGCTAGTATATTTCTCGTGAAAAAAATGTGTATATAAACTTAGTTATGTAGGCGTTTTAGCTAACTTCAGAAATTTATTCTTAGAAGGGTAATACTAAATAGTCCTTTTAAATTTGTTTCATATTTTACAAACGAGGCTATCTTCCAATAGTACTTTCAAATTTGTTTCATATGTTACATACAGAGGCTATCTTCCCAAACACAATAGCTTTATTATCCGATACTTATCCAGTTTCACTTGCAATAGTTTTGCGATACTTATCAGTGTTGCGATACTTATCCAGTTGCGATACTTATTCACTGTTGTGATACTTATTCATTGTTTCACTATGAACTCTTATTGTTTGGTTACAAAGGTTAACTAGTGAATTTTTGCCAAACCAGCTTTAGTTAAGAAATTTGTGGAAACATGCTTAATTATATCTTTCAATAAGTAGATGTAAGTCCAATTGTTTGGTTGTATTTCTCTTGAGCATAGATTGTGTATTAAACAGTACCAAGATATTGTTTAACGTGTTAGCCTTTACACTTTAGGTTTCAATTTATAGTTACCAAGTTGTGAAAAAGTAAAAATCTTGAACTGGAGTCGAAAAACTTGATATATGGCCATCCAAACACATGATAATTACACACAATTTTTATGATACCAAGAAAACGTGTGACCCTAAGAATCTTTTGGCTATGAAATTCAAAGCATCCATATCTTTTTCTATAATTCCAAACTATATAAGATTAGGAGAAGCATGCGGCTGTTACATCTCAATATTAGATTTGAACGTTTGGAGGTCTTTCTATAATTTGGGAAAAAAAGGCTTAAGCTTTTACGAATCTCATCATAAGTGAAACTAAGAGCATAACATGTAACCTCATCATTTTCCAAATTTATTCTATAAAATGATGAATCTAAAATTTTATTACCGAATTAGCCTTCCTCTTATGATTCTTCTTTCCAAAAACATGATTTCCCTAATGAATTGGAAGCACAGCTCCACTTATTTTATCATGTATTGTATCATTTACGATTATGACACACTTCGGACACGATCATGGAATATCATGAACAAGTTATTTTCCTAATTAGTATCAATTTATAACATACTCATGTGTTTTTAATAACTATGATCATTACTATTGAAGTTGTGAAGAATATTGGTGTGTTGTTCAAGCAAGAGATTAAAGGGCCATAGATATATTTTTCTAAATATCCAAAGGAGGAATTAAATGTGTTATTTGATAGGTTTAAGGAATCTGGATATACTTACACATGCTCAAATAAAAAATGGAATTTTGCATTCACTAATCATATTAAAAGAAATTATGTTGATTGTATATGGAATTTGTGTAAGCCCCCTCATTTTTGAATAGGGTTAATTTGAATTTATTTAATTTATTTAATTTAATTTAATGGATTAAAGTATTAATTTCTAAATCCTTCTTTTATATATATGACCCTTTGCCATGGCTTCGATATTTTAAGCAATGCACTACATTTTTTCTTCCAACAAAATTTATATTACTAATCTTGATTGTGCCTAATATATTTGGGACATGGATGTTACATTTGTTTTACCTCCCCCATGATCCAAAAATATTGTCAAACATCTAGAACCACGGTTACCGTAAAACTGCCTCATATTGACTAGAACTTGACCAAAACCCAACCCAAATGCATCTAGTCATGTAGTGCACACAAATACCCTTATGTATATATATATATATATATATATATATATATATATATATTATACATATATATTGTATTTACATTAATTTGGTTCTATTTATAGAGTTCTAATTATAGAAAAGACCAAATGTGACATCCTAGTTGGCAAACTACCTAACTAACTAACTACCTAACCACCCAAGATCCTAACCAACGAAATCCCAAACATAAAAACCCACCCTCTCTTCATAATTTCGTTTAAGAGCAGCCCCCTTGGTGGCCGACCCCTACAAGCCCTAGGAAAACTCCCTCCTAGGTTTAAATCAATCCAAAAAGCCCATATACATACCTCATTATCACAAAACCCTAACTCTAACAACCCTGTCCCCTTTTTGCCTAACCCCTTCCCTCTCCATCATGTGTAAGAGCAGTTCTATCCCTCACAATAACATCTCCTTTAGCAAAAACCCTCTCCTCTCTTTCAAAGCTCCACCTTTCATCATCCTTCCAACCAATCTCCACCAGACAACCATAAAGGCTCCACCATTGCCATCAAACCCATCAAGAACCCATTGCCATCATCATCAACCCATCAAGAACCCATTTCCA
Organism: Iris macrosiphon; assembly: GCA_036927795.1. Classification (NCBI taxonomy): domain Eukaryota; kingdom Viridiplantae; phylum Streptophyta; class Magnoliopsida; order Asparagales; family Iridaceae; genus Iris; species Iris macrosiphon. Next base: position 92,737,605 of record JAYESA010000019.1, on the reverse strand, counting down.
TCATCATTAACCCATCAAGAAGGGATAAGCAAGGCAAACATAAGCAAGAAGGTGCGTTCTTGAACAAGAAGAGGCACTGTCATCAAAACCTTCAAAGCTTTCGGGTAAGGATTCAAACTTTTCTTATCAAATTCCTATGATATGACTCTCTTAGATTTATGTAAATTTAATTTTCTAGAACCCTCCCTTGCCATCTTTTCCCACATAAAAATCTATGAGAAATTTTATGTTAGATTGATGATAGATTGGACAACAGTAGGACTAGTTTTAGACTTTGTAACACGGTTCTTGGAGGCCTTGTTGTTAATTCTTAAAAATAAATTTATTATTTGTTTATTACTGTAAAGTAAGTATTTTAGAATTATTTTTATGATATTTTTATCAAAATTTTGAACCCTAAAAATAAGAGTTACTAGCTTAGCTTTCGGGTTATTTTGTGGCATAGTTTTGCCCAAAAATAGGGGTTATTTTGGAAAAAATAAAATATGATTATTTTATCAGATTAAAATAGAATAAAATATAATATAAAATAATTTTTTATAAATATAAACCATATCCATGGACTGGCAATACTCCGAACAAGTTTTGGATAAAACTAGTCAACTTAAAATAGCCCTAATCTAGAAATATTATTATTTTGTCAATTCTAGAATTTAGTGGTTAAAAATTATTAAAAATTATATTTAAATCAAGATTATATGATTTATTATGATTTATTTTCATACCCTTCGATTGGGGACTTAACCGTAAATTTTGGAAGTCATAAACCATAAAATTAGGTTTCGATACCTCGTAAAACGTGTAAGTTATTGTGTCAAAAATTTACATGTTAGGATAAGGTTGGACTTGGTATTAATGGTTTATAATAAATTATACAATTTAGTTACGGTCACAAGATTCTTGATTAGATACTTAAAGTAGAAAATTTATTATTTAGGTCAATTGGATTCCGGAGGAGTGGACGCGAGACTAACTTTGCAACTATATACTGCAGACCCAGGTTAGTGTACCTTGCCAAACTTGTAGTAGATCCTATTATATTATTTGCTTGTATTTATTTTCATATATATATACTCTTGTGATGTACCTGTTCAACCTAGGACCGTGAGACGTTGCTTAGCGTACGAACAAGATTCGGTGTCGACGCCGTATGTGGAGTCGTATTATGTCACTTAGAGAGTTGATTCCACGATCCTTTTTTTACGTGCTTGATTTACCAAGTATGCCATACCATAGGACACTTGACACTATTTTATGTCACAGAATCTTTCTTGAGTTATTCATGGTGATTCTGTATAGGCTTACATGATTCGTGATATGAGACTTGCATATTATATAGATATCTTCATGACTCGTTGTACCATCTATAGGTCATGATCTTGCGTGTTATGGACATGAGACATTGTGGACATGAGACGTGAGATTACATTGGGTAGAAGAGACACACATGCTTCAGGCTAATTATGTTTATATATATATACTATGTTATTGTAGGTGCTTTAGTCTATGTACCAAAGCTTGGCACATTTACTTGCCCTACGAGATACTACTTGCTGCTATGGGCTCCCCGACATAGAGCCTGTATTGGTCTCAGCCTGAGTACTAGTGATGCTCTCATTTGTATTTCACTTAGCTGGTCACATAGCTTGCCCTGAGGATCTATTTTTACTTACTGTATTCTATTTGGCTTGAGTGTTTATTGTACCTTGCTATGTCCCCTGAGGACCTGGATCAGATTATGTCTCCAGGTGTAGACAAGGAGAGCTATCCCGAGGTTTACGGGACAGGTGCTGCTATTGGAGACGTACAGGTTGAAGAGGACGAGGTTGTTCCGGAGGACTTCTCTTGAGTATACAGTATTCTCACCATTCATTTATTATGATTAGTGTTCTTAGATATTTGATCTAGTAGTGACTTCTAGATATTGTACTTGGAGTTATTTTCTTTTCAATTTTGATGACGGGTTATTTTTTGTGACATTATTTATATTGCTTTGGTTGGACAGATCATTTTATATTATTATGACTGGACTTGTCTCTTTGTGATTTCATTACTTATTATCGATTAGATTAGATATATAAACTGTGACAAGTATTTGTAGACCATTTTATATGTATTACTGCTTAAGAGCACTTTAACGGGTCTATTAAATTGGGTTTGCCTATTGGAGTTGTGTTGCTGGCCATTGCCACGTGGCTAGTCCCTTGGTTTTTGGGACTAGGGCGTGACATAGTTTTTGTGGTGGCCCAAGCAGGTCTACGAATATATTTCTTTTGTTTCAACTAAGGGACCGATCAAGCCTGCGATTTTGATAAGAATAAATTTATAGGATCTCATCCACATATTAACACGTTCTTGACCTCTATATTGGACTCGAATAAATCCTTTGACTTGCATCATGCTTGATTCAATTATTCAACTGTGGACTGATCCTGATAAAAGAATAGAAGGAGAAGAACTTTTTTGTCTGACTTAGCTTTGAGTTACAAAGATTGATTGGCGCACAGTGGAACCTACTTCTTATATGGACGTCCTTGTAGCAGCTTGACGCATAAAATGCGTCAAAGGGAGAGAGTCCAGCCAGAAGCGGCCGCATACACTAGCACCAGACCGAGCACCGCACAGGGAGCCTGGAAAGAGACCCCAGATGAATCCACCAAAGAGAGCATTATCATGAGCCCTAGCCCTTCCTAGTTTTTACTACTGTGGCAAGGTAGGCCCATATTGAGAGGGAGTGCAGACGCAAATTGGGATTATGTTTAGCTTGCGGATCCAGTCAGCATTCAGCCAGGGATTGTCCTAAGCATCGGGGAGGAACACCAATGGTTCATCGACCTGATTTACCAGTACCGGGGCTAGTCCATCAGCCACATCTACCAGCTTATCCAGCACCAGGAGCACCCTAGGCAGAAGATAGAGGATTCAGACCACCAGCACCGGGAGGATATCAGCTGAGGCTACCCTTAGCATTACAAGAAGCACTCTTCCAATAGGCCCAATAACAGTAGAGGGCACCACCATAGGGACGTGTACATGCTTTTGCGATGACAATGGAGGAGGCACAGACTCTAAGGGTAGCGAATATGGGTAAGATTTAGTTTTATCATAGCCAGCTATAGTAACGAATATTCCTAGTAATACTTTAGCATATGGCTGTTAATTCCATTCCCTAGTCTATACCTAGTGTTATGTAGCATGAACTTGTTAGTCTAGAGTAGTAATATGTAAGAGGTACCCAAGTTTTCAGAAGCTGTAGTTAACCCTCGTTCTAATTAGACTCCTTTACTCTTGAGTTACTCATCTCTCATTACCTAGAAAAAAGTTTTTATTGCTTCCCTACGTGTTTTGCTTGAACAAAACCCTCACCCTTACCCTCAAATTTTCTCTTGTTCATGGTCCCTTATCCTTTGTGTCATGCTTCAACAAATATGTCATACTACCACGTCATCTCTTCTAGAGCAAACATTTTCTAACCTGTTATGTTTTAATTTTCTTAATTGCGAGGACATAATTCTTTTAAGGTGGGTAGATTGTAAGCCGCCTCATTTTTTAATAGGATTAATTTGATATTTTTTAATTTATTTTATTTTATTTAATGGATTAAAGTATTAATTTCTAAATCTTTCTTTTATATATATGACTATTTGCCATGGCTTGGATATTTTAAGCAATGCACAACCGTTTTTCTCCCAAAAAAATGTATATTACTAATCTTGATTGTACCTAATATATTTGGGAGATGGATGTTATATTTGCTTGACCTTCTCCATGCTCCAAAAATATTGTCAAATATCTAGAAACACGGTTACCGTAAAACTCCCTCCTTTTGACTAGAACTTGACCCAAACCCAACCCAAATGCAAGTAGTCATGTAGTGTACACAAATACCCTCATGTATATATATATATATATATATTATACATATATATATTATATTTACATTAATTTGGCTCTATTTATAGAGTTCTAATTATAGAAAGGGCCAAATATGGCATCCTAGTTGGCAAACTACCTAACTAACTAACTACCTAACCACCCAAGATCCTAACCAACCAAATCCCAACCATAACAACCCACCCCCTTATGCAAGAGCGGCCCCCTTAGTGACCTACCCCTACAAGCCCTAGGAATGCCCCCTCCTAGGTTTAAATCTATCCAAAAAGACCATATATATACCCCCTTATCACAAAATTTGATAGTTAGTTTAAGAGCAGCCCCCCTAACAACTAACAACTCTCTCCTATTTTTGGCCGACCCTTCCCTCTCCATCACGTGTAAGATCATCCCCCTTGTCATCTATCCTTACAACATCATCTCCTTCAACAAAAATCCTCTCCTCTCTTCCAAAGCTCCACCTTTCATCATCCTTCCACCCAATCTCTACAAAAGAACCAAAAAGGCTCCACTATTACAATCAAACCCATCAAGAACCTATTGCCATAATCATCAATCCATCAATAACCCATTTCTATCATCATTAACCTATCAAGAAGGGAGAAGCAAGGCTAGCACAAGCAAGAAGGTACGTGTTGAACAAGAAGAGGCACTATCATCCAAACCTTCAAAGCTTTCGGGTAAGGATTTAAACTTTCCTTCTCAAATTCCCATGGCATGACTCTCTTAGATTTATGTAAATTTAATATTCTAGAACCCTCCCTTGCCATATTTTCCCACCATAAATTTTTTTGAAAATATGAGGGCTAGTTTTAGACTTTGTGACATAGTTCTTGGAGGCCTTATTGTTAATTCTTAAAACTGAATTTATTGGTGGTTTATTACTGTAAAATAAGTATTTTAGAATTATTTTATGGTATTTTCATCAAAATTATGAACCCTCAAAATAAGGGTCACTAGCCTAGGTTTCGAGTAATTTTGTGGCATAGTTTTGTCCATAAATAGGGGTTATTTTGGAAGAAAAAAATATGATTATTTTTTGAGATGAAAATATGATATAAAATATTTTTTCGTGAATATAAACCATACTCATGGACTTGAAATACTCCGAACATGTTTCGAACAAAACTAGTCAACAAAAAGTAGCACTAATCTTGAAATATGAATATTATGTCAATTCTAAAATTTAGTGGTTAAAAATTAATATAAATCAAGTTTAAATAAAGATTACATGATTTATTATGATTTATGTTCATGTCCTTCGATTGGAGACATAACCGTGAATTTTGGAAGTGGTAAACCATGAAACTAGGTTTTGATACCTCGTAAAACGTGTAAGTTATTGTGTCAAGAATTTATATGTTAGGATGAGGTTGGACTTGGGTATTAATGGTTTATAATAAATTATACAATTTAGTTGCAGTTACAAAATTCTTGATTATATACTTAAAGTAAAAAATTTATTGTTTAGGTTAATTGCATTCCGGAGGAGTGAACGCTGGACCAACTTTGCAACTACATACTACAGACCCAGGCAAGTGTACCTTACCGAAATTGTAGTAGATCCTATTATTTTATCTGCTTGTGTTTCTTTTCTTAAATATATACTCTTGTGATGTACCTATTCAACCTAGGATCGTGAGACGTTGCTTAGTGTCCGAACAAGATTCGGGTGTCGACGCCGTACGGGGAGTCGTGTAACGTCAATTAGAGACTTGATTCCACGATCCTATTTTTACTTGCTTGCTTTACCAAGTACGCCATACCGTAGGACACTTGAAACTATTTCATGTGACAGAATATTTCTTGAGTTTTTCATGGTGATTCTTTATAGGCTTACAAGATTCGTGATATGAGACTTGTATATTATATAGATATCATTATGACTCGTTGTACTAGCTAGAGGTCATGATCTTATGTGTTATGGACATCAGACATTATGGAAATGAGACATGAGGTTACTTTGAGTAGGGAAAGACACACGTGCTACAGGCTATATATATATATATATATATATATATATATATATATATATATATATATATATATATATATATATATATATATATATATATATATATATATATATATACTATGTTACTGGAGGTGCTTTAGTCTCTTTACCAGAGCTTGGCACATTTACTGGCCCTACAAGATACTACTTGATGCTATGGGCTCCCCGACACGGAGCTTGTAATGGTCTGAGCCTGAGTACTAGTGATGCTCTCATTTGTATTTCACTTAGCTGGTCACATAGCTTGCCCTGAGGATCTATTTTTACTTACTACATTTTATTTGGCTTGAGTGTTTATTGTCTTACTATGTTCCCTGAGGACCTGGATCAAGATTATGTCCCAAGGTATAGACGAGGAGAGCTATCCCGAGGTTTACGGGACATGTGCTGCTATTGGAGACGTACAGGTTGCAGAGGACGAGGTTGTTCCGGAGGACTTCTTTTGAGCACACAATATTCTCACCATTCATTTATTATGCTTAGTGTTCATAGATATTTGATCTTGTAGTGACTTCTAGATATTGTACTTGGAGTTATTTTTCTTTCCATTATTTATATTGCTTTGGTTGGACAGATTATTTTATATTATTGTGACTGGACTTGTCTCTTTGTGATTTTGTTATTTATTGTGGATGAGATTAGATATATAAACTATGACAGGTATTTTTAGACCATTTTATTTGTATTACAGCATAAGTGCACTATAACGGGTCCATTAAATTGGGTTTGCCCATTGAAGTTGTGCTGCTGGCCATTGACATGTGTCTAGTTCCTTGGTATTTTGGAACTGGGGTGTGACAATTTAAGAATACCAAATTTTGTAAAGTATAAGAGTACTGGGGAGAGATATGCTAATCGTCCAGAAACTAATCTTGCAGTATGGAATGCCATGGTTGATGAATGGTTAAATCCCCAATGGCAGGTAAATAAACTTGAACTTTCATATATCAATTTAAGTCATTTCCTATAGCATGACATAAAATTTTACATATCAGATGTAGAGTTTTTATATTGAATGGTAGATTAATCATTCGCATGAACTGTTCCCATAACATGACTAATAGTTTTTTTGTCTAATTATGAATTATTTTATTGAATGGTAGATTAATCCAAAGGAGGAATTATTTATTTTGCAGGATCAAAGTAATTCAAAAAAAACTATCAGCAAAAAAAATCAACAATTGCTCACACCACTGGTTCAGTTTTCTTCTCCAAATAAAAAAAAGATAAGGTATAAAAGTAGAATTTTCTCAAATTTATTTTTTATATTGTATATTTTCATGTATATATAGATTTTTGCATATTTTTGGTTGGTTCTGTATGTGGAAAGTAAGATATTTCTGGTATTAGCTTAATATAATAAGAAAATAATAATAATAGGACTTTCTCTTAACAACTTGATTAAACTGGAATTGAACCCAGTCCACTTAACTATTTCAAGAAGTGTAATTCTATTCGCACCTCCAAAACATTTCTACTATGTGGCGGCTGACATGACATGCTAAATAGCATTATGTGATAGCTGACATGGCAGCTGACATGGAAAATTTTAACCCAAAAAATTAATCACCCAAAAAATTTCAATGTCAATAATAATGTTAATTTTAATTTTAATATTAATTTTAATGTTAATATTAATATTAATGTTAATTTTTATGTTAATGTTAACGTTAATGTTAATATTAATGTTAATATTCATTTTAATTTTAATTTTAATTTTAATTTTATTTTTAATTTTAATTTTAATTTTAATATTAATTTTAATGTTAATTTTAATTTTATAATTTATCATGTCAGCTGCCACATTAATCGCACCACCAGAATAAGTCAAATTAGCGACGTAAATAAACATCGCTAAATGATCAATAAACGTCGCTAATTAATTTTAGCGACGTAATTAGCAACGTTTTACAGAAGTCGCCTTTAAGCTAGTCGCTGACAGGAAAAATATCGCCAAACGTCGCTATACCGACGTTTCCTAGCGACGCATTTATGTCGCTAGATTAGCAACGTTTAGCGACTCAACGTCGCTAATTAGCGACGTGTACATTTGTCGCTTTATGTCGCAAATTAGCGACGTAAGTAGCGACTTTTATAGCGACGTTACTATGACCTGGCAATACTGCCATGTCAGCAAGTTACGACGTACATCGACATTTTTAGCGACGTATTTTGCGACATCCTAAGCGACGTTTAGTAACGTCGCAACTTAGCGACGTGTATAAATGTCGCTAAACGTCGCTAATGATACAGTGAAAAAGAAAAAAAGAATACAGAATTGTTTCCAAACTATTCTTCTTGTAGTTTACTAATTCACAATCTGTACAAATTGACCCAGAGCAACCCTCCATTGAATTTATTAGGTTCCTCGACCCCCTTGGGTTGAACACTAAACATCGGTAAATTAACATATTTAATATGAATAATATAATAAAATTTGAAGAAAACAAAATATTGAAATTAAAAACCGAATCAGGAGAAAATATTGTCGTAAAGAATACAGCAAATATCCATACAACTGAGTTTCATCCTAAATAATACAAAGAATACAGCAAATTAAAAGCCTCGTCCTAAAGAATATAAAAAATAATGTCTGAAACACAAACAATCAATAATAAAACGGTCCTAACTAGGACTACTGCGGATCTGCAGGAGAATGACTACCGGCGCGCATGAAGGATAAGAACAGATCATAATGCTCCCGTAAAATCGACACTGATGTCGATGGAGAAGGCAGTGACGTGGGTGGAGTCTGTGTCGATGTAGGATCACCAGGAGGACGTATCCGCTCCAACTTTGCGAGTTGCTGGTTGTAAGAATCCGTGGTAGATAACAGCCTCGTACTGCTATGAACCATTGAATCCTGCATCATCGCCAGCCTCTCGCCCATGGATAGTTGTGATGCCTGCAGCTCCGTCATGTTGCGCTCTATCGAGACTCTAAGATCAGCTGTCATATCCCGGAGCCCCATGATGCTGCGCTCGAGCATATCAAATCATGCGATGAGCGTTGCATCATCTGCCTGCGGCTGGGACCGGGGCTGCTCCTCTATCCTTTGTAGCAACTAGTTACGGAGAGATGGAATATGACGGTCAATGGCCTCCTGGACCCGGGCCGACGACTACGAGGGCTGTGGGGAATGTGCACTTGTCGAGGAGGCCCTAGATGACTGCGTCACAACCAGGGCTCCATAGGATCCTGTACCGTAATACATACCCCTCTGGAGACCACCAGCGGCGGTCACCAACAGCTCATCCGCCGACGGAGCTGGAGTGGGCTGTGAGGAAGTTCCAGCCTCTCCAGTTGTAGGTGCACTAGCAGTCGCCCGCTCATGCAGCCTAAGATACTCAGCCTAGAAAAGTTTGGATACCAGATAATTTCCTAAGTTATATTGAAATTAACACAAAGTAAAGTAATACTTACATAGGTCTCCGCGGCCCTTTCATCAATGAGATTTTCGTCCTTTCGATGGGTGGCCAGGAAGACGGTCACCATATTTGCATCCTCACCCCTCTGTACCTGTTAAAAATATATTATTTAGTACTAAAAGTAAACATTTTTTTCTACTACCATTTTATCGTACTTATATTAAAATAATATATCTTAAATAAAAATATACCAAACGACGGAAATGTTTCGTCATCGAAATTGAGCCACCACACCACCACACCATTTTATCGTACTTTGTTCCCCCTAGCCGCCTTGGCCATCTCAGACCTTTCCTTGTACCTTGGATCGTTGAATCTAGCCCTCATTGCAGTCCACTGTTCAGGCATGATCCAACCTTGGATCAATTTTTCAGCACGATCACGAGCCTTCTAGTCATCCAGAGCATCACGGATAAGCTTGGCGGCAACGGCAGGAAATATCCACTCGATCAACTCAGCCGGGTGCGAAGGTTAGAAATACGTTTGCTATAATAAATAATTTAGTAAGTCAACATCACGGATAAGTTATATAATACGCATAAATTAGAGGATTTATATAAACACTTTTACCATGATGTGCGCAAACCAGAACGCCTTTCTCTCCTCCGGAGCTTCAGAGTAGTTGATCCAAGGGCCACCAAAGTTGTTCCTCAAAAAGAGGCCCAGACGTCTCTGAACCTATGATGGACGATATCTATACAGAGATAATTATTTTTATCAAAAAAGTTAATATATGATGAATAAAAAAATACACGATATATATGATGCTAAACCATCTAATTGACTTACTTTGTACTGTCGGCCCAAATCTCTGTCCTCGTCTCCTCCGGAGGTGCGCATGAAAGATCTAGCTGATGTTGGGACAATATCGGCACGACCTCCTCCATATGCTCATCCGTCTCCATGGTTCCGTCAGCAGGAGGAACGCTGGACGAGGGAGTACTATCAGGCCTGGAACTACTCGTCCCAGGATTGATGCCACATAACGTCAGCGCAGTCGGAGATGTGACTGATCGATATACTGGAGTACTGGGCGATGAGGATCCATAACCAACAGTAGGCAGTACCGGAGGAGCACTCTGTCTACCTCGGGACCTACCGTACCCTCCGCGTTGACCTATCATACATGATAACAAGATATGATGAATAAAGAAATACATAAATATATACACAAATATATAGTACATTCTACAGTCAAAATGTTATGCATATCTCACAGCATTCGTAGAATTGTATAGTAAATAACTAGTGGTGTCACAAGTCTAAATGGATAATACATTCTATAGTCAAAATATAATACATATATTCGTCAAAATAGTACATTCTACAGTCAAAATATAGTACAATCTACAGGCAAAATATTTTATTTTTAATCATCTTCAGAAAATTTATCTTGTTCGCCTTCCTCGTCCTCCTTTTCCTCTTCCTCCTCCTCGTCTTCACTTTCATCTACTTCGTCTTCCTCTTCGGATAATTCTACATCTTCTATATTATTACTCGTGTAATGAGTAACTGTCACGACCCGTACCCGAAATTTGGGCATGAGTCGTGGGTACGTCCAGCCTACGCCGCAGCATCGGCGGTAGAACGCTGTCTAGGTCTAAACATAATATATCCTGTCAATAATCTCAACTCCGTACGGAGGACAATGATAATAATCCACAGTTCTATGATATACTCAATCACAAGCTAATAGAAATCATAGCACGATGAGAAAAGAAAAGAGTTCTAATAAAAACCAACCACAAAAATCCAACTCAAATCCTGGGTCTAAATGACCTCACAAAGTCATAAAATAATAAATACATCTCAGTCTCAGTCTAAAACAATAATACAGAAAAAGTAGTCTAAGAGCAGCCAGGTACGTTCTCCTCTAGGCTAGGCAACTCCTCTGGGGTTTCTGGAGTGAAATCACCCTCTAATCCTGGGCCGTAATGAGTGGGGCAAAGATCCTCCAGGTCCTCTGAAAAATGTTATCCAGTCAGGATTGGAACGAAGCACAAGCACTAACAACAGTTTCATTAAATTGACAAAATCTATAAACAGTGTAAGAGATACAAGATGGAAATAAATGCTGGAAATGAGAAGTACAGGACAAAATGAAATAGACAATAGAGCATCTAGCAATGAACAATAATAGTGAATGCTAGAACAATGAATCAGAATAAAGATAAACATCTAACTAAGTGTTTGAAATATTAGTTTATTATGTGATCTGCTTGGGACTAGATCAGGCTGGTTATATATGATTAGCTATGATTCTTGAAGGTCAGGCTAACCATATGGTTAGCTATGATGCATGATAATGGTCAGGCTAATCATATATAACAGCTATGAAGCATGATGATGGTCAGGCCGCACCCGACGTGAGAAGTGGGGTGAGCTATGATGCATGGCAAGGATTTGGATATGATCACATAATCTACTAATAATTCCCCATCCCCAGCTAGCACGGTGGATTCCAATCACGACTCCTCATGATGGGGATCTAGGGTGCTAACTCGTGTATCCACCGTATCGGAATCAAGTATGTAATACACTACAATTTATAGAAGTAATCAACAATGAAAACTGTCAAAGAATGTACTCGCCTGTGGTCCTGAGCAAGGTGTGAGGATCGATGTCCAAAGGGGGATCACAATGACCTATTTAGAATATTAATGTCAAATACTGAATTAAAAGAATAACATGTTTAGTTAAATAAAAGATGGGGTTTCTAGGTCAACTCTGAGGTTTACTGGTCAATACTAGGTTAACTAGTCCATATGCATCATAATAGTCCCCTATGGATGAAGCCTAACTAAACTAGTCATTTCTAGTTATACTAAACATTAGTACATAACTATCCATAAGGTATTTCATAATACTCGTATACTAGAGTCTAGTTAGTACATATATACACTTATATAGCTTACTAGTAAATACTTACCTACTATTAATCCTAATCCTTAACCCAACTCAGTGTCACCTAAGATATATATACTAGCTGTCAATGGATTGGATCAATTTCATATCCCAAGTCATGGCAACTATAATTGCTGATACTATAGTGTATCAGTAAATACTAATAATACCTTAACATACCCATTTCACAATATTAGTCTTCCTCCCTCTCCAAAACCTGTGCACTCAAGTGCTCACTGCTCTCTCTCCCTCTCTCAGACTTACACACTATCACCCAAGTTACTGATACTGCACAACACACACTCTCACTGGGACACTGCTACCCACACCGATTTATGATTACCTACACTGCACTGAACACTAGGGACACAGGTATTTACACTGACTGACACAGATAACACCTAGGTACTTACTCTAAACAATACATAATTAGGACTCACTGACACATACTTGCTCATACACACAGACACAAGTTTCTGAAACACTCACACTCTAAGGCTAAACTGATACACTCTTATACTCATACACAATCAGTTTAGTGACACAGCACAGCTACTTAACCCTCATACTGCTCCTGATACACATTGCACCCTCATATCACTGAAACCCTTGTTGATCCTGGAACAACTCTACACACCCACTGATACCCAAACCAAATCTGCACAGTGTACACACACCCTCTAATATGTATACTGATACATACTCATATGTACACACAGTTACACTAGGACACTGCACACACTGGTAGACACAGGGACACACATAACACACTCTCATAGGGGCTCCTTTACTCACTGAATCCCTCACCAACTCACTTACTGCTAGCACAAAGTATTCTCACACACAGTTTAACAGATTTCCCCAAATCTAAATACACTGATACATAACCTTACACACAGAATCACTTGCACAGAAATTTCCCCAATGCACACACATATACATATTCAAAGATTTCTACACATGCATATGAGTGAACTGGAGCTCACTGGCACTCTAGAACTGACACTGCACAAGATACACATTCAACACACACAACTCCCTGATACACTATACATAGAAATTAACACCCTCAAGTATCTAATACACAGGTACACATCTATACTGACACAGGTTTACACTCACACACTATAGGGACTTAAGTTATCACTCACAAAACACTAGTTCCTAACTGACACACAGGTATTCTAACTGATACACACAAGATCACACACACACTGCTGAAATTAAACTTCTAAAACCAACTCACTAAACAACCTAGATACTAAAAACAATACCCTCACAGTGACACTGGTGCACACCTCAACTGCACAGTGCTAGACCAATGTCCTACCGAATTCTGTTCCCCCCTATCACTGCATAATGAATACACTAGACTCACTAATGTATCAGTTTTCAGGCAGTAGGTCTTAGTGTACTCATCCAAATTCAAATACCCTCACACAGCTACAGAATTCCTACCCAACTACCCCTCAGTTCTAACTCACACACACCGTGCTACACACACTGGCACACTAGGATACACAGTTTCACCTCACAGCAAATGACTGCTCACCCAGGCCATAACTGCACAGTGCTGACACAGGAAATATACACACTAAATTCTGATTCACTAATACTGCACACATCTCTTTCCCCTGCACACTGCCCTCTCCAACATTATACTGACACAGGCACACACAAACTAAACTGATGCACACAACATACATATACAGTCACATATTAACATATAGGTATTTTGGTACTAAATTATACATAGTTAGAGAAACACACACATAGAGACACGGGTAACCCACACTGCATAGCACAGCAAACCAGCACTAATTCTACACAAGTTATATTATGTATATAGTTGATACATCAGCATATGCAGGGATTAAATACGTTAAATAGGTAAAACCCTAATGAACATATTCTCAAGCACCTGGTGTGCTGAAATCGACTCACATACACAATAACCCGGCTGTGCACATGGTACACACCCGACTGTACAGGAAAATACCCCTATACCTACTGTACAGTGAATACCCCCAAATCAACCCTAAAATCGAGATCCAACCCTACATACATGAGATGAAATCTGTCTACGTACAAAATCCTAGGGTTAGGGTTTACGAAATTAGGGGAAAACCAAAGTTGGGACACATAAACCTAATCAAAACCTTAAAATCAAACTCTAACAATAGGGTGGGTTCCTAATGGCCATGAACAACAGAAAACAGAATTTAAAGGAATAGAAATAGGGTTTTTACCTGCAGGGAAGGTTTCTCCAAAGGAAATTCTTCTTCTCCAAAGCTTTTTAACCCAAGTTCCTTGCTTTCCTTGCTTGGAAGAGGAAGGTGGAAACCCTAGGGTTAGGATTTCGAAATCTGGAGGTGGGGAGATGGTTTTTCTCTTGTGGAGGCTAGGGTTTCTTCTCTCTACATGAAGAATGGCTTCCCTTTTATAATAAAGCCCAGTTAGGGTTTCTAATGCATAGTCTAGGTTTAAACCCCCAGGTCCAGCCATGTAGAACCTCATTAACTAGGGTTTAGTCAATCTAGGGTTTGAGGTTCAACCTACAAATTTGAATTCTAGGGTTTCTCTAGAATTAGGTCTTGACTTAGGGTTTCACTCTAGGGTTAGTCTTAATGGAAGATTCTAGGGTTAGACCTAAAACTAAACATTACAAATAATAATATAATTAGTTTATAAAACTCAATAATTAATTTAAATTCATAATTATTCAAAATGGTGCATTTACACAAATGCCCTTATTTGGAAAAGTGGTAGTGACAAGTCTACCCTCCTAAAAGAAATTTCGTCCTCGAAATTTGGACTGAACAGAACAAGAATAAATCAGAAAAGAATATACCTCAAGTCTAGAAGAGATACGGGTATTGCTCGCGCATTTCGTCCTCTCTCTCCCAGGTCGACTCCCCTGGAGAGTGATGTCTCCATGCAACACGAACCAAAGAAATAGTTTGGTTTCGCAACACCTTCTCTCTGCGGTCCAAGATCTCTACGGGCTGCTCGGGATAGCTGAGCGTCGGACCAACCTCAATCTCCGAGTGGTCAAGTACGTGACTAGGGTCTGCCACGTACCGTCTCAGCTGCGACACGTGGAACACATCATGTACTCCCTCCAATGCAGGCGGCAAGTCCAGTCTATATGCCACTGCACCTACCCTCGCGAGAATGCCAAAGGGTCCGATGTAGCGTGGGCTAAGCTTCCCGCCTCTGCCAAAACGAATCGTTCCATGCGTCGGAGAAATCCGTAGGAAAACTAGATCGCCAACCTAAAACAAAACAGTCTCAACACGCAGTCTAAACAAACAAACGCAACCAGAAAATTAACAAGCTATACCTGAAACTCAAGGGGTCTACGGTGGCTATCGGTCCAATGCCGCTGTCTGTCCTGCGCCACTCGCAGTCTGTCTCTGATGAGTTTCACCTTTTCTGCTGCATCCACGACCATTTCTGGTCCTAGAAAGGCTCTCTCTCCAACGTCGTCCCAAGATAACGGTGTACGATACCTCCGTCCATAATGAGCCTCAAATGGTGACATCTCGATGCTGGCCTGGTAGCTGTTGTTGTAAGCGAACTCCACCAGGTGCAGATGATCCTCCCAAGAACCTCCGAGATCTAGAACACAAGTGCGTAGCATATCCTCGAGAGTCTGAATAGTCCGTTCAGACTGCCCATCTGTCTGGGGGTGGTATGCGGTACTGAACTTGAGCTGAGTGCCCAAACTAGCCTGCAGACTCCTCCAGAAGTGGGAAGTAAAACGACTATCCCGATCCGAGATGATTCTCACAGGAACTCCATGAAGTCTAACAATCTGCCGCACGTACATCTCTGCTAGCCTCTCTGTCGACGTGCCCACTTTGAAAGGTAAGAAATGGGCTGATTTGGTCAACCTGTCCACGATGACCCAAATCGCGTCCTTCCCTCCTGGAGAACGTGGAAGCCCTGAAACAAAATCCATGGTCACGTGCTCCCATTTCCATTCTGGAATCGGTAAAGGTTGAAGCAAACCACCTGGCCTCTGCCGGTCTGCCTTTACCTGCTGGCACACTAGACACCGAGATACGAAGCGTGCTACCTCGCGCTTCATTCCATACCACCATACGTGCTCCCTCAAGTCTCGATACATCTTGTTGGCACCGGGATGCATCGAGTACTGAGAGCGGTGTGCCTCCTGCAAAACCTCCTCGCGCAGCTCCCCGCTCGGCACACACATCCTCGTGCCGTGCCGTAAGGAACCATCATCTGTGATAGTAAAGTCGTCCGATAATCCCATCTGAATCCGTGCTCTGATACTCCTCAGAGTCTCATCATCGTACTGCGCAGCTCTGATCCTGTCCATCAGCTCGGACTGTATCTGCAATCCCCACATCTGAATCTCAGTACCGGGAACTAACACTTCAATCTCCAATCTCTCCAAATCAGCCAACAAATGCCTATCTGTCGTCAAGTACATAGCCGTCGGATACCTGCTCAAGGCATCGGCGACTACGTTAGCCTTCCCTGGGTGGTACTGCAATAAGATGTCAAAGTCCTTCATCAACTCTAACCACCTCCTCTGCCTCATGTTCAGCTCCTTCTGTGTGAATACGTACTTCAAGCTCTTGTGGTCTGTGAAGATCTCCACACGCTCTCCGTACAGATAATACTTCCATAGCTTTAGAGCGAAGATAACTGCTGCCAACTCTAAATCGTGGGTGGGATAGTTCTTTTCATGAGGGCGTAACTGCCTGGAAGCATAGGCAATTACCTTCCCGTGCTGCTGAAGAACACATCCCAGACCCTTCCCTGAAGCATCACTGTAGATGGTGAAACCACCTGTCCCTGCTGGCAACATCAAAATTGGAGCTATTGTCAACCTCTTCTTTAGTTCCTCAAATGCAGCCTGGCACTCCTCCGTCCAGACAAAATCCACATCTTTCCTAGTCAATCTGGTCATCGGCGCTGCAATCTTGGAGAAGTCTTGTACAAACCTCCTGTAGTATCTTGCTAGCCCGAGAAAACTCCTGATCTCAGCTACTGAACTGGGGGTAGCCCACGACTCCACTGCCTCGATCTTCTTTGGATTAACCGAGATTCCGTCACCCGACACCACATGCCCAAGAAATTCGACCTTGTCAAGGAAGAATTCACACTTAGAGAGTTTCCCGTACAGCTTCTCCCTCCTGAGAGTCTCTAAGACCAACCTCAGGTGCTCTTCGTGCTCCTCCGGAGTCTTGGAATACACAAGAATATCGTCGATGAACACCACCACGAACTTGTCAAGGTACTGGTGGAACACCTTGTTCATCAAGTTCATGAATACTGCCGGCGCATTGGTTAAACCAAATGGCATCACCATGAACTCAAACTGGCCGTATCTGGTCCAAAAAGCTGTCTTCGGCGTGTCTTCTTTCTTCACCTTCACCTGGTGATAGCCCGATCTCAAATCTATCTTTGAAAACACCCTCGCCCCGCTCAACTGATCGAAAAGATCATCTATCCTCGGCAGCGGGTACTTGTTCTTGATGGTGATATTGTTCAAAGCTCTATAATCAATGCACATACGCACCGTGCCGTCCTTCTTCGGTACGAACAATACCGGAGCTCCCCATGGTGATGAACTGGATTTGATGAAGCCTTTGTCCTGCAACTCCTCAACTTGCTTCTTCAGTTCTGCCAG
The DNA here is from genome assembly GCA_036927795.1 of Iris macrosiphon. Lineage (NCBI taxonomy): Eukaryota > Viridiplantae > Streptophyta > Magnoliopsida > Asparagales > Iridaceae > Iris > Iris macrosiphon. The sequence goes on along the minus strand of JAYESA010000019.1, from coordinate 92,719,700 downwards.
CTCGCTGTTGTTGACTCTATAGACATGTTGTGAAATGGGCTCCGCTCCTGGAACCAAGTCTATAGAGAATTCAACATCTCTGTCTGGTGGCAAGCCTGGCAACTCTTTTGGAAATACATCCAGGAACTCCGCTATCAGAGGATGTGGCAAATCCTCTTCTTCTGCCCTGGCTCCGCAAAATGTGCTCCTGCTCTGTTCCGCTGCTCCTCTGACGACCTCAAACTCTGGCTCTCCTGGTGGTCTAAACAATACTCTGCCTCTATGACAATCTATAGTAGCATGATGCCTACTCAACCAGTCCATTCCGAGTACAATATCGTACCCCGGAAGTGGCATGACAAGTAAGCTCACGCTCAACTCTCGGCCTCCTACTGACACCCTCCGATCCTTGCAGTGATCACGAACTAGGATAATACCTCCACCAGTCATGATCTTGCAAGTCCTAGCTAATGGTTCTGTGTCTAAATGATGTCGAAGTGCATATGATACAGACACAAAACTATGGGAAGCGCCAGAATCGAATAAGGTAAATGCGGGAATACAATCGAGAAGAACCGAACCTGTGATCAAGTCTCCTGCTGGCTCGATCTCCTCGACTGCCATGGCGTATGCTCGCCCCTGGGGTGTACCTCTCTGCTGCTGATGCTGGGCAAACTTCTGATGTTGCGGTGGAAGTGGTCCCCTCTGTTGTTGGCCTCCTGGTGCGGTAGGCACCCTGTCTGATCCTCTCTGGGCGGCTGCTCCACCCTGACCTGGACGAAAGGTAGGACAATCCTTCAGCTGGTGTGTCGTCGATCCACAGGATAGACATGAGCCCAATCTCTTCCTGCAGATATCTCTAGTATGTCCCATCTTTCCGCAGTACGCACACTGGATGGCGGGCTGGTTCTGTCTCTGTTGCTGCTGCTGGACCTGCCCTCGGGCTGGTGCCTGATGCTGCTGCTGAAAGGGTCTCTGCTGTTGCTGCTGAAAGTGTGGACGCTTGCCCGGTCCCGTACTACTGGTTGCTCCTCCGGAACCATCGCGTCCCCTCTTGGGCCTGAGGCCCAAGTCATCCTCGGCTACTTGGGCATCCATCAATATGCCCTCGTAGGTAGCTGTGCGACGTCCCGACGTGCGAGACTTGATCTCCCTTGTCAGCCCCTTTCTGAATTTCCGGGCCCTGTCCCCCGGATCTCTAATCATCGATGGCGCGAAGCGGCTCAGGCGGGAAAACTTCGCGGCATACTCATCGACGGACGAGCTCCCCTGGGCTAAGTCATGGAACTGACTCTCCAAAGCTCCCAGGGCAACATCAGGAAAAAACTTTTCTTTGAAGAGTTCCTTAAAATCCTCCCAAGTGAGTCCCTTGCGCAAGAGTCTCGGCTCCGTGCGAAACCACGTCAAGGCAATATCGAACATCTGGCTGCCCGCGGCCTCGATCTGGAGCGCCTCTGGAATCTGCGCCAAACGCAAGTTCCTCTCGATATCCTCTAGCCAATCATCGGCGTAGAGTATCCCTTCTGTCCCCTTGAACTCCCGAGGCATCATCCTCTTGAAGTCCACAATGGTGCCCGGCCTCTGGTGGTGCTGATCAGGACGTTGCTGCTGCTGAGTGACTCTCTCCACAGCCTGGAGAGCCACTTGGTGAGCATTCTCCATGTTCACCCTCATCATCTCTGTCTGGGCCTGATGTGCCTCAGCCTGTACTCTCTGGGCCTCTGCCGACGTCCTCTGGGCATCGACCATGCCCTGAATCAAGGCGAACATCTGTGTCCCATCGACGGGCACACCTCCTGCATGCTGAGCTGGTGGTGGTGGTGGAGGTGCCGTCGTAGCCGTGGGGACCCTCTGAACAGGTGGTGGAGGACCCCCGAATGCTGCAGACACTCCCACATGTACTGGAGATGTAGGGGGTGCTGCGGATGTCTGTCCGGCAAGGCGAGAGGTGGCAGACCTCTCTGTATCTGCTGCTCCGAGTCTCCGAGACCTTCTTGGCGGCATCCTGAAAACAGATCGAAAGATTCAATTAAGGTAATAAACACGATATCATCAAGGAAGGACAGAAAAATTCTAAAGGAAAATCATTAAGAGTAATGTCATAAGAATCAGAATTTCCTAATTGTGATTGAGCATATCCTCGGCCTAAATCCTATTTCCTAAAACAGGTTCGCAGTAGTACAACTAAGTTGTCGCACTACCACGACACCGCACAACTTACGAAGCTAGACCTGCATGGGCCACCACTAAAAACGTGTCACGACCCGCACCCGGAATTTGGACATGAGTCGTGGGTACGTCCAGCCTACGCCGCAGCATCGACGGTAGAACGCTGTCTAGGTCTAAACATAATATATCCTGTCAATAATCTCAACTCCGTACGGAGGACAATGATAATAATCCACAGTTCTATGATATACTCAATCACAAGCTAATAGAAATCATAGCACGATGAGAAAAGAAAAGAGTTCTAATAAAAACCAACCACAAAAATCCAACTCAAATCCTGGGTCTAAATGACCTCACAAAGTCACAAAATAATAAATACATCTCAGTCTCAGTCTAAAACAATAATACAGAAAAAGTAGTCTAAGAGCACCCATGTACGTTCTCCTCTAGGCTAGGCAACTCCTCTGGGGTTTCTGGAGTGAAATCACCCTCTAATCCTGGGCCGTAATGAGTGGGGCAAAGATCCTCCAGGTCCTCTGAAAAATGTTATCCAGTCAGGATTGGAACGAAGCACAAGCACTAACAGCAGTTTCATTAAATTGACAAAATCTATAAACAGTGTAAGAGATACAAGATGGAAATAAATGCTAAAAATGAGAAGTACAGGAGAAAATGAAATAGACAATAGAGCATCTAGCAATGAACAATAATAGTGAATGCTAGAACAATGAATCGGAATAAAGATAAACATCTAACTAAGTGTTTGAAATATTAGTTTATTATGTGATCGGCTTGGGACTAGATCAGGCTGGTTATATATGATTAGCTATGATTCTTGAAGGTCAGGCTAACCATATGGTTAGCTATGATGCATGATAATGGTCAGGCTAATCATATATAACAGCTATGAAGCATGATGATGGTCAGGCCGCACCCGACGTGAGAAGTGGGGTGAGCTATGATGCATGGCAAGGATTTGGATATGATCACATAATCTACTAATAATTCCCCATCCCTAGCTAGCACGGTGGATTCCAATCACGACTCCTCATGATGGGGATCTAGGGTGCTAACTCGTGTATCCACAGTGTCGGAATCAAGTATGTAATACACTACAATTTATAGAAGTAATCAACAATGAAAACTGTCAGAGAATGTACTCTCCTGTGGTCCTGAGCAAGGTGTGAGGATCGATGTCCAAAGGGGGATCACAATGACCTATTTAGAATATTAATGTCAAATACTGAATTAAAAGAATAACATGTTTAGTTAAATAAAAGATGGGGTTTCTAGGTCAACTCTGAGGTTTACTGGTCAATACTAGGTTAACTAGTCCATATGCATCATAATAGTCCCCTATGGATGAAGCCTAACTAAACTAGTCATTTCTAGTTATACTAAACATTAGTACATAACTATCCATAAGGTATTTCATAATACTCGTATACTAGAGTCTAGTTAGTACATATATACACTTATATAGCTTACTAGTAAATACTTACCTACTATTAATCCTAATCCTTAACCCAACTCAGTGTCACCTAAGATATATATACTAGCTGTCAATGGATTGGATCAATTTCATATCCCAAGTCATGGCAACTATAATTGCTGATACTATAGTGTATCAGTAAATACTAATAATACCTTAACATACCCATTTCACAATATTAGTCTTCCTCCCTCTCCAAAACCTGTGCACTCAAGTGCTCACTGCTCTCTCTCCCTCTCTCAGACTTACACACTGTCACCCAAGTTACTGATACTGCACAACACACACTCTCACTGGGACACTGCTACCCACACCGATTTATGATTACCTACACTGCACTGAACACTAGGGACACAGGTATTTACACTGACTGACACAGATAACACCTAGGTACTTACTCTAAACAATACACAATTAGGACTCACTGACACATACTTGCTCATACACACAGACACAAGTTTCTGAAACACTCACACTCTAAGGCTAAACTGATACACTCTTATACTCATACACAATCAGTTTAGTGACACAGCACAGCTACTTAACCCTCATACTGCTCCTGATACACATTGCACCCTCATATCACTGAAACCCTTGTTGATCCTGGAACAACTCTACACACCCACTGATACCCAAACCAAATCTGCACAGTGTACACACACCCTCTAATATGTATACTGATACATACTCATATGTACACACAGTTACACTAGGACACTACACACACTGGTAGACACAGGGACACACATAACACACTCTCATAGGGGCTCCCTTACTCACTGAATCCCTCACCAACTCACTTACTGCTAGCACAAAGTATTCTCACACACAGTTTAACAGATTTCCCCAAATCCAAATACACTGATACATAACCTTACACACAGAATCACTTGTACAGAAATTTCCCCAATGCACACACATATACATATTCAAAGATTTCTACACATGCATATGAGTGAACTGGAGCTCACTGGCACTCTAGAACTGACACTGCACAAGATACACATTCAACACACACAACTCCCTGATACACTATACATAGAAATTAACACCCTCAAGTATCTAATACACAGGTACACATCTATACTGACACAGGTTTACACTCACACACTATAGGGACTTAAGTTATCACTCACAAAACACTAGTTCCTAACTGACACACAGGTATTCTAACTGATACACACAAGATCACACACACACTACTGAAATTAAACTTCAAAAACCAACTCACTAAACAACCTAGATACTAAAAACAATACCCTCACAGTGACACTGGTGCACACCTCAACTGCACAGTGCTAGACCAATGTCCTACCGAATTCTGTTCCCCCCTATCACTGCATAATGAATACACTAGACTCACTAATGTATCAGTTTTCAGGCAGTAGGTCTTAGTGTACTCATCCAAATTCAAATACCCTCACACAGCTACAGAATTCCTACCCAACTACCCCTCAGTTCTAACTCACACACACCGTGCTACACACACTGGCACACTAGGATACACAGTTTTACCTCACAGCAAATGACTGCTCACCCAGGCCATAACTGCACAGTGCTGACACAGGAAATATACACACTAAATTCTGATTCACTAATACTGCACACATCTCTTTCCCCTGCACACTGCCCTCTCCAACATCATACTGACACAGGCACACACAAACTAAACTGATGCACACAACATACATATACAGTCACATATTAACACATAGGTATTTTGGTACTAAATTATACATAGTTAGAGAAACACACACATAGAGACACGGGTAACCCACACTGCACAGCACAGCAAACCAGCACTGATTCTACACAAGTTATATTATGTATATAGTTGATATATCAGCATATGCAGGGATTAAATACGTTAAATAGGTAAAACCCTAATGAACATATTCTCAAGCACCTGGTGTGCTGAAATTGACTCACATACACAATAACCCGGCTGTGCACATGGTACACACCCGACTGTACAGGAAAATACCCCTATACCTACTGTACAGTGAATACCCCCAAATCAACCCTAAAATCGAGATCCAACCCTACATACATGAGATAAAATCTGTCTACGTACAAAATCCTAGGGTTAGGGTTTACGAAATTAGGGGAAAACCAAAGTTGGGACACCTAAACCTAATCAAAACCTTAAAATCAAACTCTAACAATAGGGTGGGTTCCTAATGGCCATGAACAACAGAAAACAGAATTTAAAGGAATAGAAATAGGGTTTTTACCTGCAGGGAAGGTTTCTCCAAAGGAAATTCTTCTTCTCCAAAGCTTTTTGACCCAAGTTCCTTGCTTTCCTTGCTTGGAAGAGGAAGGTGGAAACCCTAGGGTTAGGATTTCGAAATCTGGAGGTGGGGAGTTAGTTTTTCTCTTGTGGAGGCTAGGGTTTCTTCTCTCTACATGAAGAATGGCTTCCCTTTTATAATAAAGCCCAATTAGGGTTTCTAATGCATAGTCTAGGTTTAAACCCCCAGGTCCAGCCATGTAGAACCTCATTAACTAGGGTTTAGTCAATCTAGGGTTTGAGGTTCAACCTACAAATTTGAATTCTAGGGTTTCTCTAGAATTAGGTCTTGACTTAGGGTTTCACTCTAGGGTTAGTCTTAATGAAAGATTCTAGGGTTAGACCTAAAACTAAACATTACAAATAATAATATAATTAGTTTATAAAACTCAACAATTAATTTAAATTCATAATTATTCAAAATGGTGCATTTACACAAATGCCCTTATTTGGAAAAGTGGTAGTGACAGTAACTTCCATTAAGTCCACATCTATAATATTTGTTATAAGGGGAAGCTCGTCCTCCTGATAAGCTATTTTGTCAATGTCAAAGGTATTTTTAGCTTTAGTTTTACATACTGTCCACCAATCTGACCTCGCTGTCCCTCGTCTAGGATAAGTTGTGAAGTACACGAGCTGAGCCTGACTTGATAGGATAAATGGTTCGTAGCCTTGATATCTACGCTTGTAGTTTATATCCACAAGGCCATGCTTGTCAATTTTCCAACCTTGATCTTGAATCGGATGGAACCATTCATACTTAAATAGCACGATATTAGCAAGTTTTGTGCCATAATTATATGTCAACTCCATAATCTCTCGTAAGATTCCAAATAAATCATTGCCTCGATCGACGTCTTTGTAGTTCGAAGATTTGATACACAAACAACTATTTTTCATGGAATCAAGATCCAGAAAGCTGTCTCTGATAGGAGCATTTGTTGACTTGAACCTGAACCCATTCACACAGAAACTTAGCCATATTTTAACAGCACTAATTGGTCCCTTGGCTAGAGTTCTAATAGATTCAGTCTCGGGTGTTATTAGACGATCGACCTAAATACCAAAGTAGTGATAGTAAGTTATTTATTTTGCAAGTGCAGAAATAAAAAGTAATTACCAAGCTCCCTTACATATGCGCTCAACCAAGAAGGAAAATGGCATCTCATTTCTTGTTCTACTTCTTTCGTCTGTTATGTTGGGTCTAACCAACCTCAACTCATCATTATATGTGCTAAAAAATAATGAAGCAACTGATGATTAGTAGCATAATAATAGCTTATACTATTATATTGATATGATGTAAACATGGACGTATTAATTACTTACCCCTCTTGCTTCTCCACTCCATTCTCGTCGCAACTGAGTAATATGTACAACTGTGCAGCCCTTAGCTTGTCGTCATTCAAATATCTCTCCTTCATTTTCTCCGAAGGCTTTCCAGACGCATTGAATACTTTGAGTATTGCATCATTAGATTCATGATATCCGTCATCGTTTCTCGGAGCTCTCATTTATAGAAGCATAAAAAATGCGCCGGATAGCTCTACGCAGCATATTGAGGCAGGGCAGCGTAAAGCTGGTGATCTCAGAGCCATCAACGTGCAACAGAGCTTTTTCGCTGGGCACAGTGTAAAAAAAATAGGCTCAAGGACCATCCATGTAATGCAATGTATCCAGGCGGCTTCAGCGTAAAAGAGGTGCTACCTTGCCTTTATGGCGTAAAACTCATTCGCTTTTAATGCATCATTGAAGTGTACGAGGGATGCTTCGTATTCCCCAAAATGAACCTGACAAATCGTACAGTGAACCTGACGTCTGACTCCTGACAAAGAGTACTCACGACTACCCAGACGACAGCTATAATGATGGCACGACACTGCAACCCAGACTGTCATTTACTGCCCTTTCCTTGGCGTAAAACGCTTTTACGCATACAAAGGGATATGCCGCCTAGTTTTACATAGGCAGATGTGAGCTATTTACGCTCCGCGGAAGAGAAACAGCCTGCCACATCAAAAAGCTGCTCTTCGTACAGGGCTCAAGGCACGTCTTTGCATTTAATGCGCAGAGCGGTGACATGTTCTCGAGGCACGTCTCTGCATTTAAAGCGCCGAATACTGACAGATGCCCAAGGTACGTCTCTGCATTTTATGCGCAGAAGAGTGACAGGCCTTCAAAACACGCCTCTGCATTTAATGCGCAGGATAATGGTGGATCTCTGTATTTAATGCAGGAGATTTGATTAAATGTCACCGAACCGTCGTCTAGTGACATTCCCTTTGCGTAAACTGCTCTTACGCATATAAGGGGTTACGCTGCCCAGTTTTACAATGGCAGACGTGAGCTTCTTACGCTCCACAGAAGGCAAACAGACCGCCACGTCGGTAGTTACTCTTCGTACAGGGTTCGAGGTGCGTATCTGCATTTAATGCGCAGAATGATGGCAAATCTTAAAGACACGCCTCTGCATTTAATACGCAGGATGGGGGCAGAATGATCCTGCATTTAATGCGCAGGATGGGGGCAGTCCACATCCACTCGGCTTCTACGCCTGTTCGGCTTGTATGCCCACTTGGCTTCTACGCCTGCTCGGCTTGTATGCCCACTCGGCTTCTATACCCACTCGGCTTCTATGCCAACTCGGCTTTTACGCCTGCTCGGCTTCTATGCCCACTCTGCTTCTATGCCCACTCAGCCTCTATGACCATTCGGCTTCTACGCCCGCTCGGCTTCTACGCCCGCTCGGCTTCTACGCCCGCTCGGCTTCTACGCCTACTCGGCTTCTACGCCATGGTGACAGTCATTTGGCTTCTACGCCAACCTCTTCTACACAAGGGATAACTACCTACGTGGCTTCTACGTCGTGATCTTCGCAGCAGTTATACGCGTTTGTCCCTTAGTTGGACACGCGTCACTTGCTCATTCAGAAGGTCATCTATACGCAGGCATTGGTTATTTTAAACCGTCGTATAAAAGGGTATTGTACTTTCCACTACTCGGTGTGGTCACTGTCACTAAAAACTCTATAAATAGAGACCTCTATCAACGAGGAAAAAGGTCGAAAGGTGGAAAATTAGAGATCGAGAGAGAGAGAAGAATCCAGAGCTCGGGCAAAGAGAAGGGATCGATGACTTTAGCATCGGGCATCCACCCTCTTTAGCAACTTTCGAAGCTGCTTTTTGTCTTCCACGGCCCTTCTTTAACATCGTGTGGTCCAAGGGCTAAAGTGATCGACTGCAGATCAGACACCTATAGCAATATTTACCCAGATTAAATAAATTGTACTTAGACATCCTCGTATAGGATTAAATTGTACAATCTTGTTTGTAAACATCGAAGAAAGGGAGAGTTTCCGTATAAGATCTCATTTTCTATATTCTCTCTCGTTTATTATCAAACACAAGATGGCGACTCTGCTGGGGACGTCTTTCTCTTCTGACGAGGAAGCAATTGCTCAACACGATGTGGTATCCGTAGGATCCGTGAAGAAGACACTGGTCGTCCAATTCGACCAGTCTGCCTACGATGACATACTTCGAACCGGGGGTAGCTCTTACTCTCTCTCTGTCCAAGACAACAGGAAGCTGCGTAAGGTCTGGATGCCCAAGACATCCTCTACCATTCCTGTCGACTCTCCGACCTTTCCGTTTCTCCGACCAACGAGGTTGTAGCATTGCTCCCTATGCGCCTTGCGCGTAAAATTCAGTCGCCTGTCTCTGCCAGGGCAGACAAAACTTCTGGCAAGTCCTTAGCGCCAATCCAGAAGTATACTCCGCGCTCTGCGCATAAAATTTAATCTCCCGTCCCTGGCGGAAAAGACAAAACTTCGGACAATGCCTCAGCGCTAGTCCAGAAGCCTACACCGCGCTCTTAACGTAGAAAACAGTCTCCTGTCCCTGGCAGAACAGACAAACTTTCTGATAATGCCTTAGCGCCAAGTCAGAAGTTCCAAATGCGCTCCGCGCGTAAAAATGCATCTGCCTTCCGCAGAAAAGCAGATGATCCCTGCAATCTACGCAAGGGAAAGCAAACGGCGGACTACTCAACTTCTCGGCCTTTACGCCAGCAAGGGAACAATCTGCCCACCCTCCGGATTATGCGAGAAGCTGACGGCCGACTGAGGACATCCTCAGCTTTACGCCAACCAGAGCAGAGCTACGAATTACGTCAAGAGAAGCCCCTCAGCGTAAAGAAAGCTTAATTTGCGAAAAGACACCCTCCTCATGGATTATCCGCCACCCAGATGGCCAACCGGTTGTATACAGGTGGCACAGGGAAAACTGTGGTTCCCAATATCCGCACGCCCACTGATGTGAACAGAAGAAACAAGCCATCATCTTCTGCTATAAATCCTCTTGACCTGCGCAAGTATCTAATCCAAAAATGCAAGAAGTGGGGATCTTCCAGCATATCTATTACGCCTCCTAACGAGCACACTTGTAATAGTCATAAGATTGTAATTAATTGTTGCTGTTCTGAAGCAAAATGGTCAATTTTTGACCGGTTGAGCTACTCTTCATCTTTCCAGGAAGAAGAGCCCACACATGCATCAGTGAACATGGCTTCACACATACCTAGAGGATGATCGGGCTCAAGACGTCATCCCTCTAGAGTTCCGAGCCGAAGGAGATTCAACCAGCTCCTTAGGAACACTGAAGCTGGGGTGTTCCGAAACACCCGTTCGAGGTTGCGACAACCGACTTCATACTCCTCTGTTTCCAAAGCTGGGGGTCGCTAGTCTCCCGAATCAGATACTGAAAGTATAGAGTCAACTTCTACAGAGACCTATACTAATCTTTCAATGACACCCAGGGAGATGGGAGTTTATGCCATTGGAGATGAACACGAGGAAGCTTCTCCATCCGGGAGTGCTGAGCAGCGCATTACTGTACTGGAGACATCTCTAAAAGAAATGCAATCCATGATGGAGAACATGTACCAGATGATGCTGACTCAATATACAGCTGCTATGGCTCAAGCGTCGGTCCCTCCAACTCAGATACGTGTGGGGGTGGACTTACCACCATCCAACGCAATCCAAGAGCATGCTCTAGATCAGGAGTCAGCAGTTCCTTCGCTTCCTCACTCGGAGAATGTATTACCTCCCGTCGGAGTTGCGATGCAATCGATCCCTCATCACTCCGTGGTCCCTCTACCAGCTGAAGATCCGATACAAGCAGTACGGGAGTTGAAAGCCCAATTTGATACCCTGAAGCACAAAGATCAGCTCAAGAAATTGGGAATCAACCAACCTTACCCAGCTATCTGGGAAGAAGTCCCTTTTCCTCCTTGATACAAACCACAGACTATGGCTTTGTTCGAGGAAAAAACATCATCGAGTCAGTACATGAACTACTTCAGTATGATGACGGTGTTATTACAAGGGAACGACGCCCTCCTCACTCGGGTGTTCAAAGGCTGTCTCTTGGGGGTAGCTTATCAGTGGTACCGAAGTCTGGCGGACAACTGCATTACTTCTTTTGAAGACTTCAAGGCTTTATTCTTCACACGATTCTACGAGGGAGGGATGGACATGTCTATGTCCTCTCTCATCGAAGTCAAGCAGAAGGAAAAAGAGAATGTTCGCGCTTTCATCGAGCGTTTTCGTCAAGCCACTTTGCAAATGCCTCCAGGAGTTTCGGACTCGGCATTGGAGGACATCTGCAGAACGAACCTTCTTTCCGTGATCTTGGTATTCACAGGACCATATCAGTTCCATGATTGGCCCTTGTTCATCATCTCAGCGGTAGCCGCGGAGGACAACAGTCAGAAAGCGCGATAACGGCATCATGATCTCGACCTCTGATAAAGGCAAGAGGTCATCCTTCAACATCGACCATCCTCAGGGTACCAAGGGTAAAGAAGCTCTGGCAATCAACACGTCAAGGCAAAAGACTGTGGCTACCTTGCAGACGAAACCTGGGACTTCCAGGCCCATTGAAGTGTACTCTTTCGACGACGACGATATTCCGAGCATATTCGAATGTCTCGTCAAAAGCGGCAAGATTACCCTTCCTGAGGTGAGACAGCCCAATGAGGCCGACAGCACCAACAACCCCAAGTACTGCATCTTCCATAGGTACATACACCACCCTACAAAGATATGTTATATACTGAAAAGAAATATCTAGGAGCTGATTGATGCTAAGGCCATTACTCTGTGCAACAGCGAGAAGACGTTCACAGCCAACATGATCTTTCTGCAATTTAGCAATCTGCCTCCACAAGAGATCCTGGATGGTGTTACACCTATTTCCCGGACGACGATGAACATCGTTAATCTCCCTCCTGACTTGTGCGCATATCTAGTCGAGAAATGCAAGAACAGTCCCCTAACAGTCAAACGAAGGGAAATCATATGGGAAGATACGTCAACATCTGATATCGTCATAACAGGTGAACCACAGGAAGACTCTATCTTTATCATTCTACCAACCCAAGACGATCAGCGCCCAATAATCTTCGGCAGCAGGCGGAACGCCCCGATCGTGCAAGAGGAATCACGCGAGTCTGAATCTGGCAGAATACAGACCCACAGATACAACCCACAAGCATTAAATATTATGCAAAACATGGGTTACGACTTAAAACTAAAACAAGGGCTCAACTATGGGAAGGGTAGGCGAACGTCGGTGCGTAGTGATCCTCACTATCGAGAAATTTGTTTCGGATTGGGATATACTGCGTCTCTCAAGAGACCCAAAATTCCGAAGTCCAATCCTATACAACCAGAGGCTGTTCTTGATGAATCAGTTTCTGTGGCCAGAGACCACAGCATGTCTGGAGGTAACTTACCTCGACAGAACAAGGGGGCATCTAGGGCCGGGGGTAGGATCCCCTCAAAATCTGAAAACGATGCAACAACGACGATCTCCCTGCAAGACCGTAAAATTCAGGCATCAAGAGCCCGAAGACCAAAAGGGATTTTTTCCTTCAACGAAGACGGCATCGTTGAGATCTTTGGTATATTAATGAAAGAGCGCAAGCTCCAGCTACCCAACATCAGACATCCTGAGAGGGCTGGCGACGTGGATCACCCAGATTATTGTCTCTTCTACCGATACACTCATTACCCCACAAAGACGTGCTATGTACTAAAAAGGAAAATTCAGGAGACGATCGATGCCAAGGTCATCACTTTGAATCTGTGAACAAAGGCATGGGCCATACCAATTGGATTCCTATTCTTTTCTTTCATAAAGATTTGCTCCTTTAAAAACTGCCATGTCCATATCACCTCTGAGCAGATGTGTGCCTCCATCCCCGATGGAAGTCACAATCACAAAGTTTGTCATGTTCATATTACCTCTAAATAAACTTTCGACCATCAATTATCATGTTCGTATTACCTCTGATATCGATTGTCATCTACACTTAACATCCGTACTTAACTCTAAGTACACCAGTGGTGTTAAGTCCATAAAAATTGCCATGTCCATATCACCTCTGAGCAGATGTGTGCCTCCATCCCCGATGGAAGTCACAATCACAAAGTTTGTCATGTTCATATTACCTCTGAATAAACTTCCGACCGTCAATTATCATGTCCATATTACCTCTGATAATTGATTGTTATCTACACCTAACATCCGTACTTAACTCTAAGTACGTCAGTGGTGTTAAGTCCATAAAAACTGCCATGTCCATATCACCTCTGAGCAGATGTGTGCCTCCATCCCCGATGGAAATCACAATCACAAAGTTTGTCATGTTCATATTACCTCTGAATAAACTTCCGACCGTCAATTATCATGTCCATATTACCTCTGATAATTGATTGTCATCTACACCTAACATCCGTACTTAACTCTAAGTACGCCAGTGGTGTTAAGTCCATAAAAACTGCCATGTCCATATCACCTTTGAGCAGATGTGTGCCTCCATCCCCGATGGAAATCACAATCACAAAGTTTGTCATGTTCATATTACCTCTGAATAAACTTTCGACCATCAATTATCATGTCCATATTACCTCTGATATCGATTGTCATCTACACTTAACATCCGTACTTAACTCTAAGTACGCCAGTGGTGTTAAGTCCATAAAAACTGCCATGTCCATATCACCTCTGAGCAGATGTGTGCCTCCATTCCCGGCGAAAGTCACAACACAAAGTTTGTCACGTCCATCTCGCCCCTGAGCTATAAACTCCTACCATCCGTATATCTGGGAAGCAGCGTCACATCATCCAACGTCGTCACAACGTATGGACCGCATGAGGATTCTATCTTTATTGCCCCGCCTACCTGCAGCAGTCAGCGTCCAATATTCTTCGGCCGCATGTGCAATCAACCAGCCATCCAGGAAGATCCTTTCGATGACGATGCTGGGAAGATGCAAGTTCACCGATACAGCCCTCAAGCGCTGAAGATCATAAAAAATATGGGCTACGACTTGAAGCGGAAGCCAGGCCTCAACCACGGGAGGGGTAGACGAACGCCGCTGCACGGCGACCCCCGCTATCAGCAAACCTGTGTCGGGTTAGGATATGCCACCTCCCTTACGACTTCTAAGTCAGACGAGGACATCTTTTCCTCCTTCCAGGACGGCCCGTCACCCTCCAACTCACCTGAAGCTCTCAAACAAGCATTGTCGGCAAATATGGTGATAACAGATCCCGTTGAAGCAGACGAGCAAGATTCCGAGCCATTTGAGAATGACTCTTGGGCTCAACAAATGGATACGCAATGGGAATTCCGCTTCGAGCAAAGAGAACCTCCCACCAAAGATGAAGTTATCCAAATCGATGTTGGGGGTGAACTTTCGCCAAAGCCGATATTTATCAGTGACAATCTTCCCCCAGCTGAAAGGGAAGAAATCATACAGCTGATAAAGGAATACGTCGACGTCTTTGCATGGGAATATAGGGACATACCGGGCCTAGACCCGAAGGTGGCTACTCACAAACTCAACATATTGACCTACTCAAAGCCTGTGAAGCAGCACCAACGCCGATTTTGACCGGACGTGATGGACGCCATTGAAGCTGAGGTCAAGAAGCTGATAGCCTGTGGTTTCATCCGGGAAGAACAACATCCCGACTGGGTCGCCAACGTTGTCCCAGTCATGAAGAAAAATATGAAGGTACGTATCTGCATCGATTACCGAGATCTGAATGCGGCCTGCCCCAAGGATGAATTTCCTCTTCCCATCACGAACATCATGATCGACAACACCTGCAGTTTTGAACGCATGTCTTTCATGGACGGGTTCTCAGGATACAATCAAATCAAGATGCATCCTAAAGACGAGAAGCACACTGCCTTTCGTACCCCGTTGGGAGTGTATTGCTATACGGTCATGCCCTTCGGATTAAAGAACGCCGGGGCTACATACCAACGGGCCATGAGCAGCATATTCCATAAATATTTATGCAAAATAGTAGAATGTTACGTGGACGACATAGCCGTCAAGAGCCGCCTCAAGGATGATCACATTCAGGACCTAAGGACGGTATTCGAGTTAATGCGCCAACATCAAGTCAAAATGAACCCTACGAAGTCCTTCCTAGGTGTATCTAGTGGCAAATTCCTGGGATTTGTTATCACCGCCAAAGGCATCCAGGTGGACCCTGACAAAGTCCAGGCCATCGTAGAAATGCAACCACCCCGCCATCGTAGAAATGCTTATATCCGGAGGTTCATATCCAATCTCTCAGGAAGATGTCAGCCTTTTTCGTATCTCATGAAGAAAGGTGTATCCTTCATATAGGACGAAACCTGTCAGCAAGCATTCGGGGATATCAAACGCTACATCACCAGTCCGCCAGTTCTGGTGCCTCCCATCATGGGAAAACCATTCTTGCTGTACGTCCGAGCGATGGATCATTCGCTAGGAGCTCTTCTCGCACAGAAGAACGACGTAGGGCATGAGCAAGCTATCTACTACCTCAGCAGGATGATGGTCAGAGCCGAACACCGGTACAACCCAGTGGAGAAAGAATGTCTGGCTCTGATGTTCGCTATCCAAAAGACGCGGCACTATGTCACCGGCCAGACTATTCATATCATCTCCAGGATCAACCCCTTTCGAGTACTGATGAGCAAGCCGAGTATTCTTAATTCCTGACTCGCAACTTGGGCGATGCTGTTAACGCCATATGACATGGTGTACATCCCGCAGAAGTCCATCAAAGGCCAAGCACTGGCCGACTTCCTAGCTGCTCATCCGATCCCGGAGGCCTCCAAGTTATACGAAGACATTCCCGACAAAGTTGCAGAATGTAATTTCGCAATGGAAAGTGACACATGGCAACTGTTCTTCGATGGCGCCTCCAGGACTGGTCCCCAGGGAAACATGGTTTCAGGGGTAGGAATCGTCCTGGTCACTCCTGATAAACTCGTCATCTACCGGGTATATTCTCTTAACGAACCATGCTCCAACAATGTGGCAGAATACAACGCTCTGTTGATTGGGCTCCAAGTCGCTGAAGAGCTGGGGGTCGAATCCCTGGAAGCTTTCGGTGATTCTCTGCTTATCGTCAATCAAGTCAGAGGAATATATGAAGTCCGGAATCCAGACCTCATCCCCTATCACCAAGCGACGGTCAAGATAGCCATGACGTTCAAAGGGTTCTTCCTAGAGCATGTGCCTCGATCCCAGAATCAGGAAGCTGATGCCCTGGCCAGTCTAGCTACGGATTTAGCCACTCCTATAAGAAGGCAGAATTCGGTGATCCTTCTTAACATAGATTTATTCTGCGTGAAGAACAACCTTCACATAGAACGCAGCCACGCTGTAAACGTAGATCCCCCTGGAAGAGACTGGAGAAGTCCCTTCATAGATTTTGTCGCATACGGAATCTTGCCAGAGGACCCCAAAGAAGCAGTATCCGTCAAGAGACGATCATTACGCTTCTATTTCGATGCATCTTCACAATGCCTATATCGTCGGACCTACGACAGACTGCTATTAAGATGTCTCTCAGACGACGAAGCACAGCAGATTATCCGAGAAGCTCACGACGGCGTATGCGGAGCGCATCAGCCCGGTCCTAAGCTACAGGATCGTATCAGGAGAATGGGCTACTACTGGCCCACTATGATCACAAACGCGATCAGCTATGCAAGACAATGCGAAGCCTGTCAGGTTCATGCAGACTTCATACACCAACCGTCTGAATATCTACATCCTACGGTCGCATCCTGGCCCTTCAAAGCATGGGGTATGGATATCGTTGTTCCCATTCACCCGTCTTCTTCTAGAGGCCACCGGTTCATACTGGCCATCACGGATTACTTCTCTAAATGGGCAGAGGCGATCCCTCTGGCTGAGGTAAAGACGTCTGACATAATCAGCTTCATCAAGCACCACGTCATTTATCGCTTTGGGATTCCCCGAAGGATAATCCATGACAATGGGCCTCAGTTCATCAGCCAAGCGTTTTATCGATTTTGCAATAAAAGTTAAATACATAATATTGCCTCTACGGCGTATTATCCAGCTGCTAATGGTTTGGCGAAAGCTTTCAACAAAACCATTATCAAACTCCTGAAGAAGTTCGTCTCTTCAAACAAAAGAGACTGGAATGAGAAGCTGGGCGAATGTCTCTGGGCATACCGCACAACGGTACGGACACCAATAGGTTGTACCCCCTTTTCACTGGTCTACGGGAGCGAGGCAGTTCTTTCTATCGAAATCCAGATCCCGTCGCTCAGGATAGCCGTGACTAGTGAGCTGACTCGAGAAAAGAATGACCTGTTAAGGCTCCAAGAGCTAGAAGGATTAGACGAGAAACGCCTCCAAGCTCAACAGCGCATCGCGCTCAACCAAGCACGCATTTCCAAAGCTTTCAACCATAAAGTAAAGGAAAGAGTGTTCAAAGTCGGCGAGCTAGTTCTAGCCGTAAGAAGGCCGATGATTCTTACTCACAGAAGTAAAGGCAAATTCCAGCCCAAGTGTGAAGGCCCTTATGTGATCGAGACAACGTTCTCGAACGGCGCCTACAGGATAGCCCAGCCTAATAGAGACCTATTAATGGCTCCTATCAACGGCAAATTCCTGAAAAGGTACTATGCTTAATCTCCCCTGCTCGAGTGGAATATAGCGAGGATCTCGATTCTGACAAAACTACTTCCAGAACGTAATTAGTTGGGTTACACTCTATCATGTCCGTATGACCTCTGAATAGATATGTCCCGCTAAAAGGTTATCAAGAGATTATCATCAGATATCACTCTCGCCAAAAAACTGTCATTTACATTCCGAAATGATGGGTCCACAAAAGTCAGAAAAGAGCTACTTTTATTCCCAAAAGAGAGCAGAATTACATCGGGGGAAGCAGAAAAAGAAAGGATACATCATGGCGGGTTAGTCAGATTGTGAATCAGCCGCTCCAGTGAAGCTATCCTCTCGTTCCTAAGAACCAAGGCGTCGGCGCGACCTGCTCCAGCCGTGCCTCGGGGGTGTTCGTAAAGGCCAGATCAGCCCTTGCCCGAAGGCAGCCCGTGCGAGCAGCTTCTACACGGTCCAAATCCCGTCGCGCTGCGCTCAGTCGACCAGAAGCTACGTCTAGACCTGCCAGCGACTGAGAAGCCCACTCCTCTGCCCGAGCGAGTTTTTCCTTCAGCTTGGAGGCTCTCGCTGCATTCCCTTCATGCTCGGATCGGCACTTCGTCTCAAGAGCGAGAGCCTTTGCCACGACAGCTTTTCTTCTATCCATCTCCAGCTCATGTGTCTTGATGAGTTGGTCTAGGCTTTCCAGCTTTGTAGGGAGCCGTGCGGTCATGTGGTCGTACCTGGTCTGGACCTCAGTCATCTGCAATTGTTCGTTAATGGGTTGCTCTAAACCATTAACCACCGCCTCCAGGGCGTCAGCTGCCCCAGGATCGCCAAGCTCCCTGATGACCCCGATCGAAGCAAGAGAAGTCTTCTTCAGGCGCTCGAAATCTAGACTCTTCGCTGACACCATTGATATCATCGTTTTTAAATCGGTGTAGAAGAGGCTGGTATGTTGCTCAGTCAACGCAACTAGATCCGACTGGACGCCGGGGGCGGCCGCAATATCAACGAGTCCCTCTCCAGGGATAATTGCAGACGAGGTGGCCACAGCCGCGGCATCGACGCATGGCACGACCGAAGAGGGTGCGACGGCCACAACCGAAGTCGTCGCCACACTCACAAGAGGCGATGTCACGACGACGGCTTCGTCTTCCTCTTGAGACGACGAAACCACTCTGGGCGAGCTAGCCCCCGAGGACATTTCTTCCTCAAAGTCGGGCGCCTCCATATCATCGCCAGGAGGCGGAGCAGAGCCAGAAGGCGCTTTAACGCTGTGCTCTCCATGGACGCCATCCCCTGAGAAAAGGACAAGAAAGTTGATATCAGTATGTTGATAATCTTTCTAAAGGGAGACATAAAGACGACGTATACCCGGAGCCAACGGCATATACGGCGCATCTGCAGCCGATATAGCTAAACCACGCCTTAAAGACGCAATGCGTACCGTCATGCCTGGAGAAGGAGGTGGGCCGACCGACATCGCCGAGAGTTCTGTCAAGCCTTCACCAAGACGCGGTCGAGGTTTATCAGCTGGAATCTCGCCAGACGTGCTCGCTGACACGACGAGAGTCTTACCCGCTGCTGACCTCGAGAAAGATTCTCCAATCTGCCTCGGCCACACAGGCAATCTCGCTCCGCTTCCTGGAGCAGTAGCCACCACAGCAACCTCTAGCGAGGATTCTCCGGCACCGCCGGCCGGAACTGTAGAAGGTCCCTCTCTAAAAGGCGAGGAACCTCCAGCCAAAGAATCATCCCTGATATGGGAGAAGCAGGTTCACTCACGGGAGCCTCAACACCAAGAATGCGGAGAGGACGAGCAACCATCTCCTTCCTCCTCTTACGAAGAGAAACTTCCTTCAGAGCAGAAGCCCGTCGCTTCCCAGAAGAGACTACCAAAGCCCCCGCAGGCAGAGGCACTTCACACCTCGGTACCGACACCAGAGGCTCGTCCGGAGTACCAGACTCCTCGCCCTCGTCCGAAGAAACCGAGGGGACGTCAACTCTTCCCCCAGGATTGGGAGAAGGCACCCTGAAGCTTCCACTCGTGTCAAAATCACGATGGAAGGTATTAATCGCCACATAGAACTGGGCGTAAGAATGGAGAATACGAAGCTCCGTGGAGGTTGTAACGACTGGTACAATGAAGGTTGCTCTCGTACAACCCATGATGAAATATTGCCACCCTCTGGCTCCATCAATGAGTCTGCCCATGGACCTAAAGCTGGTAAAGGCATTGCCCACGTGCAACTGATCGTACCCAAACTGCCTGACGAACCGACTAGGCAAGTAGGGCTCGAAGAAGCAGTGATCTTCGCTCCTGTACAGCAGATGGGAGGGTCTAATACAGACCAACCAGTTAAAAGCTTCCGGGGAAAGGTCGGTCTTCTCTCCACCTGAATCCTCAAACCGCACCCCTGATTGATTGCGATGTACGGGGGGGACAATACTGAGGATCTTCAAGCCGTGGCTGAGGTTCAACACCAACCGACAGTCTAAGACTGTGCTCACATTCCAGGAGGAATCCTTGTAATTCAGCAAGAATATACCCCCCCAACTGCTACCGGAGCCAGGAGACATCACCCGGGGATTGTGGAGAATTAACCATCCCATCAAGTATAGGTATGGTAATTCCATCCTGGGAAAACTCTCACGCCGAGCTTCATCGATAAGCAACCCGTCAGTTATGGCTCTCAAGCCAGCCTGTATACGGCACACCATGGCAGGAAGCAAGCCCAGTCTTGCCCCAAACACCAGGCGCACTGCCGGCCACAAGATGTTCCGGTGAATGCGGTCCGCGGACGCAGTACCAGGCACTACTACTCGACGCAGCCATATGGAGAGGAAACCAGCCAGCTGGGCTTCCTTAGACAGAAGCCTGCGACAGCGCCTCAAGTAACTACAGGCCTTAGTGCCTTCCGGGTACTTTCCTACCCCCTCGACAAGAATATGATCCGGAGCTTCAGCCTCCTCCATAAGAGCCTCCACGACCTGGGCACTAAGCACGCCCAAACAGTTCACGGGCTCATTCTTGCCCCCAGAGGCTTTCTCCGACCTGGCGGCCCTGGCTCGGTGGAAGAAGAGGTAGGACATCCACTTGGTGGTATGAGCCAAATCAGAAGGCTCGTTATAAAAAGCGGTGCACGTGAAGTATTGACACATCAGCTCCTGATATACTTCCGCCACCCGGGGGTCCAAATTCGCCAACTCCCGGTTGGTGGGAACATACTCTTCATATGGGGTATCCCCCATCGGCAGTCTCGAGATAACTGCCATCTCGTGGAGCGCCAATCCCAACTCCCCCAGTGGAGTGGCAAAGGTCCCAGTGAGCGGAATGTACCGCTCCATCAACGCCAGGAACAAGTTAGGGTTCGGATGCAACCCGACGCTCGTCGCACTCACAGCGGCATATAGTCCAATGCCCTCCAGCTCTCTCCGGAAGTGCTTTAAGGCCCAGTCAACTAGGCATGTCCATCGGGAGTTTGTTGGGGCGATCCACCCATTGCACCGAGGATTCTCCTTGGGATATACCCCGCCTCGTCCCATGAAGTCGTTGCAGAAGGTCGGCAATTGGACCGGCTGAATCACTGAGCTGTCTTCACTCGGGACGCTGCCCGGGCACAGTCCTCTGAACAACGTCACAACACCGGAAGGACGACTGACAAATGACCCCTGGTCAGCTCCTTTCAGATGAAAAATCTTCCCCGGCTTCCCGTAAAGATCAGGATTCAGCATCCGAGACATCTTCCTGGGATGCGTCGCGTGGAAGAAAGCCGAGATGGGATAATCCCTCGACATCGTTGGCAGGTACAAAACCAAATTCCCGGCAGGGAAAACCCAGGGCTCCCTCTTGGGCTTCGTTTGGGACTGTTTATCGATCATGTCCACAAAGAGGAAAGCCGGCTTTATGTACTGCTCCCCGTCTACATATGTCAGGGGCTCCCCGTTGATCATACTCAGCAGCATTCGCTCGCCCTGAGCCGATATCAAGATCCTCCTTCCGTCAGGGTACTGGGGCCCGGAGATAGGAAATGCCACGTGGGACAGATCCTCCAGGTAGTTCGAGTGAAGCATCCCAGCAGCTGAGCCCATCACCTCAGCCAGTGGAGACTCACCCAAGTCAACTGCAAAAGTGCAAGGAAAATATGTCATTACAAGTCTTGCACGAATATACAGACCAAAGAAACGACAGTCTGTGCTCTACGCAGGATTGTGCAAATCTGGTTATTTTACGCCGGAGGTCCCCCACAAGCGTAAAACTCAAATTTTACGACATACCCCAATTTTTGGTAGCCAGAGCCTTTATGCTCAGAACTACGAAAATATGGAGTCTTTACGCTGGCACATTAGAAATGTGGGCGTAAAAGATAAAAATGTCCCCGTGCATCATCTTCCTCAAAAGAGGCTATCAGCACAGAAGACGATCTAGCGCGGTCACGTTCAACGTGTGCGAAGGATTTTTCATCGTTTTTGTCACCCCGAAGGCTCTACCTCTAAGACCGGGTGCACTGCTCGTCGGCGGGACACTTCGCTCAGAAGGAAGTTCGCCTTGACCGACCGAAGACTCCCTCACTGGGGCAGAAGAATGAGAAGAGGAACCTATAATCTTTCCCTTAGCGTAGGGGGTTTGTTTCGACGCCATTTCTGAAGACTCATGGTGCTCGGAGAGGGAACAGAGAAAAACTCGAACAGTCGAAAGCTCTCTTTCGCAAAAGACGGATAAAAAGTTTTTCTCTCAGAAAACTTGGGATATAAATAGAGTTCGGGCCGACTCCTCGAATCCTCAGACGGACTACTCGAGACCCTAACCAAATCTCGCAAATTAAATGATGGGTTATGATTGGATGCTACGACAGCCCACTAACCTTGAAAGACGGACAGTCAGCAAATTCAAAAAGTTTTTCGTGCAAGACGGTTCAGCAGGTCCTACGCTAAAGGAGCTTTCTACGCTCGACGGCAACAGATCTACGGTTTTACGCTCGCAAGCTATAAGTCTATGGTTTTACGCCCGGATGCCTTTGTGCTCAGTAGCTTTTATGCTCGAGAGGCCACAAACCTACGACTTTACGCTCAGCAGATACCAAATCGATGATCTCACGCTCGGTGGCGCTCAGTTTACGCTCAGAAGCAACAGATCCGCAAACTTCACGCTCGGAGAATTTTCTTTTCAGGAGCTACAGATATACAGTTCTACTCTAAAGGATCTTTCTACGCTCGACAGCTACGAATCTACAGCTTTACGTTCGACAGCTATAAGTCTATGGTTTTATGCCCGGATGTCTTTGTGCTCGGTAGCTTTTATGCTCGAGAGGCTACAAACCTACGACTTCACGCTCAGGAACCACAAGTCTACGATTTCACGCTCGATGGTGTTCTACGCTCACAGGCTACAGATATACAGTTCTACGCTAAAGGAGCTTTCTACGCTCGACGGCTAAGAATCTACAGCTTTACGTTCGACAGCTATAAGTCTATGGTTTTATGCCCGGATGCCTTTATGCTCGGTAGCTTTTATGCTCGAGAGGCTACAAACCTACGACTTCACGCTCAGGAACCACAAGTCTACGATTTCACGCATGATGGTATTTTACGCCCGGAGGCTTCAGACTGATGATTTCATGCTCCACGACTTTCCGCATATTCGAACAGAACTCAAGACGGTCAATTATAGGAGTTCACACAGAAGATACTCCTCCTTGGTCTCAACATATGCCAAGTACCCGAAGCATACAAGAGTTCAAACATTGAGAAATTACTCTTCTCGGGTCAATTGGAGGTTCATCCAGACTCCAGTCTGAATATCACGTCTATCAAGATGGCAAACTCAGTTTTGACCACCATTCCTCGACCCTGTTCCAAGGGATTTTTCGAGAAAATATTCTTGAAGACGAAGTCTGAACAAAAATTCTGTTCATCAGAAGTTCAGAGCTCTACGCGGTTCCTCAGTCCTAGCAGCAGGACAGTTCTAAAATGTTCAAAATGCTCTACAGCGTTCTATGGACTACTCGCTATGCGTAAAGGATAGGACCTAACACTCTTTCTACAGAGTCGGCGTACAGATTCAGACGTGTTGAAGCTACACATATTCAGACTTCACAGCAACGTATGGCAAGATGATCATATGAAGAAGCAAGACGATTTTATTAAAGATTAAAGTCATGATTACATATGAGGGAAATCCAATCTACAAGGGTTTTTTTTTCATTCTCATGATTACATCTGAGGGAAATTTCGTCTACAAAGGAGATACCCCCTCGTTGTCTGAAGATCGCCCAGAAGCTGTTCTGACAGGTTCTCGCTGGGCACAATTCTTCATCCATCTTCTGCAGCAGTCAGTCGGTTGCTGCAAACTGACTGACATGGCAATGATCAACGGCGCGCGGATACAGAACTGGGCCTGCATAGATTTTGCAGATCCCATGCTTCGTACGCCATGACCGATCCAGTTGAAGCTTCTTTAAAGTCCAACTCGATCGAGGACAGCAGTCACGATTTGTCTGCTCTTGCCCGCGGAGGTCTCAGGGGGAAGTATACAGCACTTGCAAGCTGCGTGGTCAAATACGACCCTTCCTCTCTCCTGGGGCTATGCCATACAAAGTTGCTGATTATCCCGAGCAAAGAAGGCTAAGATATCCTTCCATGATCCATCGTTGCAGTGGACACTTGCTCGAAGATGCCATCTTTTTTGGCTCCTTATACGCTGGAAGAATATGATCTCCTTCTTCCTCAAATCGACTCGGCGAACTCCGGTGATCATCTCTGCGTGGTGATGAAGATGTGGGGAGAACAGACTAACTCCCCCAGCCTTTTATAGGCGAAAGAGATCACAGTGGTCCCCAATAAATCTGCCATAAAGTCTGCATCGACCGTTTCAACGCTCCATTCAGAAACATTTTGCGTTACGAGGGGCCGTTCATGCTTCATTCAAAGCGTTTCAAATTTTGAGGAATTTAGAAGCTTTGAAGGGGGTCTTATAGAAGCATGAAAAATACGCTGGGAAGAGCTACGCAGCCTCTTGATGCAGAGTAGCATAAACAGAGGCCTTCAGAGCCATCAAGCGTATAACAGAGCTTTTTTCGCTAAAATACAACGTGAAGAATAAGCTCACAGGACCATCCGCGTAAGTGCAGTACGTCCAGGCCGCTCCAGCGTAAACAGAGTTCTTTATTGCCTCCATGGCGTAAAACTCATCCGCTCTCGAAGCAGCGTTATAGCGTACGAGGAACACTTCGTCTTCCCCAAAATGAACCTGTCAACTCACGCAGTGAATCTGACCTCTGACTCCTGACAAAAAAGTGCTGCACGGCTACCCAGACGACGGCTGGAAATGATGGCAGACCCCTCGGGATGCGCCCCACAGTATGATGGCGAATCTCTGCATTTAATGCAGAGGATTTGGTTAAAGCATCACCGAACCGTCGTTTACTGGAGTCCCCTCAGCATAAACCGCTCTTTTGCGTACAAGGGAATACGCTACCCTGTTTTACACAGGCAAACATGAGCTGTTTTACGCTCCGCAGCAGACAAACCGCCTGCCACGTCAAAAGCTGCACTTCGTACGGGACTCGAGGCACGTCTCCACGTCTAATTGCACAGAGCGGTGACAGTTTCTCTCAAGGCACGTCTCTGAGACGGGTGCACAGAAGGGCTGCAGACCTTCAAAATACGCCTCCGCATTTAATGCATAAGATGATGGCAAATCTCTGCAAGAGATTTGATTATATTTTCAAAAGCCGTAATTCCGGCTAAGGCGTCCACATCAGCACGGTACGCAGCGGCTTCTACGCCCATTCAGGATCTGTGCTCACGCGGCTTCTGCGCCCATTCTGGCACGGTACGCAGCGGCTTCTACGCCCATTCAGGATCTGTGCTCATGCGGCTTCCACACCCACTCAGTCTCTATGACCACTTAGTCTCTACGGCTACTCGGCTTCCATGCCTACTCGGCTTCTATGCCTGTTCGGCTTCTACGCCTATTCGGCTTCTATGCCTGTTCGGCTTCTATGCCTGTTCGGCTTCTATGCCTATTCGGCTTCTATGCCATGATGACAGATATTTGGCTTCCATGCCAACCTCTTCTACACAATAGATACCTACCTACGTGGCTTTTACGCCGTGATCTTAGTAGCAATTGTACGCGTTGTGTCCCCTTAGTTGGACCCGCGTCACACGCTCATTCAAAAGATCATCTATACGTAGGCATTGGTTACTTTAACCGTTGTGTAAAAGGGTGCTGTACTTTCCACTCCTCGGTTGTTACACCGACGGAGTGGTCACTGTCACCAAAACTCTATAAATAGAGACCCCTATCAATGGGGAACAAGGTCGAAAAATTGGAAGATCGAAGAAGGTCGACAATTTGGAAGATCGAACCGGAGAGAGAGAGAGAGAGAGAGCCCGGAGCTCAGGCAAAGAGCGGGGATCGACGACTTCGGCATCGTGCATCCACCCTCTCCTGCAACCTTCGAAGCTGCTACCTGTCTTCCATGGCACTTCTTCAACATCGCGTGGTCCAAGGGCTAAAGTGATCGACTGCAGATCAGACACCTATAGCAATTTATACCCAGATTAAATAAATTGTACTCCCACATCCTCGTATAGGATTATATTGTACAAGTTTGTTTGTAAACCAAAGGGCGCGGGTTTTGCATAAACCCTGCCATTGAAATACACTTTTATTCTATCGTTTAATACCACAAACAACGACCCCTGGTCAGCTCCTTTCAGATGAAATATCTTCCTCGGCCTGCCGTGAAGATCAGGAGTCAACGTCCACGACATCCTCCTGGGATGTGTAGCATGAAAGAATGCCGAGATGGGATAGTCCCTTGGCATCTTGGGCAAATACAAAACCAAGTTCCCAGCAGGAAAAACCCAGAGTTCTTTCTTGGGCTTCGTCTGGGACTGCTTGTCGATCATGTCCCCGAAGAGGAAAGCCGGCTTTATGTATTGGTCCCCGTCTATTTACGTCTGGGGCTCTCTGTTGATCAAGTTCAGCAGCGTTCGCTCGCCCTGAGCCGATATCAAAATTTCCCTTCCTTCAGGATACTGGGCCCGGAGATAGGAAATGTCACGTGCGACAGATCCTCCAGATAGTTGGAGTACAGCATCCCTGCGGCAGAACCCATCACATCGGCTAGCGGAGACGCATGCAAGTTAACTGCAAAATGCAATAAAGACAAGTCAGTTTCTATGAACTTACAGCATATACAGAAAATCAACAGTTTGTGCTTTACGCCAAGGATGTAAAAACTTGAGTTATTACGCTGGAATCCATTTTCTAAATGTAAAATTCAAGGTTGGCAGTATAAAGTCTGTGCTTTATGCCAGACTGATAAAATTGACTTATTACGTCGGAATTTCCATTCCTGCGTAACACTCAAATTTTATAGTATACGCCAACTTTTGACAGTCAAAGCTTTTACGCCAGACTGCAAAAATATGGAGTTTTTGCGCTGACACATTAGAAATGTGGGCGTAAAAGATGAAACATCTCTGTGCATCATCTTCCTCGAAGAGGCTATCAGCACAGAAGACGACCTAGCGCGTTCACGTACAACGTATGCGAAGGTTTTTCAGTCGTTCATTTTTGTTCCAAAAACTCTACCTTTAAGGCCAGGTGCACTGCTAGTCGGCGGAATGCTTCATTCAGAATGAAGCTCGCCATGCCCGACGGAAGTTGCCCCCGCTTGAGCAGAAGAACGGGAAGAAGAAGCAACCTTCTTTCCCTTAGTGGAGAAGGCTTGTTTTGTGGCCATTACTGGAGACTTCGAAGACTCGGAGAAGAAACGAAGAAGAACTCGAACGGACAAAAGCTTTCTTTTGCAGAAGACGGATAAAAAGTTTTTCTCTTAGAAACTTGTAGTATATATAGAGTTCGGATGGACTCCTCGAATCCCGAACCAAATCTCACATTTAATATTTGGTTATGATTGGGGACTACGTCAGCATATTTTACTCAGAGAAGGCGGACAGTCAGCGAATTCGAAAAGTTTTCGTGCAAAGAAGATTCGTGGTTTTTACGCTAAGGAGCTTTCTACGTTCGACGTCTACAAATCTACGGTTTTACGCTCACAGGCTACAGGTCTATGGTTTTATGCCCGGATGCTTTTATGCTCGGTAGCTTTTACGCTCGAGAGGCTACAAACCTACGACTTCACGCTCAAATAGCTACAAATCTATGATCTCACGCTCGGTGGCTTTTTACGCTCAGAGGCAACAGATCTACGACTTCACGCTCGAAAGATTTTCTTTTCAAAAGCTACAAATCTACAGTTTTTACGCTAAGGAGTTTTCTACGCTCGACAACTACAGATCTACGGTTCTACGCTCACAGGCTACAGGTTTATGGTTTTACGCCCGAATGCTTTTATGCTCAGTAGGTTTTACGCTCGAGAGGCTACAAATGTCACGACCCGCACCCGGAATTTGGGCATGAGTCGTGGGTACGTCCAGCCTACGCCGCAGCATCGGCGGTAGAACGCTGTCTAGGTCACAAACTTAGTATATCCTGTCAATGGTCTCAACTCCGTACGGAGGACAATGATAATTAAATCACAGTTCTATAATATACTCAATCACAGCTATAAGAATAATGGCACGATGAGAATTGAATAGAGTTCTAATAAAACCATCCACAATAAGTCCAACTCAAAACCTGGGTCTAAATGACCTCACAAAGTCACAAATAAATAAATACATCTCAGTCTCAGTCTAAAGCAATAAATGCAGAAAAATAATCTAAGCATGGGCAGGCATGTTCTCCTCTAGGATAGGCACCTCCTCTGGGATTTCTGGGGTAAAATCCTCCTCTATTCCTGGACCGTAATGAGTGGGGCAAAAGTCCTCCAGGTCCTCTGAAAATATTGTTATCCAGTCAGGATTGGAGCGAAGCACAAGCACTAACAGCAGTTTCATTAAATTGACAAAATCTATAAACAGTGTAAGAGATACAAGATGGAAATAAATGCTGAAAAATGAGGAGTACAGGAGAAATGAAATAGACAATAGAGTATCTAGCAATGAACAATAAATAGTGAATGCTAGGACAAGTAAATCTGAATAAAGATAAAACATCTAACTAAGTGTTTGAAATATTAGTTTATTATGTGATCGGCTTGGGACTGGATCAGGCTGGTTATATATGATTAGCTATGATTCTTGAAGGTCAGGCTAACCATATGGTTAGCTATGATGCATGATACTGGTCAGGCTAATCATATATAACAGCTATGAGGCATGATGATGGTCAGGCCGCACCCGACGTGAGATGTGGGGTGAGCTATGATGCATGGTAAGTGTGGATATGATCACATAATCTACTAATAGTTCCCCATCCCCCAGCTAGCACGATGGATTCCAATCACGACTCCTCATGATGGGGATCTAGGGTGCTAACTCGTGTATCCATAGTGTCGGAATCAAGTATGTAATACACTACAATTCATAGAAGTAATCAACCATGAAAACTGTCAGAGAATGTACTCGCCTGTGGTCCTGAGCAGAATGTGAGGATCGAGGTCCAAAATGGAATCACAATGACCTATTTATGGAAATTCAATGTTAATTAATGAATTAAAAGAATAACATGCTTAACAATTTAAAAACGAGGTTTCTAGGTCATGTCTAAGGTTTACTGGTCAATACTAGGTCCAACTGAGTCAATTGGTCTAATTTCTGCTACTAACTAGCTATTCTAGGTCTTAGCTAGGTCCAACTAGGTTAACTAGGTCTTATCTATACCATAATAGTCTACATTAGACAATATCTAACTAAAGTAGTTATTATTAGTTATACTCACTATTTATTGGTTATACTAAATGTTTTAGTGATTTTAGTATATACTAGTTAGCACTAGTTACTACTTTACTACCTTAGTATTTCATCAAACCCATACCAATACCTACCAACACTATCACCTATCTACTGATACACACTCTAATTATCCCTCACAGTGAATACCTCACCACACCTACACAGTCACATAGCTTAAGTCAAAATCCTGCACACTGTCACTCATTAACACATAGGTATAATGAGCTCTATGGTACACACACTGAAATCTGGAATCCCCCAAATCCCACTGATACCCTAACTCCACACTGATACATATTCCCTAAATTGAATGCTGAAACACAGGTACTGATACTTAAACACCCAGATTTCTGAGATAAATCACACAGGTATCTCAACTGAGACTCAACACTAAGACACTGCTCTCTGAACTCAGTCCTCACACAGCCACACTCACTCACATGTCCTGCCACATAGCTCACTCACTGGCACCTACACCCTAACACTAATGCACCCTCACATTCAGACATGCTGCTACTGGACACAGGTTTATACCCAGCATAAATTCCCCTCACCCTGAACACAGCACACTTGTTACACTGCCCAAATCTCTCATTCTCTCAATTACTCACTCACACACACCTAATTACCCATGGACACAGATACAACACAGCAAATCTGCACACACTGAGGCTACACTGAACACACATATACCTATTTCCTCCCCCTCTCAGAGTTACACACACTTTTGCCCAACTGAAACCCCACTGCTGATACATTACAAATGCTGATACCTCACAGTTCTCTCACTCACAAGCACACACAAAATCTGAAGCAATAACTCTACACACACAGGAATTTTATACTCAGGCACATACTGCCTCTTAATTATCTACACACGGGTATTACTGACCTGCACATCCTCCTACAGTATGGACTGCACACAGGTATCAATTTCTGCACACGGCAAACTTGCACATAAACTCACCAAAAAACTGATACACAGATATCTTAAATACCTACACACTGATGCAAACTCTACAACACATTGGTTCATATAGGTAATACACTGAGAATTTCTCAGTAGCCACAGGTCATCTAACACCTAGGTAATACCCTGTCTACCCATTTGCACTGCACAGGCACTGATGCACAGCAAAGTCCCCCCCCCTTGTGCACAGAAATCTCTCAAACCGATACACAATGAAACCCAAACACAGTCTGTACATACCCGACTGCATCCCAGAATTTCCCCATCGATGTACACACAACACACAACCTATTAGCAACACAAATACATTCATGTATATAGTTCATATATCAAATATGCAGAAATTGAATAAGCTAGATAGGTAAGTTCCTACTAGACATTTCATCGAACACCAGAAATGCAGAAAAACAGATCCCACCATATTACTCATGAACCCAAACATAAAACCCTAAAACTCGGGTTCAACCCACTCCCTGTGAGATGAAATCAGTCTACCTACAATACCTAGGGTTAGGGTTCCTGTTAATTGGGAAAAACCAAACGAAATTCATCAAA
This sequence comes from Iris macrosiphon, assembly GCA_036927795.1. Lineage (NCBI taxonomy): Eukaryota > Viridiplantae > Streptophyta > Magnoliopsida > Asparagales > Iridaceae > Iris > Iris macrosiphon. Next base: position 92,688,430 of record JAYESA010000019.1, on the reverse strand, counting down.
CCCTAGATCTCCTAGGTTTTACCTGCAAAAATCCCTAAAATTCGAATCTACACAGCCAGGGGTGTTTCCTAATGGCCATTACCATCTAAAAAACAGAAATTAAAGGAATAAAAACTAGGGTTTTACCTGCAGGGAAGGTTCTTCTATGAAAGTCCTTCCTTCCCGAGTTTCCTTGAGCCAAGTTCCCTGATTTGCTTGCTTTGGAGAAGGAGAAAATGGAAACCTAGGGTTAGCTCTCGAAAATTTGGGTGGGAGATGGATTTCTCTAGTGGAGGCTAGGGTTTCTCCTGTCTACATGAAGAATAGCCTAGAAAGAGGCTTCCTATTTATATTAACCTGATTTTAGGGTTTCTATGCACAGCTTTTAGACTAAACCCCCCTGACCCTCTCATGTAGAACCTAAAGGACTCAGGTTTAGGTCTGCTAGAGTATTGAGGGTTCACCCTAATTTTAAAATTCTAGGGTTTCGCTAGAATAGGGTTTACACATTAGGGTTTGGTCATTAGGGTTTGCCCTAAAGCATTCTAGGGTTGACCTAAAATTAAATATCACTAATGATAATATAATTAGTTTATAAAACTCAGCAATAAGTTTAATACATAATTATTTAAAATAGCTAAATTACACAAATGCCCTCATATGGAAAAGTAGTAGTGACAAGTCTACCCTCCTAAAAGAAATTTCGTCCTCGAAATTGGACTGAACTACAACAAGGATGAAACCAGAAAAGGAAATATACCTCAAGTCTGGAAGAGATACGGGTATTGCTCGCGCATTTCGTCTTCTCTCTCCCAGGTCGACTCCCCTGGAGAGTGATATCTCCACGCTACGCGAACCAAGGGAATAGTTTGGTTCCGCAACACCTTCTCTCTGTGGTCCAAGATCTCTACGGGCTGCTCAGGGTAGCTGAGCGTCGGACCAACCTCAATCTCCGAGTGGTCAAGTACGTGACTAGGTTCTACCACGTACCGTCTCAGCTGCGACACGTGGAACACATTATGCACTCTCTCCAATGCAGGCGGCAAGTCCAGTCTATATGCCACTGCACCAACCCTTGCAAGAATACTGAAGGGTCCGATGTAGCGTGGGCTAAGCTTTCCGCCTCTACCAAAACGAATCGTCCCACGCGTCGGAGAAATCCGTAGGAATACTAGATCGCCAACCTAACACAAAACAGTCTCAATATGCAGTCTAAACAAACAAACAAACACAACCAGAAAACAACAATCTATACCTGAAACTCAAGGAGTCTACGGTGGCTGTCGGCCCAATGCCGCTGTCTGTTCTGCGCCACTCGCAGTCTGTCTCTGATGAGTTTCACCTTTTCTGCTGCATCCACGACCATTTCTGGTCCTAGCAAGGCTCTCTCCCCAACGTCGTCCCACGATAGCGGTGTACGACACCTCCGTCCATAAAGAGCCTCAAATGGTGACATCTCGATGCTGGCCTGGTAGCTGTTGTTGTAAGCAAACTCTACCAGGTGCAGATGATCCTCCCAAGAACCTCCGAGATCTAGAACGCAAGTGCGTAGCATATCCTCGAGAGTCTGAATGGTCCTTTCAGACTGCCCGTCTATCTGGGGGTGATATGCGGTACTGAACTTGAGCTGAGTGCCCAAGCTAGCCTGCAGATTCCTCCAGAAGTGGGAAGTGAAACGACTATCCCGATCTGAGACGATGCTCACAGGAACTCCATGAAGCCTAACAATCTGTCGCACGTACATCTCTGCTAGCTTCTCTGTCGACGTGCCCACCTTGAAAGGTAAGAAATGGGCTGATTTGGTCAACCTGTCCACGATGACCCAAATCGCGTCTTTTCCTCCTGGAGAACGTGGAAGCCCTGAAACGAAATCCATGGTCACGTGCTCCCATTTCCATTCTGGAATCGGTAAAGGTTGAAGCAAACCACCTGGCCTCTGCCGGTCTGCCTTTACCTGCTGGCACACTAGACACCGGGATACGAAGCGTGCTACCTCGCGCTTCATTCCATACCACCATACGTGCTCCCTCAAGTCTCGATACATCTTGTTGGCACCGGGATGCATCGAGTACTGAGAGCGGTGTGCCTCCTGCAAAACCTCCTCGCGCAGCTCCCCGCTCAGCACACATATCCTTGTGCCGTGCCGTAGAGAACCATCATCTGCGATAGTGAAGTCGTCTGACAATCCCATCTGAACTTGGGCTCTGATACTCCTTAGAGTCTCATCATCGTACTGTGCAGCTCTGATCCTGTCCATCAGTTCGGACTGTATCTGCAATCCCCACATCTGAATTTCAGTACCGGGAACTAACACCTCAATCTCTAAGCTTTCCAGATCAGCCAACAAATGTCTATCTGTCGTCAAGTACATAGCCATCGGATACCTGCTCAAGGCATCGGCGACTACGTTGGCCTTCCCTGGATGGTACTGCAACGAGATGTCAAAGTCTTTTATCAACTCTAACCACCTCCTCTGCCTCATGTTCAGCTCCTTCTGTGTGAATACGTACTTCAAGCTCTTGTGGTCTGTGAAGATCTCCACACGCTCTCTGTACAAGTAATGTTTCCACAGCTTTAGAGCGAATATAACCCCTGCCAACTCCAAATCGTGGGTGGGGTAGTTCTTTTCATGAGGGCATAACTGCCTGGAAGCATAGGCAATTACCTTCCCGTGCTGTTGAAGAACACATCCCAGACCCTTCCCTGAAGCATCACTGTAGATGGTGAAACCACCTGTCCCTGATGGCAACGTCAAAATTGGAGCTGTCGTCAACCTCTTCTTCAGCTCATCAAATGCAGCCTGGCACTCCTCCGTCCACACAAAATCCACATCCTTCCTAGTCAGTCTGGTCATCGGCGCTGCAATCTTGGATAAGTCTTGTACAAACCTCCTGTAGTATCCTGCTAGCCCGAGAAAACTCCTGATCTCAGCTACCGAACTGGGGGTAGCCCATGACTCCACTGCCTCGATCTTCTGTGGGTTAACCGAGATTCCGTCACCCGATACCACATGCCCAAGAAATTCGACCTTGTCAAGGAAGAATTCACACTTAGAGAGTTTCCCGTACAGCTTCTCCCTTCTGAGAGTCTCTAAGACCAATCTCAGGTGCTCTTCGTGCTCCTCCGGGGTCTTGGAATACACAAGAATATCGTCGATGAACATCACCACGAACTTGTCAAGGTACTGGTGGAATACCTTGTTCATCAAGTTCATGAATACTGCAGATGCATTGGTTAAACCAAATGGCATCACCAGAAACTCAAACTGGCCGTATCTGGTCCGAAAAGCTGTCTTCGGCGTGTCTTCTTTCTTCACCTTCACCTGGTGATAGCCTGACCTCAAATCAATCTTTGAAAACACCCTCGCCCCGCTCAACTGATCGAAAAGATCATCTATCCTCGGCAGCGGGTACTTGTTCTTGATAGTGATATTGTTCAAAGCTCTATAATCAATGCACATGTGCACCGTGCCGTCCTTCTTCGGTACGAACAATACCGGAGCTCCCCATGGTGATGAACTGGATTTGATGAAGCCTTTGTCCTGCAGCTCCTCAACTTGCTTCTTCAGTTCTGCCAGCTCGCTGTTGTTGACTCTATAGACATGTTGTGAAATGGGCTCCGCTCCTGGAACCAAGTCTATAGAGAATTCAACATCTCTGTCTGGCTGCAAGCCTGGCAACTCTTCTGGAAATACATCCAGGAACTCCGCTATCAGAGGATGTGGCAACTCCTCTTCTTCCGTCCTGGCTCCGCAAAATGTGCTCCTGCTCTGTTCCTCTGCTCCTCTGACGACCTCAAACTCCGGCTCTCCTGGTGGTCTAAATAACACTCTGCCTCTATAACAATCTATAGTAGCATGATGCCTACTTAACCAGTCCATTCCGAGTACAATATCGTACCCCGGAAGTGGCATGACAAGTAAGCTCACGCTCAACTCTCGGCCTCCTACTGACACTCTCCGGTCCTTGCAGTGATCACGGACTAGGATAATACCTCCGCCAGTCATGATCTTGCAAGTCCTAGCTAAGGGTTCTGTGTCTAAATGATGTCGAAGTGCATATGATACAGACACAAAACTATGGGAAGCGCCAGAATCGAATAAGGTAAATGCGGGAATACAATCGAGAAGAACCGAACCTGTGATCAAGTCTCCTGCTGGCTCGATCTCCTCGACTGCCATGGCGTATGCTCGCCCCTGGGGTGCACCTCTCTGCTGCTGATGTTGGGCAAACCTCTGATTTTGCGGTGGAAGTGGTCCCCTCTGTTGTTGGCCTCCTGGTACGGTAGGTACCCTGCCTGGTCCCCTCTGGGCGGCTGCTCCACCCTGACCTGGACGAATGGTAGGGCAATCCTTCAGCTGGTGTGTCGTCGATCTGCAGTACAAACATGAGCCTAACCTCTTCCTGCAGTTCTCTCTGGTATGTCCCATCTTCCCGCAATACGCACACTGGATGGCGGGCTGAGTCTGCCTCTGCTGCTGTTGTTGAACCTGCCCTCGGGCTGGTGCCTGGTGCTGCTGGTGCTGTTGCTGAAAGGGCCTCTGCTGCTGGTGCTGAAAGTGTGGACGCTTGCCTGGTCCCGCACTACTGTTTGCTCCTCCGGAAACATCGCGTCCCCTCTTGGGCCTGAGGTCTAAGTCGTCCTCGGCTATCTGGGCATCCATCAATATGCCCTCAAAGGTGGCGGTGCGACGTCCCGACGTGCGAGACTTGATCTCCCTTGACAGTCCCTTCCTGAACTTCCGGGCCCTATCCCCCGGATCTCTAATCATTGACGGCGCGAAGCGGCTCAGACGGCTAAACTCTGCGGCATACTCATCGACGGACGAGCTCCCCTGGACTAAGTCATGGAACTGACTTTCCAAGGCTCCTAGGGCAACGTCAGGAAAGAATTTCTCCTTAAAGAGCTCCCTGAAGTCTTCCCAAGTCAGTCCCCTACGCATGAGTCTCGGTTCCGTGCGAAACCACGTCAGGGCAATGTCAAACATCTGGCTGCCAGCTGCCTCGATCTTGAGCGCCTCTGGAAGCTGCGCCAAACGCAAGTTCCTCTCGATGTCCTCTAGCCAATCATCGGCGTAGAGTATCCCTTCTGTCCCCTTGAACTCCCGAGGCATCATCCTCTTGAAGTCCACAATGGTGCCCGGCCTCTGTTGTTGCTGACCAGGATGTTGCTGCTGCTGAGCGACCCTCTCCACAGCCTGGAGAGCCACTTGGTGAGCATTCTCCATGTTCACCCTCATCATCTCTGTCTGAGCCTGATGGGCCTCAGCCTGCATTCTCTGGGCCTCTGCCGACGTCCTCTGGGCATCGACCATGCCCTGAATCAAAGCGAACATCTGTGCCCCATCGGCAGGCACACCTCCGGGATACTGAACTAGTGGTGGTGGTGGTAGCTCCGTCGTAGCTGCGGGGACCCTCTGAACAGGTGGTGGAGGACCCCCGACTGCTGCAGACACTCCCACTTGTACTGGAGATGTAGGAGGTGTTGCTGATGTCTGTCCGGCAGCGCGAGAGGTGGCAGACCTCTCTGTATCTGCTGCTCCGAGTCTCTGGGATCTTCTTGGCGGCATCCTGAAGACAGATCGAAAGATTCAATTAAGGCAATAGATATGATATCAAGGAAGGACAGAAAAATTTCTAAAGGAATAAATCATTAAGAATAGTATCATAAGAATCAGAATTCCCTAATTGTGATTGAGCATATCCTTGGCCTAATTCCTATTACTACAATATCGCTCTACTGTGAATCTAAGACTACGGACTAGACCTGCTTGGGCCACCACTAAAAATGTGTCACGACTCGCACCCGGAATTTGGGCATGAGTCGTGGGTACGTCCAGCCTACGCCGCAGCATCGGCGGTAGAACGCTGTCTAGGTCACAAACTTAGTATATCCTGTCAATGGTCTCAACTCCGTACGGAGGACAATGATAATTAAATCACAATTCTATAATATACTCAATCACAGCTATAAGAATAATGGCACGATGAGAATTGAATAGAGTTCTAATAAAACCATCCACAATAAGTCCAACTCAAAACCTGGGTCTAAATGACCTCACAAAGTCACAAATAAATAAATATATCTCAGTCTCAGTCTAAAGCAATAAATGCAGAAAAATAATCTAAGCATGGGCAGGCATGTTCTCCTCTAGGATAGGCACCTCCTCTGAGATTTCTGGGGTGAAATCCTCCTCTATTCCTGGACCGTAATGAGTGGGGCAAAAGTCCTCCAGGTCCTCTGAAAATATTGTTATCCAGTCAGGATTGGAGCGAAGCACAAGCACTAACAGCAGTTTCATTAAATTGACAAAATCTATAAACAGTGTAAGAGATACAAGATGGAAATAAATGCTAAAAAATGAGGAGTACAGGAGAAATGAAATAGACAATAGAGTATCTAGCAATGAACAATAAATAGTGAATGCTAGGACAAGTAAATCTGAATAAAGATAAAACATCTAACTAAGTGTTTGAAATATTAGTTTATTATGTGATCGGCTTGGGACTGGATCAGGCTGGTTATATATGATTAGCTATGATTCTTGAAGGTCAGGCTAACCATATGGTTAGCTATGATGCATGATACTGGTCAGGCTAATCATATATAACAGCTATGAGGCATGATGATGGTCAGGCCGCACCCGACGTGAGATGTGGGGTGAGCTATGATGCATGGTAAGTGTGGATATGATCACATAATCTACTAATAGTTCCCCATCCCCCAGCTAGCACGATGGATTCCAATCACGACTCCTCATGATGGGGATCTAGGGTGCTAACTCGTGTATCCATAGTGTCGGAATCAAGTATGTAATACACTACAATTCATAGAAGTAATCAACCATGAAAACTGTCAGAGAATGTACTCGCCTGTGGTCCTGAGCAGAATGTGAGGATCGAGGTCCAAAATGGAATCACAATGACCTATTTATGGAAATTCAATGTTAATTAATGAATTAAAAGAATAACATGCTTAACAATTTAAAAACGAGGTTTCTAGGTCATGTCTAAGGTTTACTGGTCAATACTAGGTCCAACTGAGTCAATTGGTCTAATTTCTGCTACTAACTAGCTATTCTAGGTCTTAGCTAGGTCCAACTAGGTTAACTAGGTCTTATCTATACCATAATAGTCTACATTAGACAATATCTAACTAAAGTAGTTATTATTAGTTATACTCACTATTTATTGGTTATACTAAATGTTTTAGTGATTTTAGTATATACTAGTTAGCACTAGTTACTACTTTACTACCTTAGTATTTCATCAAACCCATACCAATACCTACCAACACTATCACCTATCTACTGATACACACTCTAATTATCCCTCACAGTGAACACCTCACCACACCTACACAGTCACATAGCTTAAGTCAAAATCCTGCATACTGTCACTCATTAACACATAGGTATAATGAGCTCTATGGTACACACACTGAAATCTGGAATCCCCCAAATCCCACTGATACCCTAACTCCACACTGATACATATTCCCTAAATTGAATGCTGAAACACAGGTACTGATACTTAAACACCCAGATTTCTGAGATAAATCACACAGGTATCTCAACTGAGACTCAACACTAAGACACTGCTCTCTGAACTCAGTCCTCACACAGCCACACTCACTCACATGTCCTGCCACATAGCTCACTCACTGGCACCTACACCCTAACACTAATGCACCCTCACATTCAGACATGCTGCTACTGGACACAGGTTTATACCCAGCATAAATTCCCCTCACCCTGAACACAGCACACTTGTTACACTGCCCAAATCTCTCATTCTCTCAATTACTCACTCACACACACCTAATTACCCATGGACACAGATACAACACAGCAAATCTGCACACACTGAGGCTACACTGAACACACATATACCTATTTCCTCCCCCCTCTCAGAGTTACACACACTTTTGCCCAACTGAAACCCCACTGCTGATACATTACAAATGCTGATACCTCACAGTTCTCTCACTCACAAGCACAAACAAAATCTGAAGCAATAACTCTACACACACAGGAATTTTATACTCAGGCACATACTGCCTCTTAATTATCTACACACGGGTATTACTGACCTGCACATCCTCCTACAGTATGGACTGCACACAGGTATCAATTTCTGCACACTGCAAACTTGCACATAAACTCACCAAAAAACTGATACACACAGATATCTTAAATACCTACACACTGATGCAAACTCTACAACACATTGGTTCATATAGGTAATACACTGAGAATTTCTCAGTAGCCACAGGTCATCTAACACCTAGGTAATACCCTGTCTACCCATTTGCACTGCACAGGCACTGATGCACAACAAAGTCCCCCCCCCTTGTGCACAGAAATCTCTCAAACCCGATACACAATGAAACCCAAACACAGTCTGTACATACCCGACTGCATCCCAGAATTTCCCCATCGATGTACACACAACACACAACCTATTAGCAACACAAATACATTCATGTATATAGTTCATATATCAAATATGCAGAAATTGAATAAGCTAGATAGGTAAGTTCCTACTAGACATTTCATCGAACACCAGAAATGCAGAAAAACAGATCCCACCATATTACTCATGAACCCAAACATAAAACCCTAAAACTCGGGTTCAACCCACTCCCTGTGAGATAAAATCAGTCTACCTACAATACCTAGGGTTAGGGTTCCTGTTAATTGGGAAAAACCAAACGAAATTCATCAAACCCTAGATCTCCTAGGTTTTACCTGCAAAAATCCCTAAAATTCGAATCTACACAGCCAGGGGTATTTCCTAATGGCCATTACCATCTAAAAAACAGAAATTAAAGGAATAAAAACTAGGGTTTTACCTGCAGGGAAGGTTCTTCTATGAAAGTCCTTCCTTCCCGAGTTTCCTTGAGCCAAGTTCCCTGATTTCCTTGCTTTGGAGAAGGAGAAAATGGAAACCTAGGGTTAGCTCTCGAAAATTTGGGTGGGAGATGGATTTCTCTAGTGGAGGCTAGAGTTTCTCCTGTCTACATGAAGAATAGCCTAGAAAGAGGCTTCCTATTTATATTAACCTGATTTTAGGGTTTCTATGCACAGCTTTTAGACTAAACCCCCCTGACCCTCTCATGTAGAACCTAAAGGACTCAGGTTTAGGTCTGCTAGAGTATTGAGGGTTCACCCTAATTTTAAAATTCTAGGGTTTCGCTAGAATAGGGTTTACACATTAGGGTTTGGTCATTAGGGTTTGCCCTAAAGCATTCTAGGGTTGACCTAAAATCAAATATCACTAATGATAATATAATTAGTTTATAAAACTCAGCAATAAGTTTAATACATAATTATTTAAAATAGCTAAATTACACAAATGCCCTCATATGGAAAAGTAGTAGTGACAACAAACCTACAACTTCATGCTCAGACAGCTACGAATCTATGATCTGGTGCTCGGTGGCTTTTTACGCTCAGAGGCAACAAACTTATGATTTCATGCTCCACGGCTTTCCGTATATCTGAAAAATACGCAGGCCAGTACAGTACATATGAACAAATTCTTAAGGCGGTCAATTACAGGAGTTCACACAGAAGATACTCCTTCTTGAACTCAAAATATCCCAAGTACCCAAGGTATACAGAGTTCAAATATTGAAAATTACTCTTCTTCATGGGTCGATCCAAAGTTTATCCAGAATCCAGTCTTAATATTTCGTCTACAGTTCAAGATGGCAACTCAGTCTTCGACAGCCAGTTCTCACCCTGTTCCAAGGGATTTTCGAGAAATCATTCTTGAAGATGACGATCTGAACAAAAATTCTGTTTATCAGAAGTAAAAACTGTTCAGAATTTTACGCGATTCCTTATTCCTAACAGCAGGACGGTTCGAAACACTCGACTGCTAAGCGGCTTTCTGCGCATCCTTAGTTATGCGTAAAAGACAGGACATGACCTAACACTCTTTCTATCAGAGTCGGCGTAAAGTATCAGATGTGTCGAAGCTACACATATTCAGATTTCACAGCAAAGTATGGCAAAATGACCATATGCACAGAAGAAGACGATCTTATTAAAAATCATGATTATATATGAGGAAAATCCAGTCTACAAGGGTTTTTTCTTCATTTTTTATGATTACATATGAGGAAAATCCCGTCTACAAAGGGTTTCTCATTTTTATTTAAAGATCGCGCCCAGAATCTGTTTCGGCCAGGTTCTCGCATGGGCGGCATTCCTCATCCATCTCCTCCAGCAGCCAGTCGTTGACCGCAAAACGACTGACATATGATCAACGGCGGGAGGATACAGAAATGGGCCTAGACCCATCCTCCAATACGAGGAAGCAGGGTAAATCTGCTTTCCTATGTCTATTGTCCTGACAGATTTAGTTAAGATATTTCACCCAACTCAATCTCGGACAGCAGCTAGTTTGTCTGCCCTCGTCCGCAGGTAACGGGAGAAGGCACCACTTGCAAGCTGCCTGGTCAAATACGACCCTTTCTCTCTCCCGAAGAACCACCATACAAAGTTGCTGATTATCCCGAGCAAAGGAGGCTATGATATCCTTCCATGCTCCATCATTGCAGAGGACATTTGCTCGAAGACGCCATCTTTTTTGGCTCCGTATATGCTGGAAGAGCATGATCTCCTTCTTCCTCAAGTCGAACCGACGAACTCCGGCCATCATCTCTGTATGGTGAAGGAAATATGGGAAGAACATGTTAAACTCCTCAGCCTTTTTATAGGCGAAAGAGATCACACCGATCCCCAATAACTCCGCCATAAAGTCAGCCTTGAAAGAACGTGTCAGACTTGACCGTTTCAAAGCTCCATTCAGAGCGTTTCAAGTCACGAGGGACGGTTCATGCTTCATTCAAAGCTTTTCAAATTACGAGGAATTTAAAAGCTTTGAAGGGGGTCTTGTAGAAGCATAAAAAATACGCCGGATAGCTTTACGCAACATATTGAGGCAGGGCAGCGTAAAGTAGGTAACCTCAGAGCCATCAACGTGCAACAGAGCTTTTCCGCTGGGTACAGCGTAAAAAAATAGGCTCAGGGACCATCCGCGTAATGCAATGTGTCCAGGCCGCTTCAGGGTAAAAGAGGTGCTACCTCGCCTTTATGGCGTAAAACTCATCCGCTTTTAATGCAGCATTGAAGTATACAAGGGACGCTTCGTATTCCCTAAAATAAATCTGGCAAATTGTGCAGTAAACCTGACGTCTGACTCCTGACAAAGAGTACTCCACGACTACCCAGACGACGGCTATAATGATGGCACGGCACTGCAACCCAGGCTGTCATTTACTGCCCTTTCCTTGGCGTAAACTACTTTTACGCATACAAAGGGATACGACGCCTAGTTTTACACAGGCAGATGTGAGCTGTTTACGCTTCACGGAAGACAAACAGCCTGCCACATCAAAAAGCTACTCTTCATACAGGGCTCAAGGCACGTCTCTGTATTTAATGCGCAGAGCGGTGACAGGTTCTCGAGACACGTCTCTGCATTTAAAGCGCCGAATACTGACAGATGCCCAAGGCACGTCTCTGCATTTTATGTGCAGAAGAGTGGCAGGCCTTCAAAATATGCCTCTGCATTTAATGCGCAAGATAATGGCGGATCTCTGCATTTAATGCAGGAGATTTGATTAAATGTCACCGAACCGTCGTCTAGTGACATTCTCTTTGCGTAAACTGCTCTTACGCATATAAGGGGTTATGCTGCCCAGTTTTATACAGACAGACGTGAGGTTCTTATGCTCCACAGAAGGCAAACAAACCGTCACGTCAACAGTTACTCTTCGTACAGGGTTTGAGGCGCGTATCTGTATTTAATACGCAGAATAATGGCAAATCTTAAAGATACGCCTCTGCATTTAATGCGCAGGATGGGGGCAGATCTCGGCATTTATTGCAAGGGATTTGATTATATCTCCAAGAGCCGTAATTCCGGCTAAAAACATCCACATCCACTCGGCTTCTATGCCCACTCGGCTTCTATGCCCACTCAGCTTCTACGCCTGCTCGGCTTCTATGCCCACTCGGCTTCTATGCCCACTCGGCCTCTATGACCACTCGGCTTCTACGCCCGCTCGGCTTTTACGCCCGCTCGACTTCTACGCCTACTCGGCTTCTATGCCTGCTCGGTTTCTATGCCTACTTGGCTTCTACGCCATGGTGAGAGTCATTTGGCATCTACGCCAACCTCTTCTACACAAGGGATAACTACCTACGTGGCTTTTACGCCGTAATCTTCGCAGCAGTTACACAAGTTTGTCCCTTAGTTGGACACGCGTCACTTGTTCATTCAGAAGGTCATCTATACGCAGGCATTGGTTATTTTAAACCGTCGTGTAAAAGGGTGCTGTACTTTCCACTACTCGGTTTCTAGGTCGACTGTGTGGTCACTGTCACTAATAACTCTATAAATAGAGACCTCTATCAACGAGGAAAAATATTGAAAGGTGGAAAATTGGAGGTCGAGAGAGAGAGAAGAATCCATAGCTCAGGCAAAGAGAAGGGATCGACGACTTTGCAATCGGGCATCCACCATCTTTAGCAACCTTCGAAGCTGCTTTCTGTCTCCCACAGCACTTTTTCAACATCGTGTGGTCCAAGGGCTAAAGTGATCGACTGCAGATCAGACACCTATAGCAATATTTACCCAGATTAAATAAATTGTACTTAGACATCCTCGTATAGGATTAAATTATACAATCTTGTTTGTAAACACCGAAGAAAGGGCAGATTTTCGTATAAGACCTCATTTTCCATATTCTCTCTTGTTTATTATCAAACACAAGATGGCGACTCTGCTGGCGAAAGAGATCACATCGATCCCCAATAACTCCGCCATAAAGTTAGCCTTGAAAGAACGTGTCAGACTTGACCGTTTCAAAGCTCCATTCAGAGCATTTCAAGTCACGAGGGACGATTCATGCTTCATTCAAAGTGTTTCAAATTATGAGGAATTTAAAAGCTTTGAAGGGGGTCTTGTAGAAGCATAAAAATATGCCGGATAGCTCTACGCATCATATTGAGGCAGGGCAGCGTAAAGCAGGTGACCTCAGAGCCATCAAGGTGCAACAGAGCTTTTCTGCTGGGCACAGCGTAAAAAAAAATTAGGCTCAAGGACCATCCGCGTAATACAATGTGTCCAGGCTGCTTCAGCGTAAAAGAGGTGCTACCTCGCCTTTACGGCGTAAAACTCATCCGCTTTTAATGCAGCATTGAAGTGTACGAGGGACTCTTCGTATTCTCCGAAATAAACCTGATAAATCGTGCAGTAAACCTGACGTCTGACTCCTGACAAAGAGTACTCCATGACTACCCAGATGATGGCTATAATGATGGCGCGACACTGCAACCCAGGCTGTCATTTAGTATCCTTTCCTTGGCGTAAACCGCTTTTACGCATACAAAGGGATACGCCGCCTAGTTTTACACAGGCAGATGTGAGCTGTTTATGCTCCGCGGAAGACAAACATCCTGCCACGACAAAAAAATGCTCTTCGTACAGGGCTCAAGGCACGTCTCTGCATTTAATGCACAGAGCAGTGACAGGTTCTCGAGGCACGTCTCTGCATTTAAAGCGCCGAATACTGACAGATGCCCAAGGCACGTCTCTGTATTTTATGCGCAGAAGAGTGGCAGGCCTTCAAAATATGCCTCTGCATTTAATGCGCAGGATAATGGCGGATCTCTGCATTTAATACAGGAGATTTGATTAAATATCACCGAACCGTCGTCTAGTGACATTCCCTTTGCGTAAACTGCTCTTACGCATATAAGGGGTTACGCTGCACAGTTTTACACAGGCAGACGTGAGCTTCTTACACTCCGTAGAAGGCAAACAAACCGCCACGTCAGCAGTTACTCTTCGCATAGGGTTCGAGGCGCGTATCTGCATTTAATCCGCAGAATGATGGCAAATCTTAAAGATACGCGTCTGCATTTAATGCGAAGGATGGGGGCAGATCTCGGCATTTAATGCAAGGGATTTGATTATATCTCCAAGAGCCGTAATTCTGGTAAAAATGTCCACATCCACTCGGCTTCTACGCCTGCTCGGCTTCTATGCCCACTCGGCTTCTACGCCTGCTCGGCTTCTATGCCCACTCGGCTTCTACGCCTGCTCGGCTTCTATGCCCACTCGGCTTCTATGTCCACTCGGCCTCTATGACCACTCGGCTTCTACGCCCGCTCGGCTTCTACGCCCGCTCGGCTTCTATGCCTGCTCGGCTTCTACGCCTACTTGGCTTCTATGCCTACATGGCTTCTACGCCATGGTGACAGTCATTTGGCTTCAACGCCAATCTCTTCTACACAAGGGATAACTACCTACGTGGCTTCTACGCCGTAATCTTCGCAACAGTTATACGCGTTTGTCCCTTAGTTGGACACGCGTCACTTGCTCATTCAGAAGGTCATCTATATGCAGGCATTGGTTATTTTAAACCGTCGTGTAAAAGGGTACTGTACTTTCCACTACTCGGTTTCTATGCCGACTGTGTGGTCACTGTCACTAAAAACTCTATAAATAGAGACCTCTATCAACGAGAAAAAAGGTTGAAAGGTGGAAAATTGGAGGTCGAGAGAGAGAGAGAAGAATCCAGAGCTCAGGCAAAGAGAAGGGATCGACGACTTTGGCATCGGGCATCCACCCTCTTTAGCAACTTTTGAAGCTGCTTTCTGTCTTCTACGGTACTTCTTCAACATCGTGTAGTCCAAGGGCTAAAGTGATCAACTGCAGATCAGACACCTATAGCAATATTTATCCAGATTAAATAAATTGTACTTAGACATCCTCGTATAGGATTAAATTGTATAATCTTGTTTGTAAACACCGAAGAAAAGGCGGGTTTTCGTATAAGACCTCATTTTCCATATTCTCTCTCGTTTATTATCAAACACATCGTTCTATTAGTAGCAACATGAGGTTTGAAATACGTCGAGCAAAAGTTTGTAATCTCCTTGAGAACATAAGCTTCACAAATAGAGCCCTCAACCCATGCCTTATTTTTCACCTTTCTCTTTAGGTGATTCTGATGCCGCTCGAAGGGGTACATCCACCGATAACCGACAGGACCACCAACACATGCCTTATAGGAAAGTTGAATTGGCAAATGCTCCATAGAGTCGAAGAGTCCAGGAGAAAACACCTTCTCGAGCTTACATAGTGTTACCATAATGTCCTTCTCTTGCTTTTCTAGATGATCGATGAGTAACTTAATAGAACAAAGATCTTTGAAGAATATGCTGAGCTTTGTCAATGGATCCCAAATGACCTGCGGTAAGAATTCCCGAAATGCAATCGAAATTAACCTCTCCATGAATACATGATAATCGTGGTTCTTCATACCCGCCAGTTTGTTCTCCTTGAGGTCGACGCATCTTCTCAAGTTTGACACGTACCCGTCTGAAAACTTTAGACCCTGAATCCACCTACAAAGTCTCCCTTTATCCTCTTTCTCCAGTGAGAAAACTGACTTAGTCTGCTTTAACTTTCCATTCCCCTCCTCTATCAAATGCAACACAAAACGTCTACATATTTCTTCTAAGTCCAACCTGGCCTTCAGATTATCTTTCGTCTTCCCCTTACCTCCATTATAGTATTAATTATGTTATAAACATATTCTTCTCGATATGCATGACATCAAGGTTATGTCTGATCAGATTGGTGCTCCAATATGGCAGATCCCAGAATATACTCCTTTTCGTCCAGTTATGGGTGCGACCAAATCTGTCACACTTGTACCCCTTAGCAGGCTCTTCGATAGCACTTAGTAAATCTTTTACCTCTTCTCATATCGTGTATCCGGACTACCTTAGCGATGGATTGGCCTTCTCCACAACGCCTGCACGAAAAGCATTCATGTTCCTCCGGTACAGATGATCCTTCGGCAAAAATTGTCGATGACAATCGAAGAAGCACGGTTTGCCTCCGTGTTTCAAACAGAAAGCCTTAGTACGGTCCATGCAATACGGACATGAGAGGCGACCATGAGTGCTCTATCCCGATAACATTCCATAGGCCGAAAATTCGTTGATGGTTCACATAAGTGCTGCCCTCATCTGAAAATTCTGCTTTCTAAAAATATTGTACGTGTTGGCACCTACTTTCCACAGCTGATTCAACTCATCTATCAAAGTTTGTAAATACACATTGATGTTCCTCTTCGGATTGTTCATATCCGGGATAATAACAGTTAGGAACATATACGGAGTCTTCATGCACATCCAAGGCGGTAGATTGTACTGTCACGACCCGCACCCGGTGTAAGGGTATAAGTCGGGAACAACGCCCAGCCTACGCCGCAGAATCGGTGGTAGAACACTATCTGGGTAATCTATCTAGCAATATAAAGAACCACCAATAATAATAATATACTCAATCACAGATCTAAGATAGAACGAGCATGAATATGATAAATAATAAAATAGTCACATAGAACTCATGAGTCTAAAATAATACATTAATGAGTCTGAAAGAATACTAACAAATAAGCTGAAGACTAATCCAGTACAAGAAATACTAAGAAGCTACTAAACTCGGGTCATCTGCCTCAGTCGAGATAAGTCCCTCCTGAACCAGGGTCTTAGACTCTAAACCCATAATATCCTGAGGTCCATAATGTATAGGGTACCAATCCTCAGTATCATCTGAGAAAAATATATCCAGTCAGGAAAGGAATAGAGTACATCTCTAACAGTAGTTCTAATCAATGATAAAAACTATGTAACAGTAAATAGATATGAATATACAAGATGCACAATAGATACAAGAGATACACAATAAGGAAATACTGGAATAAATATAAGAATGAACAATATGACAATGAACAAGAATACTAATGTCTAAGTGTGTGAGTACTAGCTTTAACATGTGATCGGCTTAGGAACTTGCACAAGAGTATAATGGCCTGGCTGATCACACGTGCAGTGTATGATCAACACTCACAAGGAACAAGATATTGCACAAGGAGGGTATGATCACATATCTACACTATAGTACTCTCCCCCCCAACTGGTATAATAGATCCAACCATGGTATGCTATGACACGGGATTCTCTAGGAAGGTAGCAAATCTCCCCGAGAATTAGTATCTATACATGAACAAGATAATCAATAAAACAAGACTTGCACAAGATACACCATATACAAGAAATAATATCTCATAACGAGATCCGGATATACCAATCCGTGTAACCATCGTGTCAAGAAACATGGATATCTACACTAGATATAATGAACATAGATGATATCATAAACAAGAAACTATTAGAGAATGTACTCGCCTGAAGTCCAATGAATAGCCTCACAGAAGTCTGATACGGTGCCTCGAAGACCTAAATAGGGAATATAATATCAATACAAGGTTCTGGAAAGATAATAAGTTAAACTAGTCAACTTCTAGATCAACAAGTGAATTCTGAGTCAAAAGTCAAACTAAGTCAACTCTAAGGTCAACTATGGTCAACTATGGTCAAACTATGGTCAACTATGGTCAATTGTCTAATTCTAGGTTGCAAAAGTTTATATAAGGATATTGGGTTTAAATACTAAAGTCTAAGTCATAAAACTCATATCTTAAATACTATAATACCGTATCTCTGGATACTTAAATTCATAGGTAAAATATCACATACAATTGCCAAAACAATATTATTAAATAAAATCTTAAAGACAACATCAATTAGGTACCTTGGTTTTGAACCAACTTGGTATCATAATATAAAACCATAATCTTGATACCCCAAACCCAATACCTTGGGTATTCCCAATTACCTTGGTATTTACCTTAGTATCTATAGAAGCATGAAAAATACGCTGTAGAGTTATACGCAGTATTTTAGTGATGGGTGGCGTAAAACGTGACTTCAGAGCCATCGGCGTATAAACAGAGCTTTATCGCTAGTACAGCGTAAAATATAAGCTCCAGGACAATCCGCGTAATGCAGTATTTCCAGGCTGCTTCAGCGTAAAAGGGTTGTTACATCGCCACTTTGGCGTAAAGCCTACTCGCTTTTAATGCGGTGGGAAGTTGTACAGGGAACGCTTCGTATTCCTCGAATGAATCTGTCAGATCATGCAGTGAACCTGACTCCTGACAACGAGTACTGCACATCTATCCAGACGATGGCTGTAATGATAGTGCGGTACAGAGACCCAAACCGTCGTTTAGTGACGTTTCCCTGATACAAAGTGCTTTTACGCATACAAGGGAATACGCTGCCTAGTTTTACACAGGCAGATGTGAGCTTTTACGCTCAGCAGAAGACAAAACGAACTGTCACGTCAAAAGCTGCTCTTCATACAGAGCTCGAGGCACGTCTCTGCATTTAATACTTAGAATGGTGGCAGATCTCTGTATTAAATGCACAAGATTTGGTTCTATTTTCAAAGACTGGACGAGCCATAATTACGGCTAATACGTCCACATCATCACCTCTGCATATTACGCCATCAGGCTATTTTCAGCTATAGGAGCACGCTGTACGCTATCTCCTCGAAATACGCCTTCGGGCTATTTTCAGCTATAAGGAGCACGTTGTACGCTATCTCCTTGAAATACGCCAACTCAGGCTATATTTGCATTTTTGCGTGATAAGGCTATTTGGTCCAGAATACGCTCAAGGCCTCAGTCAAAGAAGGAGGATCGACTATCTTTTACGCTAGCTACCTATCCATGCAACATCAGGCTTCTATGCCTATAAGGCTTCTACGCCTATTTGGCTTCTACGCTAACTTGACAACTATTTGGCTTCCACGCCATGGTGACAGTTATTGGCTTCTACGCCAACCTTTTCTACGCAAGGGGCAGTTACCTACGTGGCTCGCATGTCGTGATCTTCGCAGCAGTTATACGCATTATCTCATGATGGGACACGCGTCACACACTTATTTAGAAGATCTTCTATACGTGGGTGGCAGTTATTATAACCGCTGCATAAAAAGTGCCATACTCTCCACTATCCGGCTTCTACGCCGACTGGACGGTTACTGTCACTAAAACTCTATAAATAGAGACCTCTATTGACAGAGGTCGAAGGTCAGGAAAAGATCGAAGAAATTGAAGAACAGAGAGAGAAGGGCTCAGACAGAGAGTAGTGATCGACGATTTTGGCATCAAGTATCCACTCACTCTTGCAATCTTTGAAGCATATCCTTCTTCTACAGCACTTCTTCGTCATCGTGTGGTCCAAGGGACAAAGTGATCGACTGCAGATCAGACTCCTATAGTAATATTTATCCAGATTAAATTTTGTACTTGACATCGTCATATAGGATTAATTGTACTTGTTGTTTGTAAACCTAAGAAAGGGTTTTGTATAAACCTAGTTTTATTTCTTCCGTTTATTATCAAACATAAGATGGCGACTCTGCTAGGGACCTCTTTCTCATCTGACGAGAAAGTAATTGCTCAACACGATGCAGTATCAGTAGGATCAATGAAGAAGACCATGTAGAAGCATAAAAAATACGTCGGATGACTATACGTGGCATATTGGTGCAGAGCAGCGTAAGCAGAGGCCTTCAGAGCCATCAAGCGTGCAAACAGAGTTTTTTCCCCTAAAAATACAGCATGAAATATAAAAGCTCAAAGGACCATCCGCGTAAGGCAGTACGTCCAAAGCCGCTTCCGCGTAAACATGGTGCTTCATCGCCTCCAGGGCGTAAAACTCATCCTCTTTCAAACGCAGCATTGAGTTGTATAAGAGACGCTTCGTATTCTCCGAAGTGAACCTGTCAGACCCTGCAATGAACCTGTCAGAGCCTGTAATAAACCTGAAGTCTGGACTTCTGACAAAGGGATACGGCTCGACTATCCAGACGACGGATATAATGATGGCACAGCACTGCGACCCAGGCTGTCAAATACCGCCATCCCCTTTGCGTAAACTGCTTTTACAAGCACGAAGGGATACGCTGCCTTATTTTACATAGGCAGACACGAGCTATTTACGTTCTGCAGTAGACAAACCGCCTGCCACATCAAAAGCTGCACTCCGTACGGGGTTCGAGGTATGTTTCTGCATCCAATGCACAAAGCGATGACAGTTGCTCGAGGCACGTCTCTACGTCTAATGCACAGAGCGGTGACAGTTTCTCAAGGCACGTCTCTGCGACTGATGTGCCGAAGGGGTTGCATACCTTCGAAAACATGCCTCCACATTTAATGCACAGGATGGTGGCAAATCTCGACATTTAATGCAAGAGATATGATTATATCTTCAAAAGCCGTAATTCTGGCTAAAGACGTCCACATCAGCACTCTGGCACGGTACGCAGCGGCTTCTATGCCCATCCAGCTCCTGTGCTCACCCGGCCTCTATGACCGCTCGACTTCAACGCCCATTCGGCTTCTACGCCTGCTCGGCCTCTATGACCACTCGGCTTCTACGCCTGCTCGGCCTCTATGCCCATTCGGCTTCTACGCCTGCTCGGCCTCTATGACCACTCAGCTTCTACGCCTGCTCGGCCTCTATGACCACTCGGCTTCTACGCCTGCTCGACCTTTATGACCACTCGGCTTCTACGCCTATTCGGCTTCTGCGCCTATTCGGCTTCTATGTCGGTTTGATAACTATTTGGCTTCTATGCCATGGTGACATACATTTGGCTTCTATGCCAACCTCTTCTACACAATGGATACCTACCTACGTGGCTTCTACGCCGTAATCTTCGTAGCGATTATACGCATTTTGTCCCATAGTTGGACCCGCGTCACACGCTCATTCAAAGGATCATCTATACGCAGGCATTGGTTACTTTAACCGTTGTGTAAAAGGGTGCTGTACTTTCCACTCCTCGGTTTCTACGTCGACGGAGTGGTCACTGTCACCAAAACTCTATGAATAGAGACCTCTATCAATGAGGAACAAGGTCGAGAAAATCGAACAAGGTCAAAAAATTGGTCAAGAAACCAATATCAGATCCAGGGTCGACAAATTGGAAGGTCGGGGAAAATTGGTCAAGAATACCAATATCAGATCCGAGGTCGAACTTCCAAGAAAGATCGAACCAGAGGTCAGGAGAGAGAGAGAGAGAGAGAAGAATCCGGAGCTCAGGCAAAGAGTAGGGATCGACGACTTTGGCTTCGTGCATCCACTCTCTTCTGCAACCTTCGAAGCTGCTTCCTGTCTTCTACGGCACTTCTTCAACATCGTGTGGTCCAAGGGCTAAAGTGATCGACTGCAGATCAGACACCTATAGCAATATTTATCCAAATTAAATAAATTGTACTCCCATATCCTCGTATAGGATCAAATTGTACAAGTTTGTTTATAAACCAAAGAAGGCGGGTTTCGTATAAACCCTATCCTAAATACATTTTCATTCTTTCGTTTAATACCACAAACAAGATGGCGACTCTGCTGGGGTCATCTTTCTCTTCTGATGAGGAAGCGATTGCTCAACATGATGCGGTATCTGTAGGAACCGTGAAGAAGACACTGGTCGTCTAATTCGACCAGTCTGCCTACGAAGACATGCTTCGAACCGGGGGTAGCTCTCACCCTCTCTCCGTCCAAGACAATAGGAAGCTGCACAAGGTCTGGATGCCCAAGACATCCTCTACCATTCCTGTGGACTCTCTGATCTCTCCGACCTTTCTGACCAATGAGGTTGTAGCATTGCTTCCTCCGTGCCCTGCACGTAAAATTCAGTCTCCCGCTACGCGCGGTACAGACGAAACTTCGGGCAAAGCCTCAGCGCTAACCCAGAAGTATCCACCGCGCTTTACGCGTAGAAACCAGTCTCCCGCTAGGCGCGGTACAGACAAAACTTCGGGCAAAGCCTCAGCGCTAACCCAGAAGTATCCACTGTGCTCTACGCTTAGAAACCAGTCTCCCGCTACGCGCGGTACAGACCAAACTTCTGATGATGCCTCAGCGCCAATTCGGAAGTACAAATCATGCTCCGTGCGCAAGACAACATCTGAACTCTACGGGAAACCAGATGAGCGCAGTAATTTTCGTAAGGGAAAGCAAGCGACAGAGTACTCAACTTCTCGGCCTTTACGCCAACAAAGAAGCAATCTGCCTACCCTCCGGATTACGCGGAAAGCCGACGGCCGACTGAGTACCTCTTCAGCTTTACGCCAGTCTGAGCAAATCTCCAAATTACGCCAGGCAAAGTACCACGGCGTAAAGCAAGCTCAGGTTGCGGAAAGACACCCTCCCCGAGGATTATCCGCCACCCAGATGGCCAATCTGTTGTACACAGGTGGCATAGGGAAAACCATGGTGCCCAATCTCCGCATGCCCACTGATGGGAACAGAAGGAACAAGCCGTCGTCTTCTTCTTCCACTCCTCCTGACTTGCACAAATATCTAATCCAGAAGCATAAGGAGAGGGGACCCTCCAACATGTCTATTACGCCCCCTGGCGAGCAATGTTGTAATAGTCATAAAATTATGATTGACTGCTGCTGTTCTAAAGCAAAACAGTCGGTTTTTGACCGATTGAGCTACTCTCAGTCTTTCCAGGAAGAAAAGCCCGCGCATGCATCCGTGAACATGGCTTCACACATACCTAGAGGAGGGTCGAGCTCAAGACGTCATCCCTCTAGGCCTCCGAGCCGAAGGAGATTCGAAGACCTCCTCCGAAACACTGAAGCTGGGGTGTTCCAAAATACCCGTGCGAGGTCACAGCAACCAGCTTCGTACTTGTCTGATTCCGACGCTGGGGGTCGCCAATCTTCCGGATCAGATGTTGAGAGTATAGAGTCGACTTCTGCAGCGACCTATACTAATCCTTCGATGACGCCCAGGGAAATGGGAGTTTACGCCGTTGAAGATGAACGCGAGGAAGCTTCGCCGTCAGGAAATGCGGAACAACGCATCACTGTGCTGGAGACATCTCTGAAACAAATGCAATCTATGATGGAGAACATGCACCAGATGATGCTAACTCAGCACGCAACTGCCACGGCTCAAGCGTCGGTCCCACCAACTCAGATACGTGTGGGGGTGGACTTACCACCATCCAACCCGAGCCAAGAGCCTGCTCTAGATCAAGAGTCAACAGTTCCTCTGCTTCCTCACTCGGAGAATATACTACCTTCCGTTGGAGTCACGATACAACCAACTCCGCACTACACCGTAGTCCCGCTTCCAACTGAAAATCTGATGCAGGCAGTACGGGAGTTGAAAGCCCAGTTCGACGCCTTGAAGCACAAAGATCAGCTCAAGAAACTGGGAATTAACCAGCCTTACCCAGCTATCTGGGAAGAAGTCCCTTTCCCTCCGAGGTACAAACCTCAGACTATGGCTCTGTTCGAGGGAAAACCATCACCAAGTCAGTACATGAACTATTTTAGTATTATGACGGTATTGCTGCAAGGGAACGACGCCCTCCTCACTCGAGTATTCAAAGGCTGCCTCTCAGGAGTAGCCTATCAGTGGTACCGTAGCTTGGCGGACAACTTCATTACTTTCTTCGAGGACTTCAAAGCTTTATTCTTCACGCGATTCTATGAGGGGGGAATGGACATGTCTATGTCCTCTCTCATCGAAGTCAAGCAGAGGGAAAAGGAGGACGTTCGCACCTTCGTCGAACATTTTTGTCACGCCACCTTACAGATGCCTCCAGGAGTTCCAGACTCTGCGTTAGTAGACATTTGCAGGAAGAACCTCCTTCCCATATTCTCGGTGTTTACAGGACCATATCAGTTCCATGATTGGCCCTCGTTCATCATCTCGGCAGTGGCCGCCGAAGACAACAGTCGCAAGGCGCGCGACAATGGCATCATGATCTCCGCCTCTGACAGAGGCAAGAGGTCATCTCCCAGCAGCGACCATCCTCGCAGTTCCAAGGGAAAAAAAGCTCTGGCGGTCAATACGTCCAGACAAAAGACTGCGGCGACCACGCAGACGAGACCCGGGACTTCCAGGTCCGTCGAAGTCTACTCTTTTGACGACGACGATATCCCAAGTATATTCGAGTGTCTCGTCAAGAGTGGCAAGATCACCCGTCCGGAGCTGAGGCGGCCCCAAGAAGTCGACAGTACTAACGACCCCAAATACTGCATCTTCCACAGACACGTACACCACCCAACAAAGGCGTGTTACATACTGAAAAGGAAGATCCAGGGGTTAATCGATGCTAAGGCCATCACTCTGCACAACACCGAGAAGACGGTCACGGCCAACATGATCTCTCTACGGTTTGGCAATCTGCCTTCCCAAGAAGTCTTGGACGGTGTCACGCCCATCTCCCGGACCACGATGAACATCGTCAATCTCCCTCCAGCTAGGGGTCAAAATCATGACCTGGTACCCCTAACCACCCGTCAGGGCGAGATTATGTGCGTTCATCCGGATTTGGTGTCAGAGCACGAGGAGGAGACTAAAGCTACTAAGGCTACATCTAGAAAGAGCTCCAAATGCAAACCATGCTATATGGTCGCAACTTCTTCACCATCAGACGAAGACGAGGTATTTGCTGCAACTCGTTCAGGGAAAGCCTACCTCAACGACTACGGAGCAAGTCAGGAAGATGCACCGGCGGACGCTTCGGCTGCCAAACCTTCAGGACCAGGCCCCGTCGAACCAGATGCCAGCCCTTCAAAACCGACTTCGGCGGACACGGGAAAGCAAAGAGAAGTGCGCTTTGATAAACCAGTGAAAAATATTCCAAACAAAGGTTTTGAGAAGCCCTACAACTTCGACATCCTGGCCCAACTGGCTAATACACCAGCCAGGCTCTCCATCTTTGAGTAACTCAGGCTCTCCCAAGACACTCGTCTAGCCCTGAGTGAAGCGCTGATACAGGCGGAGGCATGCTTGACCCAGCTCAAGTCCTCCGACGAAGAACCAGTGGCGTGTCCTCAATGCCACAGTGTGATGGAGGTAGTCCCAAATATCACTTTCACCCAAGACGACATGCTGTTAAAATATAACAAGCATGACAGGCCCCTCTATTACACCGGGTACGTCGGTTCCATGGAGGTCGATCGGATTCACATAGATCCAGAATTGTCGATCAGCATCATCCCTCACAGTCTGCTCAGACCATTGAGGATTCCTACCAGCGAATTGGCTTACACCTCCACTACAATCGTGGGTTTCAACGCCGGAAGAAGTAAGCCATTGGGGAAAATTCGCCTGAGGATCCAGATTGGCAACCTTAGATCGGTGGCCACGTGTTACGTCATTGATTCAGAGGTATCCTACAACATTTTGCTGGGAAGACCGTGGATCCACGACCACAATATCGTTCCTTCAACTCTACATCAATGTCTCAAATATGTAGACCCCCAAGAAACAGTACAAACGGAGGTTGCTGACCTAAACCCGTTTAAAGGAGTAGAATTCTACTATTCCGATGCCGTGTTATACTCTCAAGACGACACGGAAGAAGTGTCAGGCGAGGCAGGGAAGGAATCCCACCGGGAGCCAGAAGAACCCTCTGCCGCACTACCGCTGTCAATCAGAGTGAAAGGATGAACCACTCGTCCAAAAGCCATGGAGCCTATGGCTATTCACCTGAACAAAACCAGGTCAGGAAAAGGGAGTGATCCTCTAGTGATCACTTTGAACCAGAAGCCTCCACCCTTAGTCATCAACCTCCGGCACAACGGGCGGCCGACCGATGTAAATGCGACCAGGAACGGAGTTCCAGATGATAATAAATATCCCCTTTTCCAGTACGTTAACGCTCAAATTCCAAATCAGAAATCCACTCTCCGAGACGAGGTAGAACCCATAGCACAAAAATTCTTGGAAGTTATGAACTCCTACCGTCCGTATGTCTGGGAAGTAGCGTCATCATCTAACGTCGTCACGACGTATGGACCACATGAGGGTTCTATCTTCATTGTCCCGCCTACCTGCAGCAGCCAGCGTTCAATAGTCTTCGGCCGCATGCGCAATCAACCGGCTATCCAGGAAGATTCTTTCAATGACGATGCTGGAAAAATACAAGTTCACCGATACAACCTGCAAGCGTTGAGGATCATGCAAAACATAGGCTACGACTTGGAGCAGAAGCCAGGCCTCAACTACAAAAGAGGCAGACGAACGCCGCTGCACGGCGACCCCTACTATCAACGAACTCATTTCTGGTTGGGATATGCCACCTCCTCTAAGTCGGACGAGAATATCTTTTCCTCTTCTCAGAACAGCTCATCGCCCTCCGACTCACCTGACGCTCTCGAGCAAGCATTATCAGCAAATATGGTGGTGGCAGATCCCTTTGAAGCAGATGAACAAGATTCTGAGCCGTTTGAGAATGACTCTTGGGCTCAACAAATGGATACGCAGTGGGAATTCCGCTTTGAGCAGAGGGAACCTCCCACCAAAGATGAAGTTATCTAGGTTGACGTTGGGGGTGAACTTTCGCCAAAACCGATATTCATTAGTAACAATCTTTCCCCAGATAAAAGGGAAGAAGTTATCCAGCTGATAAAAGAATTTATCGACGTCTTTGCATGGAATTATGAGGACATGCCGGGCCTTGACCCGAATGTGGCTACTCATAAACTCAATATATTGACCGACTCGAAGCCTATGAAGCAGCACCAACGCTGGTTCCGCCCGGATATGATGGATGCCATCGAAGCTGAAGTCAAGAAGTTGATAGCCTGCGATTTTATCCGGGAAGAACAACATCCCGACTGGGTCGCCAACGTTGTCCCAGTCATAAAAAAAGAAAGAAAAATACGTATCTGCATCGATTACCGAGATCTGAATGCAGCCTGCCCCAAGGATGAGTTCTCTCTTCCCATCATGGACATCATGATCGATAACACCTGCAGGTTTGAATGCATATCTTTCATGGACGGATTCTCGGGGTACAATCAGATCAAGATGCATCCTGAAGAGGAGAAGCACACTGCCTTCCGGATCCCGTTGGGAGTATATTGCTATACGGTCATGCCCTTCGGATTGAAGAACGCCGGGGCTACATACCAACGGGCTATGAGTAACATATTCCATGAGCATTTATGCAAAACAGTAGAATGTTACGTGGACGACTTAGTCGTCAAGATCCGCCTCAAAAATGATCATATTCAAGACTTGAGAACGGTATTCGAGTTAATGCGCCAACATCAACTCAAGATGAACCCTACGAAGTCCTTTCTGGGTGTATCTAGTGGCAAATTCCTGGGATTTGTTATTACCGTCAAAGGCATCCAAGTGGACCCTGACAAAGTCCAGGCCATCGTAGAAATGCGACCGCCCCGCAATCTAAGGGAACTCCGGGGATTTCAAGGCCGTTTGGCTTATATTCGGAGGTTCATATCCAACCTCTCGGGGAGATGTCAGCCCTTCTCGCATCTCATGAAGAAAGGTGTATCCTTCATATGGGACGAAACCTGTCAGCAAGCGTTCAGGGATATCAAACGCTACCTCACCAGTCCGCCAGTTCTGGTACCTTCCGTCATGGGAAGACCATTCTTGCTCTATGTTTGAGAGATGGATCATTCGCTAGGAGCTCTTCTCGCACAGAAGAACGATATGGGGCATGAACAGGCTATCTACTACCTCAACAGGATGATGGTCGGAGCCGAACACCGGTACAACCCAGTGGAGAAGGAATGCTTGGCTCTGATGTTCGCTATCCAGAAGACGCGGCACTATGTCACCGGCCAGACTATTCATATCATCTCCAGGATCAACCCTCTTCGAGTACTGATGAGCAAGCCAAGTGTTCTTAATTCCCGACTCGCAAATTGGGCGATGATGATGACACCAAATGACATGGTATACGTCCCGCAGAAGTCCATCAAAGGCCAAGCGCTGGCCGACTTCCTAGCTTCTCATCCGATCCCGGAGGCCTCCAAATTATACGAAGACATTCCCGACGAAGTTGCAGAATGTAATTCCATAATAGAAAGTGACTCATGGCAACTGTTCTTCGACGGCGCCTCCAAGACTGGTCCCCAGGGAAACGTGGTTTCAGGGGTAAGAATCGTCCTGGTCACTCCTGATAAACTCGTCATCTACCGAGCATATTCTCTTAACGAACCATGCTCCAACAATGTGACAGAATTCAACGCTCTGTTAATCAGGCTCCAAGTCGCTAAAGAGCTGGGGGTCGAGTCCCTGGAAGCTTTCGGTGATTCTCTGCTTATCGTCAATCAAGTCAGAGGAATATATGAAGTCCAGAATCCAGACCTCATACCCTATCACCAAGCAACGGTCGAGATAGCCATGACATTCAAAGGGTTCTTCCTAGAGCATGTACCTCGATCTCAGAATCTGAAAGCTGATGCCCTAGCCAGTCTAGCTGCGGATTTAGCCACTCCTATAAGAAGACAGGATTCGGTAATCCTTCTTAACAGAGATTTATTCTGCGTGAAGAATAACTTTTACATAGAACGCAGCTACGCTGTGAGCACGGATCCCCCTAGAAGAGACTGGAGAAGTCCTTTCATAGATTTCGTCGCATACGAAATCTTGCCGGAGGACCCCAAAGAAGCAGTATCCGTCAAAAGACGATCATTACGCTTTTACTTCGATGCATCTTCACAATGCCTATATCGCCGGACCTACGACGGACTGCTATTAAGATGTCTCTCTGACGATGAAGCACAGTAGATTATCCGGGAAGCTGACGACGGCGTATGCGGAGCGCATCAGCCCGGTCCTAAGCTACAGGATCGTATCAAGAGAATGGGCTATTACTGGCCCACTATGATCACAGACGCGATCAACTATGCAAGATAATGCAGAGCCTGTCAGGTTCATGCAGACTTTATACATCAACCATCTGAATATCTACATCCTACGGTTGCATCCTGGCCTTTCGAAACATGGGGTATGGATATCATTGGTCCTATTCACACGTCTTCTTCCAGAGGTCACCGGTTTATACTGGCTATCACGGATTACTTCTCCAAATGGGAAGAGGCGATCCCTCTTAATGAGGTAAAGGCATCTAATGTAACCAGCTTCGTCAAGCATCACGTCATTTATCACTTTGGGATTCCTCGAAGGATAATCCATGACAATGGACCTCAGTTCATCAGCCAAGCGTTTCATCGATTTTGCGATAAAAATTGGATACATAATATTGTCTCTACGGCATATTATCCAGCTGCTAATGGTTTGGCGGAAGCTTTCAACAAAACCATTATCAAACTCTTGAAGAAGTTCGTCTCTTCAAACAAAAGAGATTGGAATGAGAAGCTGGGCGAATGTCTCTGGGTATACCGCACAACGGTACGGACACCGACAGGTTGTACCCCATTTTCACTGGTCTACGGGAGCGAAGTAGTTCTTCCCATTGAAATCCAGATCCCGTCGCTCAGGATAGCCGTGACTAATGAGCTGACTAAAGAAAAGAATGACCCGTTAAGGCTTCAAGAGCTAGAAGGATTAGACGAGAAACGCCTCCAAGCTCAACAGCGCATCGCACTCTACCAAGCACGTATTTCCAGAGCTTTCAATCATAAAGTAAAGGAAAGAGTGTTCAAAGTCGGCGAGCTAGTTTTAGCCGTAAGAAGGCCGATGATTCTTACTCGCAGGAGTAAAGGGAAATTTCAGCCCAAGTGGGAAGGCCCTTACGTGATCGAGACAACATTCTCGAACGGCGCTTACAGGTTAGCCCAGCCAAATGGAGACCTGTTCATGGCTCCTATCAACGGTAAATTCCTGAAGAGGTACTATGCTTAACCTCCTCTGCTCGAGTGGAATATAGCGAGAATCTCAATTCTGACCAAACTATTTCCAAAACGAAACTAGTCGGGTCATATTCTATCATGCCCGTATGACCTCTGAATAGGTATGTCCTACTAGAAGTTTATCAAGAGTCTATCACGTCCATACTACCTCTGATATCACTCTCGCCCAAACCTGTCATTTACATTATGAAATGATGGGTCCACAAAGTCAGAAAAGATTTGATTTAATTATTCCCAAAAAAGAGCAGAATTACATTGGGGAAGCAAGAAGAAGAAAGGGTGCATCATTGAGGGGGAGCGGTCAGATTGTGAATCAGCTGTACCAGTACAGCTATCCTCTCATCCCTAAAAACCAAGGCATCAGCGCGGGCCCACTCCAGCCGTGCCTCGAGATTGTTCACAAAGGACAGTTCGGTCCTTGCCCGAAGAGAGCCAGCTCGGGCAGCTTCTGCATGCTCCAGGTCCCGTCGCGCTGTGCTCAGTCGACCAGTGGCTACGTCTAGACCTGCCAACGACTGAGAGGCCCACTCCTCTGCCAGTGCGAGTTTCTCCTTCAACTTGCGAGCCGTCACTACGTTCCCTTCGTGCTCGGATTGGCACTTCGTCTGAAGAGCAAGAGCCTCCTCCACAACAGCTTTTCTTTTATCCATCTCCAGCTTATGTGCTTTGATGGAGTTATCTAGGCTCTTCAGCTGTTTAGTAAGCCGCGTGGTCATGAGGTCGTATCTGGCCTGGACCTCAGCTTCAAGACTGCCCCGGGCCAGCTGCAAGTATTCGTTAATAGGTTGCTCCAACCCATTAACCATCGCCTCCAGGGCGTTAGCTACCCCAGAATCGCCAAACTCCCTGACCGCCCCAATCAAAAACTGGGAAGCCTTCTTCAGACGCTCAAAGTCTAGATTCTTTGCCAACACCATTGATATCAGCATTTTTAAACTGGTATAAAAGAGGCTGGTATGCAGCTCGGTCAGCACAACCAGATCTGGTTGAACGCCAGGAGTGGCCGCGATATTGGCGAATTCCCCTCCAGGAATGATTGCAGACGAGGTGGCCACAGCCGTCGCCTCGACGGGTGGTGCGACCGAAGAAGGTGCGACAACGACGGTCGAAGTCATCGGCATACTCGCAAGAGGCGAGGCCACGATGACGGGTTCGTCCTCCTCTTGAGGTGACGAAACTACTCCGGGCGAGCTGCCCCCCGAAGGTATTTCCTCCTCGAAGTCGAACGCCTCCGTATCATCGTCAGGAGCCCGAGCAGAGCCAGAAGGCGCTTCAACGCTATACTCCCTGTGGATGCCATCCCCTGAGAAGAGGACAAGAAAGTTGATATCAATATGATGGTAATCTTTCTAAGAGGAGACATAAAGATGACATTTACCCGTAGCCAACGGTATATATACCGCGTCTACAGCCGATGTAGCTATATCACGCCTTAATGACGCAATGCGAACTGTCATACCTGGAGAAGGAGGTGGGCTAACCGACATCGCCAGGTGCTCTACCGAGCTTTCACCAAGATGCAGTCGAGGTTCGTCAGCTGGAATCTCGCTAGTCATGCTCACGGACGCGGCAGGAGTTTCATCCGTTACTGGTCTAGGGGAAGATTCTCCCATTTGCCTCGGCCACGCAGGCGATTTTATTCCACTACCGGAGGCAGTGGCAGTAACGGCAGCCTCAAGCAGGAGTTCTCCGGCACCGCCAACCGAAACTGAGGGTCCCTCTCCGAGAGGCGGGGAACCTCCAATCAAAGAGACATCCCCAACAGGAGAGACAGCAGGTTCCTATCTAGGAGCCTCAATGCCAGGAATCCGGAGAGGACGATTAACCGTCTTCTTCTTCCTCTTGCGAGGGGAAGTCTGCTTCGAGGCAGGAGCCCTTCGCTTCCCAGAGACTGCCAAAGCCCCCGCAGGCGAAGGCACTTCACACCTCAGTACCGACACCAGAGGCTCATTCGGAGTGACGGACTACTCACCCTCTTCAGACGAAACCGAGGGGACTTCGACTCTTCCCCCAGGCTTGGGAGAAGGTATCCTAAAGCTTCCACACATGTCAAAATCGCGATGGAAGGTGTTGATCGCTACGTAGAACTGGGCATACGAATGGAGGATCTGTAGCTCCGTGGAGAGGGTGACGACCGGCACGATAAAGATTGCTCCCGTGCAACCCATGATAAAATACTGCCATCCTCTGGCTCCATCAATGAGCCCGCCCCTGGACCTGAAGCTGGTGATGGCATTACCCACGTGCAGCTGATCTTACCCAAACTGCCTGGCGAACCGACTGGGCAAGTAAGGCTCGAAGAAGCAATGATCTTTGCTTCTGTACAGCAAATGGGAGGGTCTGATGCAAACCAACCAATTAAAAGCTTCCGGAGAAAGATTGGTCTTTTCTCCGCCTAAATCCTCAAGCCTAATCCCCGACTGATTGTGATGCACAGAGGGGACAGTGCAGAGGAGCTTTCAGTAATGATCGAGGCTCAGCACCAACCGACAGTCTAAAACTGTGTTCACATTCCAGAGGGAGTCCTTGTAGTTTAGCAAGAAGCTACCCCCCGTGCTACTGCCAGGGCCGGGAGACATCACCCGGGGGTTGTGGAGAATTAACCATCCCATCAAGTACAGGTATGGTAACTCTACCCAGGGAAAGCTATCACGCTGAGCTTCATCAACGAGCAGTCCGTCAGTCATGGCTCTCAGACCAGCCTGTATACGGTACACCATGGCAGGGAGCAAGCCCAGTCTTGCTCCGAACACCAGATGAACGGCGGGCCACAAGATGTTCCGGTGAATGCGGTCCGCGGACGCGATACCGGGCACCACAACTCGGCGCAGCTATATGGAGAGGAAACCAGCCAGCCGGGCTTCCTCAGACAAAGTCCTGCGGTAGCGCCTCAAGTAACTATAGGCCTTAGTGCCTTCAGGATACTTTCCTACCCCGCTATTGAGAAACGGATCTGGAGCTTTAGCATCCTCCATAAGATCCTCGACAACCTGGGCACTGAGAATGCCCAAACAGTTTACGGGCTCATTCTTGCCCCCCGAAACTTTCTCCGACTTGGCGGCCCTGGCCCGATGGAAGAAGAGGTAGGAAATCCACTTAGTGGTTTGGGCCAAATCAGAAGGCTCATCATAAAAAGCAGTGCACGCGAAGTAGTGGTACATCAGCTCCTGATACACCTCCACAACCCGAGGGTCCGAGTCCTCCAACTCCCGGTTGGTGGGAACATACTCTTCATACGGGGTATCCTCCATCAGCAGTCTCGAGATCACTACTATTTCGTGGAGGGCCAACCCCAACTCCCCCAGTGGAGTAGCGAAGGTCCCGGTGAGCGAAATGTATCGCTCCATCAGCGCCAAAAACAGGTTAGGGTTGGGAGGCAACCCAACACTCGTCACGCTCACAGCAGCATACAGTCCAATGACCTCCAGCTCTCTCCGAAAATGCTTCAAGGCCCAGTCAACTAGGCAAGCCCATCGGAGGTTTGTTGGGGTGATCCACCCATTGCACCGAGGATTCTCCTTGGGGTATACCCCCCCTTGCACCATGAAGTCGTTGCAGAAAGTCGGCAACTGGACCGGCTGGATCACTGAACT
Organism: Iris macrosiphon; assembly: GCA_036927795.1. Lineage (NCBI taxonomy): Eukaryota > Viridiplantae > Streptophyta > Magnoliopsida > Asparagales > Iridaceae > Iris > Iris macrosiphon. The sequence goes on along the minus strand of JAYESA010000019.1, from coordinate 92,655,239 downwards.
GTCTTCACTCAGGACGCTGCCCGGGCACAGTCCCCTTAACAACGTCACGACGCCAGAAGGATGGTTGACAAACGACCCCTGGTCAGCTCCTTTCAGATGAAAGATCTTCCCCGGCTTGCCAAAAAGATCGGGAGTCAGCGTCCACGACATCCTCCTGGAATGTGTGGCATGGAAGAAGGCCGAGATGGGATAATCTCTCGGCATCTTGGGCAGATACAAGACCACACTCTCGACGGAGAAAACCCAGGGTTCTCTCTTGGGCTTTGTCTGGGACTGTTTGTCAATCATGTCCCCAAAAAGAAAGGCCGGCTTGATGTACTGGTCCCCGTCTATGTACGTTAGGGGCTCTCCGTTAATCATATTCAGCAATGTCCGCTCGCCCTGAGCCGATATCAAGATCCCCCTTCCTTCAGGATACTGGGGTCCGGAGATAGGAAATGTCATGTGGGACAGATCCTCCAGATAGTTTGAGTGCAGCATCCCGACAGCGGAACCCATCACCTCGGCCAGTGGAGACTCATGCAAGTTAACTACGAAAGTGCAAAGAAAACACGTCATTGCAAATCTTGCAACATAAAGACCAAGAAACGACAGTCTGTGCTTTATGCCAAGATTCTTCAAAATTTGGTCATTTTACTCCGGAAGTCACATCCTGAAGCGTAATTGGCGGTATACTGTCCGTGCTTTACGCCAGACTACCAAAATTCTAGTTACTACGCTGGAGGTCCCATCCACAAGCGTAAAACTAAAATTTTATAGTATACACCAAGTTTTCGACAGTCAGAGCTTTTACGCTCAAAACTGCGAAAACATGGAGTTTTTACGCTGGCACATTAGAAATGTGGGCGTAAAAAATGAAAACGTCTCCGTGCGTCATCTTCCTCGAAGAGGCTATCAGCACAGAAGACGACCTAGCGCGGTCACGTTCAACGTGTGCGAAGGGATTTTCGTCGTTCTTTGTCATCCCAAAGGCTATACCTCTAAGGCCGGGTGCGCTACTCGTCGGCAGGATGCTTCGCTCAGAAGGAAGTTCACCTTGCCCGACCGAAGACTCTCTCGCCGGGGCAGAAGAACGAGAAGAAGAGCCTGTGCTCTTTCCCTTAGTGGAGGGGGTTTGTTTCGGCGCCATTTCTGAAAACTCGGAGTGCACGGAGAAAGAACGAGGGGAAAAACTCAAACAATCGAAGGCTCTCTTTCGCAGAAGACGGATAAAAAGTTTTTCTCTCAAAAGTTTGGGATATATATAGAGTTCGGGTCGACTCCTTGAACCCTCGAACGGGCTCCTCGAAACCCCAACCAAATCTCACAATTAAATATTTGGTTATGATTGGGTACTACGTCAGCCCACTACTCTCGAAAGACGGACAGTCAGCAAATTCGATGAATTTTTCGTGCAAAAGCAGGTCAGCGATTCCTATGCTAAGGAGCTTTCTATGCTCGACAGCAACAGATCTATGGTTTTACGCTCGCAAGCTATAAGTCTATAGTTTTATGCACGGATGCCTTTGTGCTCGGTAGCTTTTATGCTCGAAAGGCTACAAACCTATGACTTTACGCTCAGCAGATACCAAATCAATGATCTCATGATCTCACGCTCGGTGGCGTTTAGTTTACGCTCGGAGGCAACGGACCCACGACCTTACGCCCGGAAGATTTCTTTTTTTTTTTACAGGCTATAAATCTACAGTTCTACGCTAAGGAGCTTTCTACGCCCGACAGTAACAGATCTACGATTTTACGCTCGCAAGCTATCAGTCTATGGTTTTATGCCCGGTTGCCTTTGTACTCGGTAGCTTTTACGCTCGAGAGGCTACAAACCTACGACTTCACGCTCAGCAGCTACGAATCTACGATTTCACGCTCGGTGGCTTTCTACGGTCAATAGACTACGAACTCAGGATTTTCAGCTCATCTACACTATGGATCTCTGACTTTCCGCATATCCGAACAGTTCCCAAGGCAGTCGATTACAGGAGTTCACACAGAAGATACTCCTTCTTGACCTCAATATATCCCAAGTACCCGAAGCATACAGAGTTCAAACATTAAGAAATTACTCTTCTCGGGTCAATTGGAGGTTCATCCAGACTCCAGTCTGAATATCTCGTCTATCAAGATGGCAAACTCAGTTTGACAGCCATTCCTCGACCCTGTTCCAAGGGATTTTTGCTAGTCATTCTTGAAGACGAAGTCTGAACAAAAATTCTGTTCATCAGAAGTAAAAAACTCTACGCGGTTCCTCAGTCCTAGCAGCAGGGCAGTTCTAAATATTCAAAATGCTCAACAGCGTTCTATGGACTATTCGCTATGCATAAAGGACAGGACCTAGCACTCTTTCTAAGCAGAGTCGGCGTAAAGAATCAGACGTGTCGAAGCTACACATATTCAGACTTCACAGCAACGTATGGCAAAACGATCATATACAGAGAAGGAAGACGATTTTATTAAAGATTAAAGTCATGATTACATATGAGGGAAATCCTGTCTACAAGGGGTTTTTCTTTATTTTCATGATTACATCTGAGGGAAACCCCGTCTACAAAGGGGCTTCCTCATCTTCGTCTAAAGACCGCACCGAGGAGCTTTTCTGACAGGTTCTCGCGTGGGTGATGGTCTTCCTCTTCTTCCAAGAAGATGATCAGTGGCAGGAGGATACAAAACTGGGCATATGACCCATCCTCCAACAGAAGGAAAGCAGGGTAACTCTGCTTTCCTACAGACCACCGCCACTCTAGCCGGTCTGTCTGCCTCTCGTCACCAGAGGTAACTGGAGAAGGCGCCACTTGCAAGCAGCGTGGTAAAATGCGATTCTTCCTCTCTCCCGAAGAACCACCATACAAAGTTGCTGATTATCCCGAGCAAGGGAGGCTAAGATATCCTTCCATGATCCATCGTTGCAGTGGACACTTGCTCGAAGATGCCATCTTTTTTGGCTCCTTACACGCTGGAAGAACATGATCTCCTTCTTCCCCAGGTCGACCCGGCGAACTCCGGCGATCATCTCTGCGTGGTGATAGAAATGTGGGGAGAACAGGTTAACTCCCCCAGCCTTTTCATAGGCGAAAGAGGTCACACCGGTCCCCAATAAATCCGCCATTAAGTCAGCATCGACCGTTTCAACGCCCCATTCAGAAATGTTTCGAGTTACGAGGAGCGGTTCATGCTTCATTCAAAGCGTTCCAAATTCTAAGGAATTTGAAAGCTTTGAAGAGGGTCTTGTAGAAGCATGAAAAATACGCCGGATGACTATACGCGGCATATTGGTACAGAGCAGCGTAAGCAGATGCCTTCAGAGCCATCAAACGTGCAAACAGAGTTTTTTTCGCTAAAAACACAGCGTGAAATATAAAAGCTGAAAGGACCATCCGCATAAGACAGTACGTCCAAAGCCGCTTCAGTGTAAACAGGGTGCTTCATCGCCTCCAGGGCGTAAAACTCATCCTCTTTTAAACGCAACATTGAGGTGTACAAGAGACGCTTCGTATTCTCCGAAGTGAACCTGTCAGACCCTGCAATGAACCTGTCAGAGCCTGCAATGAACCTGACGTCTGGACTTCTGACAAAGGGATACGGCTCGACTACCGAGACGACGGCTATAATGATAGCACAGCACTGCGACCCAGGCTATCAAATACCGCCATCCCCTTTGCGTAAACTGCTTTTACAAGCACGAAGGGATACGCTGCCTTGTTTTACACAGGCAGACACGAGCTGTTTACGTTCTGCAGTAGACAAACTGCCTGCCACATCAAAAGTTGTACTCCGTACGGTGTTCGAGGCACGTCTCTGCGTCCAATGCACAGAGCGATGACAGTTGCTCGAGGCACGTCTCTACGTCTAATGCACAGAGCGGTGACAGTTTCTCAAGGCACGTCTCTGCGACTGATGCACAGAAGGGGTTGCAGACCTTCAAAAACACGCCTCCATATTTAATGCACAGGATGGTGGCAAATCTCGATATTTAATGCAAAAGATTTGATTATATCTTCAAAAGCCGTAATTCCGGCTAAAGACGTCCACATCAGCACTCTGGCACGGTACGCAGCGGCTTCTACGCCCATCCAGCTCCTGTGCTCACTCAGCCTCTATGACCGCTCGGCTTCAACGCCCATTCGGCTTCTACGCCTGCTCGGCCTCTATGATCACCCGGCTTCTACGCCTGCTCGGCCTCTATGACCACTCGGCTTCTACGCCTGCTCGGCCTCTATGACCATCCGGCTTTTACGCCTGCTCGGCCTCTATGACCACTCGGCTTCTACGCCTATTCGGCTTCTGCGCCTATTCGGCTTCTATGCCGATTTGATAACTATTTGGCTTCTATGCCATGGTGATAGACAATTGTCTTCTATGCCAACCTCTTCTACACAATGGATACCTACCTACATGGCTTCTACGCCGTGATCTTCGTAGCGATTATACGCGTTTTGTCCCTTAATTGGACCCGCGTCACACGCTCATTCAAAGGATCATCTATACGCAGGCATTAGTTACTTTAACCGTTGTGTAAAAGGATGCTGTACTTTCCACTCCTCGGTTTCTATACCGACGGAGTGGTCACTGTCACCAAAACTCTATAAATAGAGACCTCTATCAATGAGGAACAAGGTCGAGAAAATTGAACAAGGTCGAAAAATTGGTCAAGAAACCAATATCAGATCCAGGGTCGACAAATTAGAAGGTCGGGGAAAATTGGTCAAGAATACCAATATCAGATCCGAGGTCGAACTTCCAAGAAAGATTGAACCAGAGGTCAGGAGAGAGAGAGATAGAGAAGAATCCGGAGCTCAAGCAAAGAGTAGGGATCGACGACTTTGGCATCGTGCATCCACCCTCTTCTGCAACCTTTGAAGCTGCTTCCTGTCTTCTACGGCACTTCTTCAACATCGTGTGGTCCAAGGGCTAAAGTGATCGACTGCAGATCAGACACCTATAGCAATATTTACCCAGATTAAATAAATTGTACTCCCATATCCTCGTATAGGATCAAATTGTACAAGTTTGTTTGTAAACCAAAGAAGGCAGGTTTCATATAAACCCCATCCTGAATATATTTTTATTCTTTCGTTTAATACCACAAACAGACCTTGGTCTTCCAGTTCGACCAGTCTGCCTACGAAGATATGCTTCGAACAGGGGGTAGCTCTCACTCTCTCTATGTTCAAGACAACAGGAAACTGCGTAAGGTTTGGATGCCCCGGACATCCCCTACCATTCCTGTCGACTCTCTGGTTTCTCCGACCAACAAGGTTGTAGCTTCGCAACCTCCGTGCCCCGCGTATAAAACTCTGTCTCCCGTCTGTGACGTGGCAGACAAAATTTCTGGTGATGCCTCAGTGCTAATCCAGAAGTCTACTCCACGCTCTGCGATAAAAATTCAGTCTCCCATCTGTGACGTGGTAGACAAGATTTCTGATAATGCCTCAGCGCCAAATCAGAAATTCTAATCGCGCTATGCGCGTAAGAATGCATCTGCCCCCCACAGAAAAGCAGATGGTCCCTGCAATTTACACAAGGGAAAACAAGTGGCGGACTACTCAACTTCTCGGCCTTTACGTCAGCAAGAGAAAAATCTGCCCGCTCTCCAGATTATGCGAGAAGCTGATGGCCGATTGAAGGCCTCCTCAGTTTTACGCCAACTTGAACAGAGTTCCAAATTATGCCAGGTTAAACCCTGAAGCGTAAAGAAAGCTCGGTTTGTGGAGAGACACACTCCTCGGGGATTATCTTCTACTCAGATGGCTAACCTGTTGTATACCGGTGGTAGGAAAAAATTTATGGTTCCCAATATCCGCATGCCAACTGATGTAAACAAGAGGGATAAGCCTTTTTCTTCTTCTTCTGTAAATCCCCCTGACTTGCATGCATATCTGATCCATAAACGCAAAGATAGGGGATCTTCCAACATGTCTATTATGCCTCCTAGGGAGCACTATTGTAATAGTCATAGGATTGTAGTTAATTATTGCTGTTCTAAAGCAAAACGGTCGGTTTTTGACCGGTTGAACTACTCTCTGTATTTCCAGAAAGAAGAGCCTGCACATGCATCAGTGAACATAGCTTCACACGTTCCGAGAGGAAGGTCGAATTCAAGACGTCATCCCTCTAGAACTCCAAGCCAAAGTAGATTCAACAAACTCCTTGAGAACATTGAAGCTGGGGTGTTCCGAAACACTCGTTCGAGGTTACGACAACCGGCTTCGTATTCTTCTGATTTTGACACTGGGGGTCGCCAGTTTCCCGAATCAGATGCTGAAAGTATAGAGTCATTCTCTACAGAGACCTATACTAGCCCTTCAATGACATCCAGAGAAATGGGGGTCTATGCCATTGAAGATGAACACGAAAAGGCTTCCTCGTCAGGAAGTACTGAGCAACGCATCGCTGTGCTGGAGACATCTCTGAAAGAGATATAGTCCATGATGGAGAATATGCACCAGATGATGCTGACTCAATATACAGCTGCTATAGCTCAAGCATCGGTTCCTCCGACTCAAATACGTGTGTGGGTGGACTTACCACCATCCAAAGCAAATAAGGAGCCTGTTCTAGATCAAGAATCAGCAGCTCCCCCACTTTCTAACTCAGAGAATGTATTGCCTCCTATTAAAGTTGTAATACAACCGATCTCTCACCACTCTGCGGTCCTTCCACCTGCTTAAGATCCAATGCAGGCAGTACAGGAATTGAAAGCCCAATTTGATGCCTTGAAGCACAAAGATCAGCTCAAGAAATTGGTAATCAACAAGCCGTACCCAGCTATCTGGGACGAGGTCCCTTTCCCTCCTAAATACAAACTACAAACTATGGCTTTGTTTGAGGAAAAGACATCACCGAGCCAGTACAAGAACTACTTCAGTATGATGACGGTGTTATTGCAAGGGAATGACGCCCTTCTCACTCGAGTGTTCAAAGGCTGTCTCTCGGGCGTGGCTTATCAGTGGTACCGTAGTCTTGCGGACAACTATATTACTTCCTTTGAAGATTTCAAGAATTTGTTCTTCGTACGATTCTACGAAGGAGGAATGGACATGTCTATGTCCTCGCTCATCGAAGTAAAGCAGAAGGAAAAAGAGAGCGTTCACACTTTCATCGAACATTTTCGTCAAGACACTTTATAAATGCCTTCGGGAGTTCCAGACTCAGCATTGGTGGACATTTGCAGGAAGAATCTTCTTCCAGTGATCTCGGTATTCACAGGACCATATCAGTTCCATGATTGGCCCTCGTTCATCATCTCAGTGGTAGCCGCTGAAGACAACAGTCGGAAGGCACGTGATAATGGAATTATGATATCTACCTCTGATAGAGGCAAGAGGTCATCCTCCAACAGCGACCATCACCGTGGTTCCAAAGGAAAAGAAGCTCTGGCGATCAATACGTCCAGACAAAAGGCTGCGGCAACCACACAGACGAAACCTGGGACTTCCAGGCCCATTGAAGTGTACTCTTTCAATGACGATGATATTCCGAGCATATTCGAGTGTCTCGTCAAAAGCGGCAAGATTACCCTCCCTGAGGTAAAGCGGCCTAATGAAGTCGGCAGTACCAATAACCCCAAATACTGTATTTTTTATAGGTACATACATCACCCCACAAAGACGTGTTATGTACTGAAGAGGAAAATCCAGGAGTTGATCGATGCTAAGGCCATCACTTTGTATAACAGCGAGAAGATGGTCACAACCAACATGATCTCTCTCCAATTTGGCAATCTGACTCCCCAAGAAGTTTCGGATCGTGTTGTACCTATTTCTCGGACAACGATGAACATCGTTAATCTCTCTCCAGACAGGGGTCAAAATCAGGACCTGGTACCCCTAACTACCCAGCGAGGCGAGATTATGTGGGTTCAGCCAGATCTAGTGTCAAAGATCGAGGAAGAGACTCAAGCTGCTAAGGCTAAGTCTAAGAAGACCTCGAAGCGTAAACCATATCATATGGTTGCGGTATCCTCGATATCAGAATAAGAGGTTTTGGCTACTGGAACCCGTTCAGGAAAAGCCTACCTCAAGGACTATGGAGGAAGTCAAGAAGAAGCATCGGCAGACACTTCAGCTGCCAAGCCTTCAGAATCGGAACCTGCCGTACCAGAGGCCGGTCCTTCGAGACCAACTTTGGCGGACAAGGGGAAGCAAAAGGAAGTGCGCTTCGATAAACCTTTAAAGAATATTCAAAGAAAAGGTTTAGAGAAGTCGTATAACTTCGACATCCTGGCTCAGTTGGCTCACACACCAGCCAGATTGTCCATTTTTGAATTACTCAGGCTCCTAAAGACACTCGTCAAGCCCTGAGTGAAGCATTAATGCAGGCGGATGCATACTTGACCCAGCTCAAGTCCCCTGATGAATATCCTGTGGCATGTCCTCAATGCCATAGTGTGATGGAGGTGGTCCCGAATATCACTTTCACTCAAGATGACATGCTGTTGAAACACAACAAGCATGACAGACCCCTCTATTACACCGAATATGTCGCTTCCATGGAGGTTGACCAGATTCACATAGATTCGGGATCATCGATTAGCATCATTCCTCATAGTCTGCTCAGACCGCTGAGGATTCCTACCAGCGAATTGGCTTACACTACCACTACAATCATGGGTTTCAACGCCCAGAAAAGTAAGCCTTTGGGGAAGATTCGTCTGAGGATCCAGATTGGCGACCTCAGATCAGTGACTACATGTTATGTCAGTGATTCAAAGGTGTCCTATAATATTCTGCTGGGCAGACCATGGATCCACGACCAAAACATCGTGCCTTCGACTCTACAACAATGCTTCAAATATGTAGATGACTAAGGAACAGTACAAACGGAGTTTGCTGACCTTAACCCGTTTAAAGGAGTAGAATCCTACAACTCTGAGGCCATGTTGTACACCCAAGACTACATGGAGAAGGTGTCAGGCAAAACAGAGGAGGAATTCCACCGGGAGCCAAAAGAACCCTCTGCCGAACAACCACTGTCAATTAAGGTGAAAGGACGAACTACTCGTCCGAAAGTCATGGAACCCCTGGCTATCCACCTGAACAAAACCAAGTCAGGAAACAGAGGTGATCCTCTAGTGATCACTTTAAACCAGAAGCCTCCAGCCTTGGTCATCAACCTTCGGCGCAACAAGCAGCCGATTAATGTAAATACAACCAGGAACATGATTTTTGATGATAATAAAGATCCTCTTTTCCAGTACATTGACGCTCAAATTCCTGATCAGGAATCCTCTCCCCATAACGATATAGAACCTATAGCACAAAGATTCTCGAAAGCTATAGATTCCTATCATCCGTATGTGTGGGAAGTAGCGTCACTATCTAATGTCATCACGACATATGGGCCACATTAAGATTCTATCTTTATTGTCCCACCTACTCGCAGCGGCCAGCGTTCAGTAGTCTTCGGTCGCATGCGCAATGAACCGACTGTACTAGAAGATTCTCCCGATGACGATGCTGGTAAAATACAGGTTCACAGATATAGCTTGCAAGCTTTGAAGATTATGCAAAGTATGGGTTATGACTTGAAGTTGGAACCAGGCCTCAACTACGGGAAAGGCAGGCGAATACCGTTGTACGGTGATCCCTACTGTCAACGAACTTGTTTTGGGTTAGGGTATACCACCTTTCTTGCAATTTCTGAGTCAAATGAGGATATCTCTTCATCTTCTCAAGATGGCTCACCGTCCTCCAGCTCATCATATGATGATCTCGAACGAGCATTATCAGTAAATACAGTATTGACAGATTCTCTTGAAGCAGACGAACAAGAATCTGAACTATTTGAGAATGACTCTTGGGCTAAGCAAATGGATACACAGTGGGAACTCAGGTTCGAGTAGAGAGAACCCCCCACTGAAGATAAAGTTATCCAAATTGATGTTGTGGATGAACTTTCGCCAAAGCCAATACTTATCAGTAACAATCTTTCCGAAGAAGAAAGAAAAAAAATAATCTAGCTGATAAGAGAATATATCGACGTCTTTGCATGGAATTATGAAGATATACCAGGTCTTGATCCAAAAGTGGCTACTCATAAGCTCAATATATTGCCCAATTCAAAGCCTGTGAAGCAACATCAACGCCGGTTCTCTCCGGACATGATGGACGCCATTGATGCTGAAATCAAGAAGTTGATAGCCCGCGGCTTCATCCGGGAAGAACAACATCCCGACTGGGTCACCAATGTTGTCCCGGTCATGAAAAAAAAAAGGAAAGTACGTGTCTGCATAGATTACCGAGATTTGAATGCAGCCTACCCCAAGGATAAATTTTCTCTTCCCATCACAAACCTCATGATTGATAATACATGCGGTTTTGAACGCATGTCTTTCATGGACGGATTTTTAGGATACAATCAAATCAAGATACATCCTGAAGACGAGAAGCATACTGCCTTCAGGACACCATTGGGGGTATATTGCTATACGGTCATGCCCTTTGGACTGAAAAATGCCAGAGCTACGTACCAACGAGCTATGAGTAACATATTCCACGAGCATTTATGCAAAATAGTGGAATGTTACGTAGACGATATAGCTGTCAAAAGCCGCCGCAAGGATAATCACATCCAAGACCTGAAGATAGTGTTCGAGTTGATGCGCCAACATCAACTCAAAATGAATCCTACAAAGTCCTTTCTTGGTGTATCCAGTGGCAAATTCCTGGGATTTGTCATTACCGCCAAAGGCATTCAAGTGGACCCCGATAAAGTCAAGGCCATCTTAGAAATGAGACCACCCTGCAATCTGACAGAACTCAGGGGATTTCAAGGTCATCTGGCTTATATTCGGAGATTCATATCCAACCTCTCGGGGAGATGTCAGCCTTTTTCTTGTCTCATGAAGAAAGGTGTATCCTTTGTATGGGACGAAGCCTGTCAGCAAGCGTTTAATGATATCAAACGCTACCTCACTAATCCTCCAGTTCTGGTGCCTCCCGTCATAGGAAGACCATTCTTGCTGTACGTTCGAGCAATGGATCATTCTCTGGGAGCTCTCCTCGTACAGAAGAACGATGAGGGTCACGAACAGGCTATCTACTACTTAAGCAGGATGATGGTCGGAGCTGAACACCGGTACAATCCAGTGGAACAAGAATGTTTGGCGCTAATGTTCGCCATTCAGAAAATGCGACACTATGTTACAGGTCAGACTATTCATATCATCTCCAGGATCAATCCTCTTCGAGTATTGATGAACAAGCCAAGTGTTCTTAATTCTCGACTCGCAACTTGGGCGATGTTATTAACACCGTATGATATGGTGTATGTCCCTCAGAAGTCCATCAAAGGCCAAGCATTGGCTGATTTCCTAGATGCTCATCTAATTCCGGAAATCTCCAAACTATACGAGGACATTTCCAACGAAGTTGCAGAATGTAATTCTGTGATGGAGAGTGATGCATGGCAGCTATTCTTCGATGGTGCCTCTAGGACTGGTCCCAGGGGAAACGTGGTTTCAGGAGTAGGAATTATCCTGATTACTCATGAGAAACTCATCATCTATCGAGCATATTCTCTTAGCGAACCCTGCTCTAATAACGTGGCAGAATATAACGCCCTACTAATCGGGCTCCAAGTCGCTAAAGAATTAGACGTTGAATCTCTGGAAGCTTTCGGTGATTCTCTGCTGATCGTCAATCAAGGGAGTAGAATATATGAATTCCAGAATCCAGACCTCATCCCTTATCACCAAGCAACGATCAAAATAGCCATGTCTTTCAAAGGGTTCTTCCTAGAGCATGTGCCTCAATCTCAGAATCTGGAAGCTGATGCCCTAGCCAGTCTACCTGCAGATTTAGCTATTCCTATAAGAAGGGAGAATTCGGTGATCCTTCTTAACAGAGATTTATTCTGTGTAAAAAACAACTTTCACATAGAATGCAGCTACGCTGTGAACACAGATCTCCCAAAGAGAGACTGGAGAAGTCCCTTTATAGATTTTGTAGCATACAGAATCTTACTGGAGGACCCTAAAGAAGCAGTATCCATCAAAAGACGATCATTACGCTTCTATTTTGATGCATCTTCACAATGTCTATATCGCCGAACTTATGACGGACTATTATTACGATGTCTCTCTGGTGATGAAGCACAGCGGATTATCCGTAAAGTTCACGACGGCATTTACGGAGCACATCAACCTGGTCCTAAGCTACAGGATCATATCAGGAGGATGGGCTATTACTGGCCTACTATGATCACAGATACAATAAAATATGCAAGACAATACAAAGCCTGCCAGGTTCATACAGATTTTATACATCAACCTTCTGAATATTTACATCCTACGGTGGCATCCTGGCCATTCGAAGCATGGGGTATGGATATCATTGGTCCTATTCACCCGTCTTCTTCTAGAGGTCATCGTTTTATATTAGCCATCATGGATTATTTCTCCAAATGGGCAGAGGCGATCCCTCTTGTTGAGGTAAAGACATCTAACGTAATCAGCTTGATTAAGCATCACGTCATTTATTCCCCGAAGGATAATTCGTGACAACGGGCCTCAATTCATCAGCCAAGCGTTCCACCAATTTTGTGATAAAAATTGGATACAAAATATGACCTCTACGGCATATAATCCTGCTATTAATGGTTTGGCAGAAGCTTTCAACAAAACCAATATCAAACTCTTGAAAAAGTTCATTTCTTCGAACAAAAGAGATTGGAATGAGAAGCTAGGAGAATGTCTCTGGGCTTACCGCACAACGGTACGAGCACCGACGGGTTGTACCCTATTCTTACTGGTTTACGGTAGTGAAGCAGTTCTCCCCATTGAAATTCAAATTCCGTCACTCATGATAGCAGTGGCTAATGAGTTGACTCAGGAAAAGAATGACCTATTAAGGCTTCAAGAGCTAGAAGGATTAGATAAAAAATGCCTTCAAGCCCAACAGCGCATCGCGTTCTACCAGGCACGTATTTCCAGAGCTTTTAATCAAAAAGTAAAGGAAAAAGTGTTCAAAGTTGGTGAGCTAGTTCTAGCCGTGAGAAGGCCAATGATTATTACTCACAAGAGTAAGGGTAAATTCCAACCCAAATAGGAAGGCCCTTATGTGATCGCACGACGTTCTCAAACGGCGCTTACAGATTAGCCAAGCCTAATGGAGATTTGTTAATAGCTCCTATCAACGACAAATTCCTGAAGAGGTACTATGCTTAATCTTCTTTGCTCAACGGAGCATGGTGAAGATATCATTCTGACAATACTACTTCCAAAGAACTAGTTGGATCATATTCTATCATGTCCATATAACCTCTGAATAAATATGTTTAACTAATTTGGAACATCAAAACCTATCACGTCCATATTACCTATGATAGTGTTTTGTGTACAAATTTTAGTTGGATCATATTCTATCATGTTTATATCACCTCTGAATAGATATGTCCAGCTGAAGCTTACCGAAAGTATATCACGTCCATATTACCTCTGATATCACTTTCACCCTAGCCTATCGTTTATATTCCAAAATGATAGGTCCACCAAAGTCAGATAACGCCTCTTTATTATCTCCAGAAAGAGCAAATTACATAGAAAAGCAAAAAAGTACATCATTTGGGGGGAGCAGTTAAGTCACGAATCTGCTGCGCCAAAGTAACCATTCTCTCATCCCTGGAGTTCAAGACGTCAGCGCGAGCCCGCTCCAACCTTGCCGCCTCATTGTTCAAAACAGATAGCTCGGACCGAGCATGTACAAAACCTGTGTGGATGACACCCACATGTGTCAGGTTCTGCTGAGCCGTCTCCATTCGATCCTTCAACACGTCGCGAGCGGTTGATAAAGAGAGAGCTTTCCCCTTGGCCTTAGCGAGGTCATCCTCCAATTTGCGGACCCTCGCTGTTTCTTCCTCATATTCGGCCTCGTACTGAGTCAGCTGGGGAATGACATACTCTAATTCGGCACGCTCTTGATCCATCTCCTGCTGCTGTTCCTGGATGGATTTGTTCAGAGATTCCATTTGCCCAGCAAGTTCTGTAGTTAAGGAGTCATACCTAGCTTGAACGAGACCGTCAATGCTGCCTCGAGATAGCTGCAAATAATCGTTAATGGGTTGTTCCAAACCATTAACTATCTGCTCCAGCGCATCAGCTCTCCCAACGTCGTTGAAATCTCTTATCGGCGCTATCGCAAACTGGGAGGACCTTCTCAGAGCCTCGAAGCCTAGATTCTTCTCCAGCACCATTAATATCAGCATTTTCAAAGTGGTGTAGAAAATACTAGTATACTGCTCAATTAGCATGGCGAGTTCCGAATGGACGTTGGGAGTGGCTGCAATATCGGCGAATCCTCCTCCAGGAATGACTGCAGACGATGTTGCCACAGTCGTCGCCTCAACAGATGGTGCGACAAAAGAAGAAGCGCCAACAACGGACGAAGTGGCCGACGTACTCAAAGGAGGCATTGTCGTAATGACAGGTTCATCCTCCTCTCGTGATATCGGAACCATTTCGGGCGAGCCGACACCCGAAAATATTTTCTCTTCAAAGTCAGGCACCTCCGTGTCATAGACAGGAGCGAAAACAAAGCCGAATGTTGCGTTGACGTTGTCCTCCCCGTAGATGTCTTGCCCTGAAAAGAAGACAAGAGAAAGTTAATATCAACATGATATTAATTTTTCTAAAAGAGGTGTAAAGACGATATTTACCCATGGCCGATGGTATATATGTCGCGTCTGCAGCCAGTACAGCTAAATTATTTCTTAATGATGCTAAGCGAGCTGTCATACCTGGAGAGGAGGGTGCACCAAATGATGACTGAGGGTAGTCATCCAATTCTTCACCCAGATCCAATCGAGGTTCATCAGGTAGAATCTCGCTGGGTATACTTACAGACGTGGCAGGGGTTTCTCCCGTTGCTGGTCTGGATAAAGATATCTTTATTTGGCTTGGCCTCGAAGGCGATCTCGTACCACTACCTGAAGCGGTAGCAGCGACAGCAGTCTCGAGCAAAGATTCTTCGGCACTGCCAGCCAGAACTGTGGAGGTTCCCTCTCTAAAAGGCGAGGAACCTCTAATCAAAGGATCATCCCCAACACGGGAAACAGCAGGCTCACTGCTAGGAGCCTCATGACTGTAAGTCCTGACAGGACCACTAACAGTCTTTGCGAAGGGAAGTCTCCTTCAGAACAGGAGCCCTTCGCTAACCAGGGATAACCAGAGGCTCTGTAGGCGGAGGTATTTCGCCTCTCGGTACTGCCAACAAAGGCTCATCTGGATTGACAGAATCTTCACCCTCGATAGAGGAAACTGATGGGACTTCATCTCTTCCCCGGACTTAGAAGAGGGCATCCTAAAACTTCCACGCATATCAAAATCGCGATGGAAGGTATTGGTTGCCACATAAAACTGGGCATACGAATGGAGGATGCGCAACTCCATGGAGAGTGAAGTCGCAGGCACAGTAAAAGCTTCTCCAGTTTAACCCATTATGAAGTACCGCCATCCTCTCGCTCCATCAATAAGTCCACCCCTGGACTTGAAGCTCGTGACGGCATTGCCCACGTGCAATTGGTTATACCCAAACTGCCTGGCGAACCGACTAGACAGGTAGGGCTCCAAGAAGCATTGGTCTTCACTTTTGTATAATAAATAGGAAGGTCTAATGCAGACCAACTAATTAAAAGCTTCAGGAGAAAGAATGATCTTTCCTTCACCTGAGTCCTGAAGCCTGCTCCCTAGTTGATTGAGATGTACAGCGGAGACGGAGCAGAAGAGCTTCCAGCTGTGACTAAAATTTAGTGTCCGCCGACAGTCTAAAACTGTGGTCACATTCCAGGTGGAATTCTTGTAATTCAACAAGAAATTACTCCCCGAACTACTGTCAGAGCCGGGAGACATCAGCCTGGGGTTATGGAGAATTAACCGTCCCATCAAATACAGGAACGGTAATTCTACCCTGGGAAAGCTGTCACGCCATGTTTCATCGGCAAGCAGCCCATCAATAATGGCCCTCAAGCCAGCTTGTATGCGGCATACCATGACAGGGAGCAAGCCAAGTATTTCCCCGAATACCAGATGCACTGCAGGCCATAAGGTGTTACGGTGAATGCGATCCGAAGATGCAATGCCTAGTACTAACAATCGGCACAGCCAAACAGAGAGGAAGCCAGCCAGTTGAGCTTTTCGTGACAGAGGCCTGCGATAATGCCTCAAATAACTGTAGGCTTTAGTGCCTGCAGGATATTTCCCTATCCCTTCGTCGAGAATTTGATCTGAAGCCCCAGCATCTTCAATAAGGTCATCGACTACTTGAGCACTAAGCACGCTCAGAAAGCTCAAAGGCCTATCCCTGCTATCCACGAATTTGTCTGGCTTAGCAGCCCTGGCCTGATGGAAGAAGAGGTAGGACGCCTATTTGTTGGTATGAGCCAAATCAGAGGGCTCATTATAGAAGGTGGTGTACGTTAAATAGTGACACATCAGTTCCTGGTACCCTGCCACTACCCGAGGGTCTGTATCCCCCAGCTTCCAGTTTGTGGGAACATACTCTTCATAAGGAGTATCCCCCATCGGCAGTCTTGAAATCTCTGCCATTTTGTGAAGGGCCAATCCTAACTCCCCCAGTGGAGTGGCAAAAGTCCCAGTGAGCGAGATATACCGCTCCATCAGAGCCAGAAACAGGTTGGGATTGAGAGGTAACCCAACACTAGTAGCACTCACAGCCGCGTAGAGACCAATGCTCTCCAGCTCAGTCTGAAAATGCTTCAGGGCCCAGGCAGCTAAACGAGCCCATTGAAGATTTATAGGGGTAACCCACCCATTGGTCCGAGGATTAACCTTGGGGTATACCCCTCCATGCCCTATGAAGTCATTGCAGAAAGTCGTTAATTAGACTGGTTGGAGCAGTGAAGTGTCTTCACTCGGGATACTGCCCGGATACAATCCCATGAACGGCATGAACGGGCCGGAAGGGCGGCTTACAAATGACCCTTGGTCGGAACCTTTCTGGTAAAATATCTTTCCCGGCTGGCCGTAAAAATTAGGGGTCAGAGTCCACGACATCCTCCTGGGATGAGTAGCATGGAAGAATGCTGAGATAGGGTAATCTCTCAGCATCTTGGGCAGATACAGGACCAGGCCCCCGGCAGGAAAAACCCTGTTTTCTTTCTTGGGCTTCGTCTGGGATTGTTTGTCAATCATATCCCCGGAGAGGAAAGCCGGTTTTATGTATTGTGCCCCGTCTATATACGCCAGGGGATCTCTGTTGATCATGCTCAACAGCATTCGCTCTCCTTGAGACGATATCAGGATTGCCCTCCCTTCAGGATATTGGGGTCCAGAAATAGGAAATGTCACATGGGACAAATTCTCTAGGTAATTGGAGTGCAGCATCCCAGCAGCAGAACCCATCACCTCAGCCAACGGAGATATATGCAAGTTAACTACAAAGTGCAAGAAAAACACGTCAGTTTCTATACTAGACCTCATAATCTTGCAGCTTTTGCCAAAGAGCAACAGTCTGTGCTTTTACGCCAAGACTGTAAAAACTTGACTTTTTACGCTGGAATCTCATTCCAAGGCGTAAAATTCAAGATTGGCAGTATACACAAAAATCTGACAGTCTGTGTTTTACGCCAGATTGCCAAAATTTGAGTTATTACGCCAGAATTCTCATCAAGAACGTAATACTCAAAGTTTGTAGTATACGCCAAATTTTGATAGTCAAAGCTTTTACGCCAGACTGCGAAAATATGGAGTTTTTACGCTGACACATTAGAAATGTGGGCGTAAAAGATGAAACATCTCTGTGCATTATCTTCCTCGAAGAGGCTATCAGCACAGAAGATGACCTAGTATATTCACGTACAACGTGTATGAAGGATTTTCTTCTTTCTTGTCATCCCAAAAGCTTTACCTATAGCGCCCGGTGCACAGCTCGTCGGTGGGACACTTCGTTCAGAGCGGGGTTCGCCCTGCCCGATGGGAGTCGCTTTTGCTTGGGCAGAGGAGCAAGAAGAGGAGGCAGTCTTCTTTCCCTTAGAGGAGAAGATTGGTTTTGGTGCCATTGCTAAAAACTCAGAATGCTCAGAGAAAAAACGATGGAGAATACTCAAAGAGACGAAGGTTTTCTTTTGCAAAAGACAGGTGAAGAGTCTTCTCTCTGAAAGCCTTGGGGTATTTATAGAGTTCAGATGGACTCCTCGAATCCCTAACCAAATCCGATATTTAATATTTCGGTTATGATTGGGGACTACGTCAGCCTATTACTCAGGAAAGGCGGATAGTCAGCGAATTCAAAAAGTTTTCGTGTAGAGCAGATTTGTGATTTTACGCCAAAGAGCTTTTTTTACGCTCGAAAAGCTACAAATCTACGGTTTTACGCTCAGAGGCTATAAGTCTATGGTTTTATGCCCGGATGCTTTTACGCTCGATATCTTTTACGCTCGAGAGGCTACAAACTTACGACTTCACGCTCAGAGGCTACAAATCTATGATTTCACGCTCATAAGCTTTTTTACGCTCAGAGGCGACAAATCTACGACTTCACGCTCGGAAGTTTTCTTTTCAGAAGCTACAAATCTATAGTTTTACGCCCGGATGCTCTTATGCTCAGTAGCTTTTATGCTCGAGAGGCTACAAACTTACGATTTTATGATCATCTACACTACGGATCTATGACTTTCCGCATATCTTAAAATACGCTGGCCAGAGTATGCGAATATCTGAACAAATCTCAAGACGGTCAATTGCAAGGGTTCACACAGGATATGCTCCTTATTGGCCTCAAAATATCCCAAGTACCCAAAGTATACAGATTTCAGCATTGAAAATGACTCTTCTTCTTGGGTCGATTGGAAGTTCAACCAAAATCCAGTTTGAATATTTTCTCTACAATTCAAAATGGCGACTCAGTTTAGACAGCCATTTCTCGCCCTATTTCAAGGGGTTTTCGAGAAATCATTCTTGAAGATGATGGTCTGAACAAGAATTCTTCTTATCAGAGAAGTGACAAGTTCAGAATTCTACGCAATCCCTCATTCAAAACAGCATGACAGTTCGGATAATCGACTTAAATACTAAGCCGTTTTCTACGCGTCCTCAGTTACGCATAAAAGATAGAACGGGACCAAATACTCTTTTTTCAGAGTCGGCGTAAAGTTATTTAGACGTGTCGAAGCTACACATATTCAGACTTCATCACAGCAAAGAATATAGCAAAATCATCAGATGCGTAAAAGAAGACGATTTTATTAATCATGATTATATATGAGGGAAATTTAGTCTACAAATGGTTTTTCATCTTCATGATTACATATGAGGGAAATCCCGTCTACAAAGGATTCCCTATCTTTATTTAAAGATCACACCAAGGATTAATTGTACTTCTTGTTTGTAAACCTAAGAAAGGGTTTTGTATAAACCTAGTTTTATTTCTTCCGTTTATTATCAAACAGTATCTTAAGGTAATACGCCAAACTTGTTTATACTAACTACCCATAATATACATATGCTATACTACTTATACTTATACTACAATGAAATTAGTAATTTAAGAACACATTAACTTATATACCAAATATATATATATATATTATAGAAATCTGCCAAACTGTCACTAAAAACTGTAATGAACTATCTCTGAAACTCTGATACTCAGATACGCTGTCCATTTAGTGACGGTTATGCTCCGTTGCTAATCTGTTGTCTCTCCTGCTGCTGACTGTTCCTGCTGCTGCTGCTGCTTTGGCGACGGGTTGCGGCTGTCGCCTTTGTTGCTGTTGCCTGCTACAGCGGCTGCTGCTGTTGTTGCGACCTTGCTGCTGTCGCCTTTGCCGCTGTCGCTCCAAACCATAATATATATATATATATATATATATATATATATATATATATATATATATATATATATACTTACATCTATAATTATTAATACATGCAATTACTACATGTAAATATACATACACTCCCACTCCTCATATGCATATATATATATGTAGTAACATATGTATATACATAACACCATATCTAATTACATATACATATAGTTTATACTTATAAGATATACCTCTATGTACATAATATTACATATTACAATATAGTATCATATATATATATATATATATATATATATATATATAGCTACCACCATATAAAATATGTACATAATAAATACATGGTAACATACACACCTACATAGTAATATATATGTATATATAACCATACATATATGTTTACCTATACATAATCATATAAAAATATGTCACACACATTACATAAATAGGAATATAACAACATATAATTATCAATTGAACATATGCATATCTATACATAATAATATATATAATTTTACTTACAATTAGAAGAATAAACACCTAACACTATATATACACTTATAGTACATACATAGATACATAGATCTAAGACACAATATTACATAATTATAATTACACAACAATATATATATATATATATATATATATATATATATATATATATAAAATTTTATATCATAATGACAAGAGAAATAGATCTACAAATTAAATTACACAACCACATGGATCGTATCACCCCGTATCTCACTAAATCTAGGATACGCTTACGACAAGAGTCCTCCATACATCCAAACGTACCCCGAAGGACACGAATATGTCATATATATTATTTATGAATAATACGAAGAGTCAAATACAAATCTATATGTTCGTGTCAAAATATGACATGCACAAAGTCCCGTGCCGGAGGAAAAACTCCCAAATCAACACGTATCACCAAATTGTTGGGATACGACCTATATGTGTCCAATTGTGGACACGACACTAGCCCCAAACATACAAGCACATGCCAAATTGATCTATAGGACCAATTGACACATACAACAATTGTCAATCTCGAAATTCTCCCAAAATTGACACAAAAAGTACCATAACTTTCTCAATAGGCCTCCTATGAACACAAAACCAAATTCTATGGGTAGCCTATGCATATGGGTTAATTTTTTATGGTTAAATCTCAGATTTAGAACCAAAATTAAGGGTAAAAACTGAATTATACCTATTGGGAGATTGATTCCCAATGAAACCTCCAAATATGATAAAATTATCCTCCAACTTGTAGATCCTTGCTCCTCTTTGTAGATCCTTACTTCACTAGCCTCCAATGGTGATTTTGGAAGGAATTAGGATGAAATTTAGTAGAGAAATGAAGTGGAAATGAAGGAATTTAGTTGAGGGAAATTCTAGATCTAGTTTCCAAATAAAAAGAGGAGAGAGAAATTATTTTCCCCTCTCTATATAGGCCGGCCCCCCTTTCCCCTTCCTCAAGCTACCATGAATTGTTCAATATACCCCTTGGGGCCTCTCATGAAGAAATAATTAAGGAGAAAAGCTTCTAGTCTAAAGGTTTAATTAATTTAATCCATCTCCTTAACAATGGACTTTCTAAATGGGCTAAATTCTAACAATTAATTCATGTTGGTCCATGGGTCTAAACTAAACTAGTTAGGTCCACTAACACAAGTCCAAAATAAATAAATAACATCTAACAACAATTAAATAATATAACAAATAATTATTATCAAGCATAATATTTAACTAATTATAAAATTACTAAAATACTATTTTCTAGAAAATATGGCAGTGACAAGTCTACCCTCCTTAAAATAATTTCGTCCTCAAAATTCAAAGATAAAAACTACACCCAGAAAATAACAGATCATAACAAAAGAACTAAGAACAGAATTAACTATGAAAGAACATACCATAAAAGGAAAGAACATACCTCAAGGCATAAACAAATATGGATAACGCTCTCGCATTCTATCCTCTCTCTCCCAGGTAGACTCCCCCGGAGAGTGATGCCTCCATGCGACGCGCACCAAAGGAATAGTCTGGTTCCTCAGCACCTTCTCTCTCCGATTCAAAATCTCAACTAGCTTATCTTGATAGCTAAGAGTAGGGCCCACCTCTATCTCCGAGTGATCCAATATATGACTAGGATCTGCCACGTATCGTCTCAACTGTGACACATGAAACACGTTATGCACTCCCTCCAATGCAGGTAGCAAGTCTAGTCTATAAGCAACTGCACCGACCCTCTCTAGAATAGTGAAATGTCCGATAAATCGCAGACTAAGCTTTCTGCCTCCACCGAAGCGAATCGTGCCTTGTGTCGGAGAAATCCTCAGAAACATCAAACTACCCACCTAGAACAAAACATAACCTTAAGAACTTAATATATAACAAACAACCACAACAAGCACAAAACAAAATTTAAAACTATACCTCAAACTCCAAAGGTCTCCGATGGCTATCGGCCCAATGCCGTTGTCTGTCCTGCGCCACTCGAAGTATGTCTCTGATCAACTGAACCTTCTTCGCTGCATCCACAACCATCTCTAGTCCAAGCAAATCTCTCTCCCCAATATTGTCCCATGACAAGGTAGTATGATACCTCAGACCGTACAGAGCTTCAAAAGGTGACATCTCTATACTAGCCTGGTAGCTGTTGTTATAAGCAAACTCTACCAAATGGAGATGGTCCTCCCAATAACCCCCGAAATCTAGTACACAAGTGTGCAACATATCATCGAGAGTCTGAACTTGAGCTGAGTGCCCAAACTCTCCTACAAACTCTTCCAGAAATGAGAAGTGAAACGATTATCCCGATCCGAGACTATGCTGACGGGAACTCCATATATCATAACAATCTACTTCACATACATCTCTGCCAGCTTCTCCATAGACAAACCCACCTTAAAAGGCTAAAAGTGGGCCGACTTGGTCAACCTATCAACGATGACCCAAATTGCGTCTTTCCCTCCTGGGAATCGTGGAAGTCCGGATACAAAATATATAGTAATGTGCTCCCACTTCCACTCTGGAATGGGTAATGGCTGAAGTAATCCTCCTGGCCTCTGTCTCTCGACTTTCACCTGCTGGCATACTAAGCATCTGGATACAAACTGTGCCACTTCCCACTTCATGCCATACCACCACACACTCTCTCGCATATCCCGATACATCTTGCTGGCACCTGGATGTATCGAATACTGAGAGTGATGCGCTTCCTGTAAAACCTTCTCACGCAACTCCCACTAGGCACAAATAATCTAACTCCATGCCTCAATGATCCATCCTCAGCAATGGTGAAATCATCCTCCAATCCTGCTCTCACTTGAGCTTTGATACTCCTCAGAGATACAACCTCATACTGTGCTGCCTTGATCATGTCCATCAATTCTGAATGTATCTGCAATCCCCACATCTGTATAGCATAACCAGGAACTATCACCTCGATGGCCAAGCTCTCTAAGTCCTCCAGCAAATATCGATCCTGTGTCAAGAACATAGCTACCGGATACCTACTCAAAGCATTGGCAACTATATTAGCTTTTCTAGGATGATACTGTAAAGATATATCAAAATCCTTTATCAGTTCCAACCACCGACGCTGCCTCATATTCAACTCTTTCTATGTGAAAATGTACTTCAAGATCTTGTGGTTTGTGAAGATCTCCACACGCTCTCCATACAAATAATATTTCTACAACTTCAGAGCGAAGATGACTGTTGCCAACTCTAAATCATAGGTAGGATAGTTCTCTTCATGAGGACGCAATTGCCTAGATGCATAGGCAATTAATTTCCCATTCTACTGAAGAACACAACCCAAACCTTTCCCCGATGCATCACTATAAATAGTGAAACCTCCAGACCCTGATGGCAACATCAAAATAGGAGCAGACGTCAACCTCTTCTTCAATTCCTCAAAAGCAATCTGGAAATCGTCTGTCCAAACAAATTCTACATCCTACCTGGTGAGTATGGTCATCGGATCGGCAATCCTCGAAAAATCCTGCACAAACTTCCTGTAGTAGCCTGCCAATCCCAAGAAACTCCTGATCTCTGCTACCGAACTCGGGGTCTTCCAAGATTCTACAGCTGCGATCTTCTTCGGATCCACTGAAATACCATCACCAGTCACAACATGCACCAAGAATTCTACCTTGTCCAGAAAAAACTCACACTTGGACAACTTCCCATACAGCTTCTCCTTCCTCAGCACATCCAACACAATCCTCAAATGCTCCTCTGGCGTCTTTGAGTATATGAGTATGTCGTTGATGAACACCACCATGAACTTGTCAAGGTACTGATGGAAAACCTTGTTCATCAAGTTCATAAATACCGTCGATACATTAGTCAAACCAAACGGCATCACCATAAACTTGTACTGACCATACCGAGTTCTAAAAGCAGTCTTCGGTATGTCCTCCGTCTTTACCTTCACCTGATGGTAGCCTGATCTCAAATCTATCGTAGAACACACCTTGGCACCACTCAACTGATCGAACAGATCATCAATCTGTGACAAAGCATACTTATTCTTGATAGTGAGATTATTCAAAGCCCTGTAATCAATGCACATGCACACCGATCTATCCTTTTTCGATACAAACAATATCGGGGCCCTCCACGGTGAAGAACTCGATTTGATAAATCCCTTATCCTATAATTCGTCCACCAGCTTCTTCAGCTCGACCAGCTCCCTGTTGTTTACTCTATAGATATGTTGCAAAATTGGTTCTGCACCTGGCACCAAGTCTATAGAGAATTCAAGATCTCGATCTGGCGGCAACCCTGGCAATTCATCAGGAAACACATCCAAGAATTCTGCTATCAACGGATGGGGCAACTCCTTGTCTTCCACCATAGCTCCATAAATAATGCCTTCTCCCTGCTCTGCAGCTCCTCTAGCAAACTCGAACTCTGGCTCTCCCGGCGGACCAAACAAAACTCTACCTCTTCTACAATCTATGCTAGCACGGTGCCTACTCAACCAATCCATCCCGAGTATAATATTGTAGCTCGAAAGTGGCATTACAGAAGTGGCATTACAAGTAGACACACACTCAACTCCCGGCCTCCTAGAATAACTCTTCGATCCTTGCATATATCATTAACCAGGATAATGCCTCCCCCGGTTATGATCTTGCAAGTCCTAAGCAAAGACTCAGCTACTAAACCATGCTTCAGAGCAAAAGAAACAGATACAAAACTATGGAAAGCACCACTATTAAATAATGCTAAAGCTATAATATAATCAAGAAGAATAGAACCTGCGATGATATCTCCGGTGGGTTCATCCTCCTCGACGGTCATAGCAAACGCTCGTCTCTGACGTGTCCCTCCCTGCAGCTGATGCTGGACATAACGCTGCTGCTGTATCAAAAGCGGTCCCCTCGGTTGTACTGCAGATGGCCTCGTTTGTGCCCTCGGAGCTGAAGCTACTCCCTAAACTGTACGACTAGGATTGGAAGGACACTCGCTCAGCTGATGCCCTTCAGAACCACAATACAAACAAACTCCCAACCTCTTCCTGCAGACTTCCCAGATATAGCCGGGCTTCTTGCAGAAGTGGCAGGAAGATTGTTGTAACTGTCTCTGCTGTTGTGGTGCCTGGTAAAAAGGTGCCCTAGCTGGAGTCTAGTGCTGTTGTGGCTGGTGTAAAGGCCTGGACTGGAAATGAGGACGTTTGGCAGATATTGTACTGCCGTTGGCCCCTAAAAAAGAATCACGGTCTTTCTTGGGCTTCAAACCCAACTCTCGCTCAACTTTGCATGCCTCCTCAAGTATCTCCGAGTATGTCTCATAAAAAGATGGAATGAGGATCTTAACTTCCCAGTTTAGACCCTCACGAAAACGAATTGGCCGAACCTCCAGCTCTCTCACCAGATACTTTGTAAATCGGCTCAACCTGCCGAACTCCGCAGCATACTCCTCTACAGACATGCTCCCCTGGATGAGACTCTTGAACTGCCTCCCCAAGTCTAGTTTTTTTGCCCGAGCGAAGAACTTCTTCTTGAAAAGGTCCTTGAATACCTCCCAAGATTGTCCTTCGTCAACCAGAACCGGCTCGTTACTGAACCAAGTACGAGTGACGTCGAACAGTTGAAGTCCTACCGCCTCAACCTTCAGATCCTCAGAAAGATGGGACACCCTCATAAGATGCTCAATATCCTCGAGCCAATCATCAGCATAGACGATGCCCTCTGTCCCCTTGAAGACCTTAGGCTCCAGCTTCTTGAAGTCCTGAATGTTGCCTGGCCGAAGCTGAGCAACCTGAGGAACAACCTGTTGCTGGACCGGAACGCCTCTCTTGACTACGGCACCAGCAAGCTGATGAGCACTCTCGATGCCGTGCCATAGAACGTCGGTCTGCCTTTGATGTGCATCTAACTGAGCCCTCTTTGCCTCGAGCATCTCACGAAACAGTGTAAAATCTATGTCGCCTCTGTTGGCACAGGAGGTGGAGCTGGAAGCCCCTCAAATATAGCTGACACAGTCCTCTGAGTAGGTGGTGGACCTTCGAAAGCAGCTAACACTCCAATCACCGGAGGAGTGACTGGTGCAGGCCCTCGGGATGTCACAGACCTCTCAGAAACTGCTCTCCCCTGCTGCGATCTAGTCTTAGGCGTCATCCTGAGACAAAAAAAGAAAGAATCAATATGGCACATGATGTAAGATACTTAAGGAAAGGACAGTTTAAGAGATCAAGTATCAATATCAAAGGAGAATAGTTGAATCAAAAAAATTTTCCTAGATGTGATTGTGTATTCTCAGCCTATATCCAATATCCTAAATCAGGCTCGCAGTAGTACAACTAAATTATCGCACTACCACGACATAGCACAACTTGCGAAGCCAGACCTGCATGGGCCACCACTAAAAACGTGTCACGACCCGCACCCGGTGTAAGGGTACAAGTCGGGAACAACGCCCAGCCTGCGCCGCAGAATCGGCGGTAGAACGCTATCCGGGTAATCTATCTAGCAATATAAAGAACCACCAACAATAACAATATACTCAATCACAGATCTAAGAAGGAACAAGCACGAATATGAAAAAGAATAGAATAGTCATATACAACTCATGAGTCTAAAATAATACATCAATGAGTCTGAAAGAATACTAACATATAAGCTGGAGACTAATCCAGTACAAGAAATACTAAGAAGCTACTAAACTCGGGTCATCTGTCTCAGTCGGGATAAGTCCCTCCTGAAGCAGGGCCTCAGACTCTTAACCCACAACATCCTGAGGTCCATAATGTGTAGGGTACCAGTCCTCAGTGTCATCTGGGAAAAATATATCCAGTCAGAAAAGGAGTAGAGTACATCTCTAACAGCAGTTCGAATCAATGATAAAAACTATGTAACAGTAAATAGATGTGAATATACAAGATGCATAATAGATACAAGAGATACACAATAAGGAAATACTGGAATAAATACAAGAATGAACAATAAGACAATGAACAAGAATACTAATGTCTAAGTGTGTGAGTACTAGCTTTAACATGCGATCGGCTTGAGAACTTGCAGAAGAGTATAATGGCCTGGCTGATCACACGTGCGGTGTATGATCAATACTCACAAGGAACAAGACATGCACAAGGAGGGTATGATCACATATCTACACTAAAGTACTCCCCACCCCGACTGGTATAATAAATCCAACCATGGTATGCTATGGCACAGGATTCTCTAGGAAGGTAGCAAATCTCCTCGAGAATCAGTGTCTATACATGAACAAGATAATCAATGAAACAAGACTTGCACAAGATACACCATATACAAGGAATAACATCTCATGACGAGATCCGGATATACCAATCCGTGTAACCATCGTGTCAAGAAACATGGATATCTATACTAGATCTAATAAACATAGAGGATATCATAAACGAGAAACTATCAAAGAATATACTCGCCTGAAGTCCAATAAATAGCCTCACAGATGTCTGATACAGTGCCTCAAAGACCTAGATAGGGAATATAATATCAATACAAAGTTCTGAAAAGATAATAAGTTAAACTAGTCAACTTCTAGGTCAACAAGTCAATTCTAAATCAAAAGTCAAACTAAGTCAACTCTAAGGTCAACTATGGTCAACTATGGTCACACTATGGTCAACCTATGGTCAACTGTCTAATTCTAGTTACAAGAGTCTACACAAGGATATCGGGTTTAAATACTAAAGTCTAAGTCACAAAACTCATATCTTAAATACTAGGATACCGTATCTCTGGATACGTAAATCCATAGGTAAAAAATAATATACAATTGCCAAAATAATATTATTAAATAAAATCTCAAAGACAATATCAATTAGGTACCTTGGTTTTGAAACAACTTGGTATCACAACATAAAACCATAATCTTCATACCCCAAACCCAATACCTTGGGTATTCCCAATTACCTTGGTATTTACCTTGGTATCTCAAGGTAATACCCCAAACTTGTTTATACTAACTATCCGTAATATACATATGCTATACTACTTATACTTATACTACAATAAAATTAGTAATTTAAGAATACATTCACTTATATACCAAATATATATATATATATATATATATATATATATATATATATATAAATATCTATTATAGAAATCTGCCAAACTGTCACTAAAAACTAAGATAAACTGTCTCCGAAACTCTGATACGCTACCTATTTAGTGACGGTTCTGCTCCGTTGCTAATCTGCTGTCGGTGCTACTACTGACTGTTCCTGCTGCTGCTGCTACTTTGGCGACGGGTTGCGGCCATCGTTAACTGTTGTCACCGTTGTTGCTGAACGTTCCTGCTACTGCTGCTGCTTTGGCGACGGGCTGCGGCTGTCGCCTTTGCTGCTTTTGCCTGCTACTACTGTTGTTGCTGCTGTTGCGACCTTGCTACTACCGCCTTTGCCGCTGTCACTAAAAACAATAATATATATATATATATATATATATATATATATATATATATATATATATATATATATATAGATAGATAGATAGATAGATAGATAGATAGATAGATAGATAGATAGATACATACACTATATAATATATACTTACATCTATAATTATTAATACATACAATTACTACATGTAAACATACATACACTCCTACTCCTCATATGCACATATATATGTAGTAACATATGTATATACATAACACCATATCTAATTACATATACATATAGCTTATACTAATAAGATATACCTATATGTACATAATATTACATATTACAATATAGTATCATATATATATATATATATATATATATATATATATATATATATATATAGCTACCACCATATAGAATATGTACATAATGAATACATGGTAACATACACACCTACATAGTAATATATATATATATAACCATACATATATGTTTACCTATACATAATCATATAATAATATGTCACACACATTACATAAATAGAAATATAACAACATATAATTATCTATTAAACATATGCATATCTATACATATTAATATATATAATTTTACTTACAATTAGAAGAATAAACACCTAACAATATATATACACTTATAGTATATACATAGATACATAGATCTAAGACACAATATTACATAATTATAATTACACAATAATATATATACATATAATTTTACATCATAATGACAAGAGAAATAAATCTACAAATTAAATTACACAACCACATGGATCGTATCACCCCGTATCCCACTAGATCTAGGATACGCTTACGAAACGAGTCCTCCACACATCCAAACGTACCTCGAAGGACAAGAACGAGTCATATATATTATTTATGAACAATACGAAGAGTCAAATACAAATCTACGTGTCCGTGTCAAAATGTGACATGCACAAAGTTCCGTGTCGGAAGAAAAACCCCCAAATCAACACGTATCACCAAATTGTTGGGATACGACCTACACGTACCCAATTGTGGACACGACACTAGCCCCAAACACACAAGCATATTCCAAATTGATCTATAAGACCAATTGACACACACAACAATTGTCAATCTCGGAATTTCCCCAAAATTGACACAAAAAGTACCATAATTTTCTCAATATGCCTCCTATGAACACAAAACCAAATTGTATAGGTAGCCTATGCATATGGGTTGATTTTCCATAGTTAAATCTCAGATTTAGAATCTAAATTAAGGGGAAAAACTAAATTATACCTATTAAAAATTGGATTCCCAATGAAATCTCTAAATATGATAAAATTAGCCTCCAACTTGTAGATCCTTGCTCCTCTTTGTAGATCCTTGCTTCACTAGCCTCCAATAGTGATTTGGGAAGGAATTATGATGAAATTTAGTAGGGAAATGAAGTGCGAATGAAGGAATTTGGTTGAAAAAAATTCTAGATCTAGTTTCCAAATAAAAAGAGGAGAGAGAAATTATTTCTCCCTCTCTATATAGGCCGGCCCCACTTTGCCCTTCCTCAAGCTACCATGAATTGTCCAATATACCCTTGGGGCCTCTCATGAGAAAATAACTAAAGAGGGAAGCTTCTATTCTAAATGTTTAATTAATTTAATCCGTCTCCTTAACAATGGGCTTTCTAAATGGGCTAAATTCTAACAATTAATTCATATTGGTCCATGGGTCTAAACTAAACTAGTTAGGTCCACTAATACAAGTCCAAAATAAATAACTAACATCTAATGTAAACCCCCTCATTTATTTCTATAGATAGTCTGGTATGGGTTAGGAAATTTTGGTTTAGCAGCAGATGATTGAGGTTTAGAGTAGGGGTACAGATGTCTGATTATAAATTTAACCCTTGGCACGCCATACCATTGTTGAATTATTCGGAGCCCAATATCAGCCCATAAATTATAACAGATTGTTGCACTCTTGACTGGACACGCCAATTTAGGCGCTGGACTTTTCCGTCACTCAAAATTATATTTTCTTGTGCTTTAAATTAATTGCATAATTTTTCGTAACCGAAATCCTTATTTAATCCTGTGTCTCGCACCTGTGTCGTTACCATCAATTTTGAGACACCAACTTAACCCGTTAAGCCGGACCAATAAAAGCGTCAAAGACTGATACCAAGCCTACACCATTCCTGACCTTTGTGTCACTCCAAATTAAGACCCCATGTGACCCCCATTTATTTAAGAGCACATGAAAATTTATTCTAATTAAATTAGGGATATCAACTTTGACTAATCATATTTTAATCCTAATGCCCCTTTAATTAAGCCCATGCAAAACACACAATACCTCCTCACCCTACAAAACATCAAACACCAATTCCCACACCATTTTTCCATCATTTTATGTGTTTGTGCAAATTCCCAAAATTAAGGGGCTTATTTACAAATGTTGCATTAGGTGTCATCACCTTATTGGTTAAAACCAAATGAAGAAGCCACCCTCAACCATTGACCGGTGTTGTCCATCCTTCCCTCTCCATTGTGAGAACACAATTCCCTCATAATGAATCCTAGCCACTAATTCAAAATCAACCCTCATCCTCACCACACACTCTCCATCATACTTCCCTATTTAATGTCTCTTCACACTCTTCCCAGCCGGCCCTAATCCCCAAACCTAGGAAACCCCACTCCTTTCTCTCTTCTCCCTCCTCACAAAAACCTACAACCATTTTTCCTATTTCTTCTTTTTCTTCTTCCTTTTATCCCTGCTCCCCTTCCCCTAGTTTACTATCAGAGGATCTTACCGTAGCTCCACCTGCTCCAAAGGAAGGTTTATTTACAAGGGAAAGAATCTGAACAGTACTGAATGCAAACATCAACACGGTGGACAAAGTGTTGCATATGGTCTTTACAGAAGGGGGAATACTATGATTCTGGAAAGGATTTCAGGAAGAGCAATGTTATACTTGAGTGGACGGACGACATTCTTCAAGAAATATAGGTTTGTTCCTCTACAACAGAAGTTACCATCTAGATCTGATGTATTTCTTAGTGAACTGTGCTATAACTAGTACCATACAGATGCTTTCGACTCAGGGTATACCACTCTGGTTTGTAAGCTCTAAGTTTTGCAAGCATCGGTAGAGGCGCCAAGCAAGGGGCCCACATAAAGACTTGGATTATAAGGGACCATACACGGTGGTGTGGACCAGATAATGCAGAAAGAATCAAAGGGCTGCATCGAAGCCGAAGATTAGTGCATTTTCATACCCTTTTTTTTTAACCCATTTAAATATGGAATAGCTTGATGAGGATCCCCTATATAGTCTGTAAGCATGCATTTAAGAAGGCTATAGTGGATAGGGCAATATAACAGTACACAAATTGCATGGGGTGTCTGTGGAAGGGCTCAGGTTAAAAATAGAAGAAGAAGAAGAAGATGCTGATGAGTTCGAAGCAACTAAGAGTTCCAATCTGTCAATGAGTTAGAGCTCTGTCAAGTGTACAATATATATCCTAATGAAACATCGATGACTAATGAGTGAAGTAAACCATCAGATACTACGGGACTAGCGGACTTGGATATTGTACCGGATCACCGTCATCAGCAGCCGGACGCAAGCAAGTGTACCTTGCTACCCTGTATTTCAGTTACCAAAAATTTATTATTTTATTATGTGCAATGTGCACGAGTTTGAATAGAATCGTTACTCCGCGTCCGGATCACAACCGGGTGCAGACGTTCGTCGTAACATCATATAACGAATGTTAGATGTTCGTAATACCTTGATGTACGTACCTAAGTACATTGTCACCCCAGGACACATTCATACACTGATATCGTGCCAGATTTCCTGTATCCTGATACTAACATTATGACCGGAGACTGGAACGACCTTAGGGTCGCGTTTGTTGATAGTATTTCTGTGCAAAGAGACTGGTAGATAGAGGTTCAGGTTCAGCGCACAATCGTTGAAAGCTTGGGAAGGGGAAGACGGTTACTAGATGTTTTGGCTCCTCTACACGCGCTTATATATGTATATATACTATTTTTGTAGTGATCATGTATCTAGAGTAGTTGTATCACCCGTGTGACTTTTTGCCCGGAGCTGCGGTACGTCCCGTATATTTTCGTGTCCGGAGCTACGATTTTATTTTGGACAGCCCACGCGTCGAACATTGTCTTCAAACTGTGTCTCACATAGTTGGTTATGCTAGACTACACCGTCGTTGCACTTGTACTTTTTGTTGTACTTTGACATGCTGTATTTTTGTACCTTGTTATGTCCCTCTGAGGACCTGGTTCCCTGCCAATTTTACAACATAGACGATTATGGAGCATTTAGAGTTTTTGATGGAGTGGCATGTCTTGCTAGCACTGTACCAGGTACTCATATCTTTTCTACCGGCATTATGGTTACTTTATTCATATTGATTATTTATCTCCGGTTGTAGCCTAGTTTTTGTAGACTCATCTCTTCTCGAGTCTATTCGAGTTTGTGTGTTATTGGGCGGCCGACTTTAGCACCTGTAGGTCTTTCTTGGATATTTCTGTTCATTGTGGAGTGAGACATAGATGTTTACATTTATAGGATATTTAGATAGTTCCTTTTATATTATAGCTTATACGTATTCGAGTCGGACCAGAGTCTGGTCGAATGCGTAGCTGGCGTATCGCGTATTCTTGGTCCTACGTATTTTGGGACTGGGGCGTGACATGTTTTTGTGGTGGCCCATGCAGGTCAGTATTAAATTGTTTTGGTCACCTGACTATGCCAAGCGAGCCTGCAAATTAGGAATAGATATTACGATTTATTATTGAATAGGATCTCAATCTATAATCATTTTTTAAAACTCACTTTGTATATGATTATCGCCCTTGGACTTCCAATTTGTAATCGTTCAACTTTCGTCAATATCGTTATCATTGTTTCTCATCCCCTATTATTTGGGAAGGCAAACGCTTGTGCCTGATGGTTCCCTCTATAAGAAGAACGAAGACCAGACGACATAAGACAGAATTCGTGTAATATTCCCTGAGAAGATTGTTACCCTGAGTAAGATGGATTGATAGGTTCTTTTGGATTCTAGAATTAGTGTGGAAGGTTAGCAAGAGAGTTGGACCCAATACTACCCTACCCGTACTTGAGATAGCAGTAATCTTGGAAGTACTGGGAGCTGGAAAGATTGTTGACCATGACCTAGAATAATTTATGGAAATACATAGCCTGATGATGGAAACTAGTGGTTGTATATGATAGCAATACCAGGAACGATATTATGGACTAGAGGAAATAAAATTTTAGGCTCTCACCGGGAAGATGATGATCTGATACCAGAAATTTTAGTTTGTGCTTGGGTAATATCATTATTATAATTGTACTATGTGACCCGGAGCAATAAATAGCAAAAAGAAGAAATTTGAGGAGAAGAGTAATTATACATTAGGCAAGGAAAAAATTTCTTTGAGGATTGATGTTGAAAACTGAACCGGAGAATTTATTATGAGGTTTAGTCTAGAGTATGACAACGTCCTGGGCATGGATTGGTTGAGCCAATATCACGCAACGCTAGATTTCTGTCGTGGTTGTGTCATATTTAGACCCCCAGATCACCCAGAGTTTGAGTTTCCTCGGGGAGCCCGAGAGCATGGTATCCAACCTACCCTACGACACATATTGCAGAAGGTGAAACGATGTACCGTCACTTTATATCAAAGTTTGAGGATGTGTTTCCAGAGGATCTCCCAGGACTGCTACCTGACAGAGAGATTGAGTTCACTATAGAGTTGACTCCCGGAGCTGAGCCAGTTACTTCCCCTATTTATAGACTAGCACCGAAGGAGTTGGTTGAGTTGAAAGTCCAAGTGGATGATCTCTTAGATAAGGGTTTCATACGGGCTAGTGTATCTCCATGGGGAGCACCCATTTTATTTTACCGAAGAAGGACGGGACGGTACGCTTGTGTATCGATTACAGGGCGTTAAAAGCTGTAGCGATAAAGAACAAGTATCCACTGTCGTGCATCGATGATTTATTTGATCAGCTTAGTGGTGCATGTGTATTCTCGAAGGTCGATCTCAGATCCGGTTATCATCAGATCAAGGTACGGAGAGAGTTACGCTGGGGAATTATACGCGTATTATATAGTCAAAACCCCCAACATACATGAAGTCCGCGTAAAACAGAGCTTCAGAGATGTTTGGCGTAAAATAGAGCTTCAGAGCTGTCCGCGTAAAATAGAACATTAGAGCTGTTTGGCGTAAAGAACTTCAGAGCTGCCCGCGTAAAATAGCGCTTCAAAGCTGTTTTGGCGTAAAAAGGTAGCTATACCTCCCTGCGTAAAGTTTAAAATATGTTTGTTTTTAATGCAACGTAAAGATGTATGAGGAACTCTTCGTATTCCTCGGATGAATTTGTCAGACAAAACAGTGAACCTGACTCCTGACAAAAGTACTATACGGTGATCGAGAGGACGACTGTGATGATAATTTTACACAGAGACCCAAGCTGTCATTTAGTGACATATTTTGGATACAAGTCATTTTTACGCATTCAAAGAATACGCTGCCTATTCTACATGGACAGAAATGAGTTTTTACGCATAAGATGAGACAAAATCAGACGCCACGTCAAAAGTTGTTTCTCATACAAAGCTCAAGGCATATCTCTGTATTTAATGCACGAGATTTTTGTTCTATTTGTCATGACTGGAAAAGCTAGAACTGTGGCTAATACGCGCACATCACAATCCTTGCATTTTACGCCAACCAGGCTATTTTCAACTATAGGAGTACGTCGTATGCTATCTCCTTGAAATACGTCAACCCGGCTATATTTGCAAAGGTACATGATAAGGCTATTTAGCCCAGAATACGCTCAAT
The DNA here is from genome assembly GCA_036927795.1 of Iris macrosiphon. Lineage (NCBI taxonomy): Eukaryota > Viridiplantae > Streptophyta > Magnoliopsida > Asparagales > Iridaceae > Iris > Iris macrosiphon. Next base: position 92,619,683 of record JAYESA010000019.1, on the reverse strand, counting down.
ACCTCAGTCATGGCGGATAATTGACTATGAATCATCAAGTTTTACGCAGAGTTTAGCCTTTTACAAGACAGTTATTTGGCTTTTACGCCAACCATCTTTACGCAGGGGTAGTTACCTACGTGGCGGGCATGCCATAATCTTCGAGAAGCAGTTATAAGCGTTACCACATAAAGGGACACGTGTCATAAGCAGATTCAGAAGATTATTCGAACGTGGGTAGCAGTTATCATAACCGCAGTGTAAAAGAAGTCTTCTTCTTCACAGTTTGGCTTTTACGCCAACAAGACAGTTATTTGGCTTTTACGTCAACCATCTTTACGCAGGGGCGGTTACCTACGTGGCTGGCATGCCATAATCTTTGAAAAACAGTTATACGTATTACCACATAAAGGGACACGTGTCATACGCAGATTCAGAAGATTATTCGAATGTGGGTAGCAGTTATCATAACCGCAGCGTAAAAGAAGTCTTCTTCTTCACAGTTTGGCTTTTATGCCAACAAGACAGTTATTTGGCTTTTACGCCAACCATCTTTACACAGGGTCAGTTACCTACGTGGCTTGTATGCCGTGATCTTCGAGAAGCAGTTATACGCGTTACCTTATAATGGGACACGTGTCATACGCAGATTCAGAAGATTATTTGAACGTGGGTAGAAGTTATTATAACCGCCGCGTAGAAGATAGAACTTTCTTCACAGTTTGGCATTTTATGCCAACAAGACAGTTGCCTGGATTTTTACGCCAATCGGTCAGTTATTTGGCTGATCTCTATAAATAGGGACCCTTGTTCACGGGGTAAAAGGGACCAAACACACACACAGACTGAGACCAGAGAGGGCTTAATCGGAGATCAGAGAGAGAGAAAGCACAGACAGAGAGTGTTGGTTGACAACTTCGACAACGAGAATTCAATTCCACTTGCAACCTTTGAAGCTTCTTCTTCTTCTTCTACAGCATTTCTTTATCATCGTGTGGTCCAAGGGACAAAGTGACCGACCACAAATTAGACTCCTATAGTAATACTTCCCCAGAATCATTTTATTGTACTTAACATCCTTGTATAGGATTAATTGTACTCTTTTTTTCTTTTAAGTTTGCAAGCAAAGGTTTCGTATAAACCTCTTTGTTTAAATCTCGCAAACAAGAATGGCAACTCTGTTGGGGCCAACTTTCTCCTCTGACGAGAAAGCAATTGCTCAATACGATATTGTATCTGTCGGATCAACGAAGAAGACTTTGGCCGTCCAGTTCGACCAATCTGCCTATGAAGATATGTTTCATGCTGGGGGTGGCTCTCATTCCTCCTCTGTCCAGAATAATAGGAAGCTGCGTAAAGTATGGATGCCTAAGACGTCCTCTACCCTTCCTGTAAGCTCTTATTCTCTGATCAACAAGGTTGTGACAACACAGCATATACGCCCTGTGCGTAAAAATATATCTTCCGTCTGTGATGTGGCAGATAAGACTTCTGGCAATGCCTCAATGCCAATCCAGAAGTCTCAAACGAGCCTTGTGCATAAAACTTTGTCTCCCATCTGTGACATGAAAGATAAGACTTCTGGCAATGCCTCAGTGCCAATCCAGAAGTCTCAGACACGCCTTGTGCGTAAAACTTTGTCTCCCGTCTTTGACGTGGCAGATAAGACTTCTGGCAATGCCTCAGTGCCAATCCAGAAGTCTCAGACGTGCCTTGTGCATAAAACTTTGTCTCCCATTTGTAATGTGGCAGACAAGACTTCTGGCAATGCCCCAGTGCCAATCCAGAAGTCTAAGACGCGCCATCCGCGTCAACTTTTGTCTCCCGTTTGTGACATGGTAGACAAAATTTCTGGCAAGGCCTTAGTACCAATGCAAAAATTTCAAACGCGCCCTGCGCGTAAAAATACATCTCCCGCCTTTGATGAGGCAGATGGGCCCTTTGATCACATCAAAAAAAAATAAGTGGCGACTCTTCCAACCTCTAGGATTTTACGCCCACAAGAGAAGAGGATTCCCACCTTACAGATTATGCGGGACGCTGAAGGTCCTTTGAGGACTTCCCCTGTTTTACGCGAACCTATGCAAAACTCCAAATTATGCCAGGATAAGTCTGTTGCGTAAAGAAGACCCATTTCACGAGAAAATACACTTCTGAGACAGATGATGGATCGTATGCTACTCACATGGGAGAACTGCTGTATTCCTATGGCAGAGAAAGGGTTATGGTTCCTAATCTCCACGCCCCTACTAATGTAAAAGGGCAGAATAAGCCTTCTTCTTCTTTTAATCCCCCTAATTTGCGTGATTTCTTGATCCAAAAATGCAAAGACTGGGGATCTCCTAAAATGTCTATTACACCCCCTAGGGAACACTGTTGTAATAGTCATAAGGTTGTAATCAACTATTGCTGTTTAAAGCAAAACGGTCAGTTTTTGACCGGTTGAACTACTCTTTGTCCTTACAGGAAGAAGAACCAACATTTGCGTCAGTAAACATGACTTTGCATATTCCTAGAGGAAGGTCGAGTTCAAGACATTATCCCTTTAGAACTCTAAGCCAAAGGAGAGTTGACAGACTGATCAAGACTTTTGAAGAAGGTGTTTTTCGAAACACTCGCTCGAGGTCACGACAATCAGCTTCATATTCTTCAGATTCTGACACTGGGGGTCGCCAGTTTTCTGAATTTGATGCTGAAAGGATAGATTCAATCTCTACAGATATATATACTAATCCCTCAGTGGCATCCAGAGAAATGGGAGTTTATGCTGTTGGAGATGAACGTGAAGAAGCTTCCCCATCAGGAAGTACTGAACAACGCATCGCTGTATTGGAGGCATCACTTAAGGAGATGCATACCATGATGGAGAGTATGCGCCAAATGATGGTGACTCAACATATAGCTGCGATAGCTCAAAAACATGTTCCTCCGACTCAACTACGTCTGGGGGTAGACATACCACCATCGAATGTAGGCCAGAAGCCTGTTCAAAATCAAGAATCAGCTGCTCCTCTACCTCTTAACCCAGAGAATGTATTACCTCATGTTGAAGTTATAATACATCCGATCTCTCACCTCTCTACTGTCCCTTTTCCAGCTGAAGATCCGATACAGGCAGTTCAGGAATTAAAAGCCCAATTTGATGCATTGAAGCATAAAGATCAGCTCAAGAAGTTAGGAATTAACCAGCCATATCCAGCTGTCTGGGATGAGATCCCTTTTCCCCCAAAATATAAACCACAGGCTAGGGTTTTGTTTGCGGGAAAGACGTCACCCAGCCAGTACATGAACTACTTCCGCATGATGACGATATTGTTGCAGGGAAATGATACCCTTCTCACTCGAGTATTTAAAGGCTGTCTGTCTAGAGTAGCTTACCAATGGTATCGTAGTCTATCTGACAACTATATTACTTCTTTTGAAGATTTCAAGACTCTATTCTTTGCTCGATTCTACGAGGGAGGAATGGACATGTCTATGTTATCACTCATTGAAGTAAAGCAGAAGGAAAAAGAAAAAGTACGTACATTCATTGAACGCTTTTGTCAGGCTACTCTACAGATGCCTCCTGGAGTTCCCGATTCTGCCTTGGTAGATATTTGCAAAAAGAACCTTCTCCCACTGATCTCAGTATTCACGGGACCATTTTCAGTTCCATGATTGGCCCTCATTTATCATATCGGTAGTAGCCGCTGAAGACAACAGTCGGAAGGCTCGTGACAACGGAATCATGATCTCTACCTCTGATAGAGGGAAGCGTTCATCTTCCAATAATGACCATACTCGTGGTTCAAAACGGAAAGAAGCTCTGGCAATCAACAAATCCAGACAAAATACTCCGATATATACGCAGACGAATCATGGGACTTCCAGACCAAAAGAAGAATATTCTTTTGACGACGACGATATTCCAAGCATTTTTGATTGTCTAGTCAAAAGTGGCAAGCTTACTCTAACAGAGATAAAGCATCCAAATGAAGTCGGCAGTACAAATAATCCTAAGTACTGTATTTTCCACAGATACATACATCACCCCACAAAGGCGTATTATGTACTGAAAAGGAAAATCCAGGAGTTGATCGACGCCAAAGTCATCACTTTGTATAATAACGAGAAGACGGTCACTGCAAACATGATCTCACTCCAATTTGAAAATTTTCCCTCTCAAGAAGTACCGGATGGTGTGGTACCTATTCCACGAGTAATGCTGGATATTGTTAATCTCCCTCCTGCCAGGGGTCAAAATTAAAATTTAGTGTCCCTAACTACCAGGCGTGGAGAGATCATGTGGGTTCACCCTGATCTAGTATCAGAACTTGAGGAAGAGACTAAAGCTGCTAAGGCTAAGTATAAGAAGAACTCAAGATGTAAACCATGCCATATGGTTGGAATATCCCCGACATCGGAGAAAGAGGCTTTAGCAACCGGAACACGGTCAGGGAAAGCCTACCTCAAAGAATATGGGGGGAACCAGGAGGAAGCAATGGCAGACACTTTAGCTACCAAACCTCCAGAACCTGAACCTGTTATACCAGAGGCATGTCCTTACAAATCAACTTCTGTGGACAAAGGAAAATAGAAAGAAGTTCGTTTCGATAAACCTTTGAAGAATATTCAAAACAAAGGTTTAGAGAAACCTTATAACTTCAACATCTTGGCTCAGTTGGCTAATACTCCAGCTAGATTGTCCATTTTTGAGCTACTTCGGCTATCCAAAGACTCTCGTCAAGCCTTGAGTGAAGCATTAATGCAAGCAGATGTATGCTTGACTCAGCTCAAGTCCCCTGATAAAGAGCCTGTGGCATGTCCTCAATGCCATAGTGTGATGGAAGTGGTCCCTAACATCACTTTCACTCAAGAGGACATGTTGTTGAAACATAACAAACACGACAGGCCTCTTTATTACACAGGATACGTTGGCTCCATTGAGGTAGACCGGATTCATATAGATCCGGGAACGTCGATCAGTATTATCCCTCATAGTCTACTAAGACCATTGAGAATTACTACCAGTGAACTGGCTTACACTACCACTACAATTATGGGCTTCAATACCAGAAAAAGCAGGCCGTTGGGGAAGATTCGTCTAAGGATCCAGATTGGTGACCTTAGATCATTGGCTACATGCTACGTCATTGATTCGGAGGTGTCTTACAACATTCGGTTGGGTAGACCATGGATCCATGATCACAATATTGTTCCTTCAACTCTACATCAATATTTTAAATATGTAGATGCTCAAGGAACAGTGAAGACAAAATTTGCTGATCTTAATCCGTTCAAAGGAGTTGAGTCCTACTATTCTGATGCCATGTTGTACACCCAAGACTACATGAAAGAGGTATCAGGAAAAATGGAAAAAGAATCTCACCAGGAGCCAGGAGAACCATCTGCTGAGCAACCTTTGTCGATCCAAGTGAAAGGGTGGGTTACCCGTCCAAAAGTCTCGGAACCTATGACTATTCACTTGGGCATAACAAGGTCGGGAGGAGGAAATGATCCTTTAGTGATCGATCTGAACAAGAAACCTCCACCTTTGGTTATTGACCTTAGGCGCAACAAGCAGCTATCGGATGTAAATAGGGACGCGTTTGTTGTTGATAATAAAGATCCTCTTTTCCAGTACACTGACGCCCAATTTTCTAATCAGGAATCTTCTCCTCATAAAGATTTAGAACCCATAGCACAAAAATTCTTGGAAGCTATAGACTTCTATCATCCATATGTGTGGGAAGTAGCGTCAACATCTAATATCGTCATGTCATATGGGCTACATAAAGATTCTATCATTATTGCTCTACCTACTCGCAATGATCAAAATCCAATAGTCTTCGGTCAAACGCAGAATAGACCGATTGTACAAGAGGATTCTCCCGATTCTGATGTTGGAAAAATGCAAATCCACAGATATAGCCCACAGGCTTTGAAGATTATTCAAAACATGGGTTATAATTTAAAGTTGGAGCCAGGCCTCAACTATGAAAAAGGCAGACGAATATCGTTGCATGGTGACCCTTACTGTCAGCAAACTCATTTCGGGTTAGGGTATACCACATCTCTGGCAACTTCAAACAACTCTTAGTCATGGGATGAGACTATTTCCTCTTCTCAAGATGATTTGTCATCCTCCGATTCAGATGATAAACTTGAACTGGCATTATGAGTAAATATGGTGTTGACAGATTCCCTCGAAATAGAGGAAAAAGAATCTGAAGCATTTGAAAATGAATCCTGGGCACAGCAAATAGATACACAATGGAAACTCCGGTTCGAACAAAAAGAACCTCCCACTGAAGATAAGGTCATCCAAGTCAATGTTGGGGATAAATTTTCACCAAAGCCGATATTTATCAGTAACAATCTTTCTGAAGAAGAAAGAGACGAAATGATCCAGCTCATAAAAGAATATATTGATGTCTTTGCTTGGAATTATGAGGATATGCCAGGTCTTGATCCAAAAGTGGCTACCCATAAAATCAACATATTGTCTAATTCAAAGCCTGAAAAGTAAAACAACGCCAGTTCCGCCCGGATATGATGGATGCCATTGAAGATAAAATCAGGAAACTAATAGCCTGCGGCTTCATCCGGGAAGAACAACATCCTGATTGGGTCGCTAATGTTGTCCTGGTTATGAAGAAAAATGGAAAAGTGCGTGTTTGTATTGACTTCCGAGATCTAAATGCGGCATGCCCTAAAGATGAGTTCTCTCTTCCCATTACAAACGTCATGATCGATAATACGTGCGGTTTTGAGCGCATGTCTTTCATGGACGGATTTTCAGGATACAATCAAATTAAGATGAATCCTGAAGATGAGAAGCATACTGCTTTTCATACACCATTGGGTTTATATTGCTATACAATCATGCCATTTGGATTGAAGAATACCGGGGCTACATATCAACGAGCTATGAGTAACATATTCTATGAGCACCTACACAAAATGGTGGAATATTACGTAGATGATATTGTTGTCAAAAGCCGCCTCAAGGATAATCACATCCAAGACTTGAAGACAATATTTGATTTGATGCATCAACATCAACTCAAAATAAACCCTACAAAGTTCTTTCTTGATTTATCCAGTGGCAAATTTCTAGGATTTGTCATTTACTACTAAAGGCATTTAAGTTGACCCTGATAAAGTAAAAGCTATCCTAGAAATGCGACCGCCCCGTAATCTGAGAGAACTTAGGGGATTTCAAGGTCGTCTAGCTTATATCAGGAGATTCATATCCAACCTCTCTGGGAGATGTCAACCTTTTTATCGTCTAATGAAGAAAGGTGTATCATTCGTATGGGACGAAGCCTGTCAGCAAGCGTTTAATGATATCAAACGCTATCTTACTAATCCTCCAGTTCTGGTGCCTCCCGTCATAGGAAGATCAGTTTTGTTATATGTTCGAGCAATGGATCATTCTTTAGGGGCTCTCCTCGCACAAAAGACCAATGAGGGTCATGAACAGGCTATATACTATCTAAGCAGGATGATAGTCGGAGCAGAACACAGGTATAATCCAGTGGAAAAGAATGCTTGGCCCTAATATTTGCCATTCAAAAGATGCGACATTACGTGATGGGCCAAACTATTCATATCATCTCCAGAGTCAATCCACTTTGGGTATTGATGAATAAACCAAGTATCCTTAATTCCTGACTCGCGACTTGGGCAATGCTATTGACACCGTATGATATGGTTTACGTCCCTCAGAAGTCCATGAAAGGCCAAGCCTTGGCTGATTTCTTAGCTGCCCATCCAATTCCAGAAACCTCAAAATTATATGAGGACATTCCCGACGAAGTTGCATAATGTAATTCGGCAACGGAAGGTGATATATGGCAGCTATTCTTTGATGGTGCTTCTAGAACTAGTCCCAAGGAAAACATGGTTTCAGGAGTAGGGATTGTTCTGGTGACTCCTGATAAACTCGTTATCAATCTAGCATATTCTTTTAGTGAACAATGCTCTAATAATGTGGTAGAGTATAATACTTTATTGATTGGACTTCAAGTCACTAAAGAATTGGATGTTGAATACTTGGAAGCTTTTGGTGATTCTCAGCTGATCGTCAATCAGGTCAGAGGAATATATAAAGTCCACAATCCAGACCTCATTCCTTATCACCGAACAACGATCGAGATAGCAATGTCCTTTAAAGGATTCTTCTTAGAACATGTTTCTCGATCTCAAAATTTGGAAGCTGATGCTCTGGCCAGTCTAGCTGCGGATCTAACTATTCCTATAAGAAAGCAAGATTCGGTAATCCTTCTTAACAGAGATTTGTTTTGTGTGAAAAATAATTTTCACATAGAACGCAGCTATGTTATAAACACGGTTCCTCCTAAGAGAGATTGGAGAAGTCCCTTTATAGACTTCGTGTCATATGGAATCTTACTAGAGGATCCTAAAGAAGCAGTATCTATCAAAAGACGATCGCTACGTTTCTATTTTGATGCTTCTTCACAAAGTTTCTATCGTCGAGCATATGATGGACTACTGTTACGATGTCTCTCTGATGATGATGCAAGGCGGGTTATCCTAGAAGCTCACGATGGAGTATGTGGAGCACATCAACCCGGTCCTAAGTTACATGATCGTATCAGGAGGATGGGCTACTACTGGCCTACAATGATTTGAGATGCCGTAAGATATACAAGACAATGCAAAGCCTATCAGGTTCATGCATATTTCATACATCAACCTTCTGAATATTTATATCCTATTATTGCATCATGGACCTTTGAAGATTGGGGTATAGATATCATTGGTCCAATTCATCCTTCAGCTTCTAGAGGACATCGGTTTATATTGGCTATCACTGACTATTTCTCTAAATGGGCGGAGGCAATTCCTCTTGCTGAGGTAAAGACATCCAATGTGATCAGCTTTATCAAGCATCATGTCATTTATCGCTTTGGAATACCCCGAAAGATAATTCATGACAATGGCCCTCAATTCATCAGTCAAGCATTTTACCGATTTTGCGATAAGAATCAGATACAAAATATGGCCTCAACGGCATATAAACCTGCTGCTAATGGTTTGGCGGAAGCCTTCAATAAAACCATCATCAAACTCTTGAAGAAGTTTGTCTCTTCAAACAAAAGAGATTGGAACGAGAAATTGGGGGAATGTCTGTGGGCATACCGCACAACGGTACAAATACCAACGGGTTATACCCTATTTTTATTAGTTTATGGGTGTGAAGCAGTTCTCTCTATTGGAATTCAGATTTCATCACTCAGAATAGCAGTAGCTAATGAGCTGACTCGGGAAAATAATGATCGTTTAAGACTTCAAGAGCTAGAAGGGTTAGACGAGAAACGCCTTCAAGCTCAACAACGCATTGAGTTCTACCAAGCACGCATCTCCAGAGCTTTTAATCAAAAAATGAAGGAAAGAGTGTTCAAAGTTGGTGAGCTAGTTTTAGCTGTGAAGAGGCCAATGATTATTACACATAGAAGTAAGGGGAAATTCTAGCCCAAATGGGAGGGCCCTTATGTGATTGAAATAATATTTTCAAATGGCGCTTACAGATTAGCCAAGCCTAATGGAGATTTGATAATGGCTCCTATCAATGGCAAATTCCTGAAGAAGTATTATGCTTGATCTCCTTTTCTTAAAGGGGTATGGTAAAGATTTCTTTCTGATGATACTACATATAAAGATTAGCTGAATCATATTCTATCATGTTCTTATGACCTCTGAATAGATATGTTTAACTAATTTGAAACTTAAAACCTATCACGTCCATATTACCTCTGATAGTGTTTTGTTTACAAATTTAGTGGGATCATATTCTATCATGTTCATATTACCTCTGAATAGATATATCCAGCTAAACCTTACCGAAAGTATATCATGTCCATATTACCTCTGATATCACTTTCATCTTAGCCTATTATTTATATTGATGGGTCCACAAAATAAGAAAATGTATCTTTATTATCTCTGAGAAAATAAGGAGCAAAAAGTAAAAAGTACATCTTTGGGGAGGAGCAGTTAAATCGTGGATCTGTTGCACCAAAGCAGCCATCCTCTCATTCCTGGAGTTTAAAATGTTGGTGCGAGCCCGTTCCAGCCTTGCTTCGTCATTGCTCAAGAGAGATAGTTCGAAGAGAGAAACAACAAAACTCGCGTGGATGACACCCACATGTGTCAAGTTCTGTTGAGCTGCCTTCACTTGGCCCTCCAATACATCATGAACTAGAGATGCTTTAAGAAGTCTCTCTCTTGTTTGAGCAAGTTCAGCTTCCAATTCTCGAACCCTCACTTCATATCCTTCACATTTGGCATGGCACTGAGCTAGCTGAGGAATGCTCTCCACCAATACTGCTTGCTCTTTCTCCATCTCTTGTTGATGTTCTTGGATAGATTTGTTTAAAGTTTCTGTCCTCTAAGCAAATTTTGCAGTTAGGGAGTCGTACTCAGTCTGAACTAAGTCATTGATGTTGCCTCGAAATAGTTGCAAATATTCGTTAATGGATTGTTCTAAACCATTAACCATTTGCTCTAGCGCATCAACTCTTTCAGTGTCATCAAAATTTCTAATCTGCACTATAGTGAGATTAGAGGATATCTTCAGAGCATCAAAGCTTAGATTCTTCTCCAGCACCATGGATATCAATTCTTTCAAAGTGAGGTAGAATATGCTAGTATATTGTTCAACTAGCATGGCAATGCTCGAATGGACGCTGGGAGTAGCCGCAACATCAGTAAATCTCCCTCCTGGAATGACTGTAGAGAATGTTGCCACAGTCGTTGCTTCAACAGATGGCGTGACAAAAGAAGAGACACCAACAACAGTTGAAGTTATTGGCACGCTCGACGAAGGAGGCACAGTCGAGATGGCGGGTTCATCCACCTCTGATATTATTTGAACTACTGCTGGCGGGATTGTATCTGAGAATATTACGGATGAAAGATCAACAGTTTCAAAGTATGCTTCTTCGACGATAGCCACCGCCGTTTCATTTGCTGGATCCGGAACAAAATCGGAGGTTGTTTCAGCTCCGCCCTCCCCAAAAAAGTCTTCGCCTGAAACTAAGATAAGAGAAAGTTAATATCAATTTAAATTATCCTGAAAAAAGCGTGAAAACAATATTTACCCATTGCCGATGGTATGTATATTGCATCTGCAGCCTGTATAGCTAAATCATTTTTAATGATGCTAAATAAGCTATCATACATGGCGAGGAGGGTACACCAACTGACGCTTGTGGGTAGACATCCCAGTCATCACCCAGATCCACTCGAGGTTCATCGGGTAGAATCTCGTTTGAAATACTTACAGATAAAGGATGGGCTAGTCCCATTATTTGTCTTGGTAAAGGTATTCTGATCATTATTGAGCTCGGTCTCGGAGGCTATATGTGTCACGCCCCAGTCCCAAAATACCGAGGGACCGGACGCGTGATAATGGTCAGCAGCACACACCGATGGACAAACCGAATTTAATGGATCCATCGGGGCATGCTTAAGCTGTAGTACAACAATAATGGTCTAAATGTACTAATCTCATCCACAGAATAAATACAAGAATATTAGAATCATAAAGCAAGATCATATCTCAATAAAATATAAACTCGGGAAATAACCCGATAATGAGTCTGATACATCTGTCAAGATACAAGAATAAAGATAACTACAGCCAATACTGAGTATGGAACAGTATATACTCAGAAGATAACCTCGGTGATCACTCGTCTGCTGAATCTGGTACTGCTCCTGTTCCTGCTTCTGCTCATGCTAATGCTCCTGTACTGTATAACTCTGGGTGGATCTCCACTGCTAATCCTGGGGACATAATCTGGATCCAGGTCCTCAGGGGACATAGCAAGGTACAGATAATACAAGCCAAAATAAATGCAGTGAAATAGTCAATAAAATAAACAGGGTAAATATGTAACAACTATGTAAAATGCAGGTCAGAACATCACCAGTACTCAGGCTGAGACTACTACAAGCTCTGTGTCGGGGAGCCGGTAGCAGTGATATCATGTAGTTGTCTAACTCGGAGAGAGGCTGAGACGCCGACATAAAATAGTCAACCTGTAGCCTGTGTGTCTCTCCAGCAATAAATGGAACAATAGGGAAACACTAAATAACCAGCTAAGTGATTTACAAGATGAGAGCAGTACTAGAACTCATGCTGAAACCACTACAAGCTCTGTGTCGGGAAGCCGGTAGCAGTGATATCATGTGGTCGTCTAGCTCAGCGAAAGACTGAGACGCCGGCATAATATATAAAATCAACCTGTAGCCTGTGTGTCTCTCCCCACCCAATGTAATCATACGTCTCATGTCCATGAGGTCCCATGTCCATGTCACGCAAGATCATATCTAATACAGCAAGTCATATAATGTCTAGGAATATAATGTCTATGTCATAAAATCTGTATCCTATACAGAATCACCATGAATATCTCAGGAAGATTCTGTCTCAAGAATAGTGTCAAGTGTCCTGGGTTATAATGTACTTGATAGGACAAGTACGAGAAAGATGGGGTCTCGATATCCATGTCTAGATGACAATACACAACGCCGCGTACGATGTTGGCACCCGATTATGAATCGGACGCTAAGTAAAGTCGCACGGTCCTAGGTCAAGCATGAACTACAATATATATATATATATAAGCCAAGGAAAAAATAACAAAGACTGCAAGTTTTGGCGAGGTATACTTGCCTGGGGTTCTGGCTCCAACTGTAGCTCTGGTCTCAGTGTGATCTGCAGGTACTACTGCGGTTGCTGAAATAAACATCACCATTAGATTCAGAAAATATCAAATAGCTAGAAATGCATGTCCTTAAGTCCAATTTGGACACAGGGGCAAAAATGACATTTTCGGGTCAAAGCGGGGTCCACATGTGGGCCACTTTGCACCGAAAAGCGTGTTAGGGTCAAAGGTCTCCAAATTCGTCCAACTTAGTGTCAACAAGTCAGGAACGATGATACGAACCCAACGAAACTTCCAGAACTGGATTCTGATGAGCCGATCACAAAATCGCCCGTCAAGTGGAGTATGTGGGGCCCACGATACGCGATTTCGTCAACGTTCTCAGAATCGAACCAAACTTGGGTCACAGGACCAGCATATTTCTACGAGTCCGATGGTGTAAGTTTCGTCTCGATCTGACATGTGTACACAAAGTTACAATGTATTCCAAAACCGACGGATACGGGGCGTTGTCGGCGGATACGCGTTGATTCCGGTGTGCACGCACATCCAAATCAACTTCTGCGAAATCCCACACATCCGTATCAACGACGTGCACATTTCAATAAAGACCGCGTGCGACCAAGTCATCCCGTTTGGCGGGGCACACTCAGTTCCGGGGTGAAGCAGGGCGTTGGTTTTCCTGTTTTTGGATCGCGGTTTGCGATCACCACAAGATGCGATGCACCGAGCGGGTTGCACAAGCACCGAGAGGGTCACACAGTCTACGCATCACAACTGATGGAATCAAAAATGGGTCAACGAGCAGAGAGAATGGGTTACATGAACAGGGCTCCAGAAAATTGAGTTTTTCGTGTCCGACACGAAACAAAGGACACTGTGTCCAGGATCGTGTCTGAACTAGGGTTTGGCTCCTGTTGGTCGGAGGCGGCGGCTCGGGGCTGGCCGAAAGGAGGCCGGGGGAGCGGAGGCGGCCGAGGTCGGTGCGGCGGCGCGCTGGGAGGCGGCACAGGCGGCCGGGCGGAACGGGGCGGCCGGAGGACGCTGCGGGCTGTGCTGGGTCGGGGGAGGACGGAGGAGGAAGGAGGAGGAGAGGGAGCGGCATCGCGGCGATGGGCGGGTGAGGGAGGCAGTGGCGCGGCGGAGCCAGGGGAGGAAGGAGGCGGAGTCGGCTAGGGTTCCGGTGGGAGCAGCGGGGAGTAGGAGGAAGGAGGAGGGTATTTATAGGCTGAGGGGGAGCGGGTGGCGCCGGGCGAGGTGGAGCGGGGAGGTCGACATGGCGGAGAAGGGAGAGAAGCGGCCGGGCGAAGCGGCGCGTGGCCGGACGGAGCGGCGGAGGAAGCGGCTGGGCTAGGGTAAGGTTTAGGGATTAGGGTTATTTGGGATTTTCTTTTTTTTTCTTTTTGTTTGTGGAGGAAAACTAGGAAATGTATGTATTTATACATACAGAAATTTGGACTAGGGTTTGACCTAGGATTTGGGATGGGGCAACGCTCTTTGGGCTTGGCTTCGGCTCTCATGGGGATGTCGGGCGTTTGACACGGGTTTAATTCGGTTTAATTCTTCATCGGTTTTCAGGGCTTTAAAAATAATTCCGGGGTCCAATAAATTCATAGAAAATTACCCTATATTCGGTTTTCTATTTTACACCATAAAATATTATTTCCATAATATTTTAATATTAACTAACAGCAATTAAAAATCATTTAATTACCAAAGGCCTAGGTTTTAATTACTGAAAAATCCCGAAAAATTCCAGAAAATTGTAAAAAAATCAAATTAGAAATTCATGATAATCAGGGGCTTACAATCTACCCAACTTATAAAAATTTCGTCCTCAAAATTAAAATATGGTAGGGTTCATCTATCCAATCTCACTTGATTACAGTCTAAAGGACTCCTCTCAAGTGAGCACTGCGGTCTCTACCCAACTTAGAATTTACCCATCTATCATCTAAGGCTATACATCTAATAAAGCTATGCCCCAACTTATTTAATCATGGTATTGAATCCTCAAGTCTTTAACACCAAACATATCACCTATGATATTCCCTTAGTCATATATAAAAGGGTCATCAACAATGCGACCGGCCTGTGGGGTATATCTAGTACTGTCTATATATAAAACTTATACCAAGCACGAGGTTTCGTCTTTCCAAAATAAGGGAAGATGAAGATCAATAATAAAGAGTTCAAGGGTGAGGTAATAGAATAGAAGTATCAGGATCAAGGCGTTTAACGAATTCAAATAGGATTTGTCAAGACAATTGTGGATTGATATCCTATTCTGGTAATCCTTTGTTCACATGCTCGTATTAGTATAGTTATGTAACTGATACGATATGCTCAGACATATCTAGAGGGCAAGTATACTAGTCAACTATATATCTCAATCCACGTGAAGTAGTCGTGCGAAGAGCGAACCAAAATGCACTAAGGTTGATCAGACCGTAATACATTGATTCTGAATAGACAATTGTATTAGTGTGTCGACCCAATAATACATATGTCATGAACAAGCTCGATAAAAGGACAAGCTTGCAAAACCAGGCTATATTAGCAGCATAAGTCAAGGTAGTACAACAATTATAAGTACGCTAGATGATGATGAAAGGAGGTACAACTTAATTCAAGTTCACAAAACAACCCAAATAAGCGCAATAACAAAAGACTCTAAAATCTCTACAGTTATCAATTATAAGCAAGTTCAAAATTACATAAGTTAAGGCTGAGATCACGAACCAATAGGCACGAGATAAAACAAATCGATAAACAGATAACTACGACAAATTACGCGCATTAGCTACTCCATGGGTCTGTGCGTCTTCCAAAGTCATCGATGGAGCTTGTTCACGTTCTTGCAGTTGATTCCTCTGCTGTTCTTGAGCCTGCTGGAAGAGTGCTGCTTGTGGTATCAAAGGTGGCCTCGGTTGATACCCTCCTGGAGCTGATGGTAGGACTCCTTCAACTTTCGTTTGCGGTGCTTCTAAGGTTGGAGAGGCTGGCCTTGGTGCTGGTAACGCTTGTTGGTGAACCCTTGGTGCTCTTTCTCGACGCTCAGGGCATTCCCTTAATGGATGCTGACTGGATCCGTAAGCTAAATATACTTTCCTTTTTCGTCTACACTCGTCCTCAATATGTCCTCGCTTGCGACAATATTGACAGATAGGTAGAGCCTGTGGAGATGCTCCTGGTGGCTAGTGCATGTGAGGTCTCTTTGTAGCTTCTTCCTGTGGTGCTCCGGCTGGTGCTGGTATGGATGATCGCTTCAGACTGGTCTCTCTCCTGATGACGCGCTCCATGCGTCGGGCTGCAGCAAGGACGTCCGGGTAAGATGTAGGTGCAACGAATCCAATTAGTTTATGTAGCTCAATGTTTAGTCCGTTGAAGAACTTTTCAGCCTTCTCTTCTTTTGTCGGGATCAGGGTTGGGGCAAAATGACTCAACCGAATGAATTTTGCGTTGTATTCTTCCACTGTCATACTGTCTTGAGTGAGGCGATTAAACTTGTCCCGAAGTTCTGATCGAGCGATAGCCGAAATGTACATCTCCTGAAAGAGTCTAGAAAACTCTTCCCAAGTGACTCGGTCTGGTCCGAGCCGTGTCTCCTCAGATAGCCACCAGTGATGCGCATTATCCGTCAACTACATTCTGACGGCAGTCATCCAACGTTCTTTTGGAAGCTCGGCTTCTTCTAATTGATGTTGAGTGTTGGTGAGCCACTCATGAACTTCTGTGGGCTCCTCTTTACCTGAGAAGGTACGGGGCTTCAGCTGGCGGAAATCAAAAATAGAGCCCGTCGTTGGTCGTCGTGCTGGTAGATTCGCCTGCTCTAGTGCGGTTACTAGGCTGCGACTCAAAGCCTCGTGTTGAGCTTGCATTATTGCATAAATCATTTGAAACATCTGCTGTCCGTCCATGGCCTGCCCTTGTGGAAATACAGACATTTGTGGAGTAAATTGCGTCGATGGTAGAATGTCATCTTGCTGGATTCCAAAGGCATGCTGATTCGCTTGACTACGTTGTTGAGCTGATTGACCTTCTTCTACTGGTGTTACTTCCTCTTCGTTGTTTACCATAGTATCTCGTGGTGATCTTGCAGGAGTCTCGTCATTTGTTGGTGGTTCCATAACTCTGCATCCAAAATAAATAATAAGAGGCACTCAGGAATCAAGGCAGGATGCAAGTCAAGAATTTAATTTGAATCCGATATAGGTATCAAAAATGTTTCAAGCAAGTGGATGAGATCCTAGAATCTTATCTTATTCTTATTGCAAGCTTGCTCGGTCCCTAAGTTAAAACCGAACAATTTAGTCGTTGACCTGCATGGGCCACCACAAAAACCATGTCACGCCCCAGTCCCAAAATACCGAGGGACTAGACACGTGGCAATGGCCAGCAGCACACACCAATGGACAAACCCAATTTAATGGATCCATCGGGGCATGCTTAAGCTATAATACAACAATAAGTAGGTCCAAATATACTAATCTCATCTACAGAATAAATACCACAATATCAGAATCATAAAGCAAGATCATATCTCAATAAAATATAAACTCGGGAAATAACCCGGTAATGAGTCTGATACATATGTCAGGATACAAGAATAAAGATAACTACAGCAATACTGAGTATGGAAATAGTATATACTCAGAAGATAACCTAGGTGATCACTCATCTACGAAATCTGGTACTGCTCCAGTAACTGCTCCTGTTCCTGCTTCTGCTCCTGCTAATGCTCCTGTACTATATAACTCTGGTGGATCTTCTCTGCTAATCGTGGGGACATAATCCGGATCCAGGTCCTCAGGGGACATAGCAAGGTACAGATAATACAAGCCATAATAATGCAGTGAAATAGTCAATGAAATAAATAGGGTAAATATGTAACCATCTATGTAAAATATTGGTGAGAACATCACCAGTACTCAGGCTGAGACTTCTACAAGCTCTGTGTAGGTGAGCCGGTAGCAGTGATATCATGTAGTTGTCTAGCTCGGTGAGAGACTGAGACGCCGGCATAATATAAAATCAACCTGTAGCCTGTGTGTCTCTCCCTACCCAATGTAATCATACGTCTCACGTCCATGTGGCCCCATGTCCATGTCACGTAAGATCATATCTAATGCAGCAAGTCATATAATGTCTAGGAATATATAATGTCTATGTCATAAATCCTGTATCCTATACAGAATCACCATAAATATCTCAAGAAGATTCTGTCTCATGAATAGTGTCAAGTGTCCTGGGTTATAATGTACTTGATAGGACAAGTACGAGAAAGATGGGGTCTCGGTATCCATGTCTAGATGACAATACACAACGCCGCGTACGGTGTTGGCACCCGACTATTAATCGGACGCTAAGTAAAGTCGCACGGTCCTAGGTTAAGCATGCACAGCAATATAAATAAAGCAAGGAAATATGCAACAAGAACTCTAAGTTGGTAAGGTATACTTTCCCACTGAGGTATAACTAAGTCAAGGAGATAAGTAGCAAAGCTGCAGGGTTTGGCAAGGTACACTTGCCTGGGGTTCTGGCTCCAACTGTAGCTCTGGTTTCAGTAGGAATTGTAGGGACTCCTTCGGTTGCTGAAATAAACATCACCATTAGATTCAGAAAATATCAAATAGCTAAAAATGCCTGTCCATAAGTCCAATTTGGACACAGGGCAAAAATAACATTTTTTGGGCCAAAGCGGGGTCCACATGTGGGCCACTTTGCACCGAAAAGCGTGTTAGGATCAAAGGTCTCCAAATCCGTCCAACTTAGTGTCAACAAGTCAGGAACAATGATACGAACCCAATGGAACTTCCAAAACTGGATTCCGATGAGCCGATCACAAAATCGCCCATCAAGTGGAGCTTGTGGGGCCCACGATACGCAATTTTGTCAACGTTCTCAGAATCGAACCAAACTTGGGTCACAGGACCAGTGTATTACTATGAGTCCGATGGCACAAGTTTTGTCTCGATCTGACATGTGTACACAAAGTTACAACGTATTCCAGAACCGACGGATACGGGGCGTTGTCGGCGGATACGCGTTGATTCCGGTGTGCACGCCATCCAAATCAACTTCGAAATCCCATACGTCCGTATCAACGACGCGCACATTTTTGTAAAGACCGTGTGCGTCCAAGTCATCCCGTTTGGCGGGGCGAACTCAGTTTCGGGGTGAAGCAGGGCGTTGGTTTTCCTGTTTTTGGATCGCAGTTTGCGATCACCACAGGACGCGATGCACCGAGCGGGTTGCACGGGCACCGAGAGGGTCACACAGTCTACGCATCACAATTGACGGAATCAAAAATGGGTCAACGAGCAGAGAGAACGGGTTACCTGAACAGGGCTCCAGAAAACCGAGTTTTCCGTGTCCGACACGAAACAAAGGACACTGTGTCCAGGATCGTGTATGAACTAGGGTTTGGCTCCTGTTGGCCGGAGGCGGCGGCTCGGGGCTGGCCGAAGGGAGGCCGGGGGAGCGGAGGCGGCCGAGGTCTGTGCGATGGCGCGCTGGGAGGCGGCGCAGGCGGCGAGCGGAACGGGGCTGCCGGAGGACGCTGCTGGCTGTGCTAGGTCGGGGGAGGAAGGAGGAGGAGAGGGAGCGGCGTCGCGGCGCTGGGCAGGTGAGGGAGGCGGTGGCGCGGCGGAGCCAAGGGAGGAAGGAGGCGGAGGATTTATAGGCTGAGGGGGAGCGGGTGGCGCCGGGCGAGGCGGAGCGGGGAGGTCGACATGGCGGAGAAGGGTGAGACGCGACCGGGCGGAGCGGCGCGTGGGTTGACGGGGCGGCGGAGGAAGCGGCTGGGCTAGGGTTAGGTTTAGGGATTAGGGATTATGGTTATTTGGGATTTTCTTTTTCTTTTTTTTGTTTGTGGAAGAAAACTAGGAAAAGTATATATTTATACATACAAAAATTTGGACTAGGATTTGACCTAGGATTTGGGCTGGGTCAATGCTCCTTGGGCTTGGCTTCGGCTCTCATGGGGATGTCGGGCGTTTGGCACGGGTTTA
The DNA here is from genome assembly GCA_036927795.1 of Iris macrosiphon. Taxonomy (NCBI): domain Eukaryota; kingdom Viridiplantae; phylum Streptophyta; class Magnoliopsida; order Asparagales; family Iridaceae; genus Iris; species Iris macrosiphon. The sequence goes on along the minus strand of JAYESA010000019.1, from coordinate 92,600,008 downwards.
ATTCGGTTTAATTCTTCATCGGTTTTCAGGGCTTTAAAAATGATTTCGGGGTCCAATAAATTCACAGAAAATTAATCTATGTCTGGTTTTCTATTCTACACCATAAAATATTACTTCCATAATATTTTAATATTAATTAACAGTAATTAAAAATCATTTAATTACCAAAGTCCTAGATTTTAATTACCGAAAAATCCCAAAAAATTCCAGAAAATTATGAAAAAATCAAATTAGAAATTCATGAAAATCAGGGGCTTACAGGATCACCAGTAACGGTGGTAGCGGCGGCAGTCACGGCCAAAGAATCTCCAGCACTTTCAGCTGGGACTGTAGAGGCTCCTTCTTTAAAAGGCGAAGGACCCCTAATCAAAGAATCAACCCCAACAGGGGAAACAATAGGCTCACTCCTGGAAGAGGCCCCCTTGGTGGAAGTCTTTTTAGGACTTCTGGTAGTCTGCTTCTTCTTGTGGGGGGAAGCCTCTTTCTGAGTAGAAGCCTTTCGTTTATTGGAAATAATGAGAGGCTCTGTTGGCGGAGCTATTACGCCTCTCGGTAAAATCAATAAATAGTCATCTGCACCAGTAGTTTATCACCTTCATCAGAGGAGACAGATGGTATCTTCTATATTCCAGTGGACTTATGGGAGGACATTCTGAAACTTTCATATACATCAAAATCATGATGGAAGGTATTGATAGACATATAAAACTATGCGTATAAATGAAGAATATGTAACTCCATGGAGAGAGAAGTCGCAGGCACAGCAAAGGTTACTCCAGTACAACCCATGATAAAATACTACCATCCTCTAGCTCCATCAATAAGTCCACCTTTGAATTTGAAGCTAGTGATAGGATTCCCCACGTACAACTGATCTTATCAAAATTGCCTGGCGAAACGGCTAGGCAGATAAGGCTCCAAGTAGCAGTGGTCCTCACTTTTGTACAGCAGATGGGAAGGTCTAATGCAGACCAACCAGTAAAAGGCTTCAGGAGAAAGAATAGTCTTCCCCTGACCTACATCCTAAAGTTTAGTCCCCTGTTGATTGATATGTACGGGGGGGACGGTGCAGAAGAATTTCCAACTATGGGCAAAATTTAGTACTAGTCGACAATCTATGACGCTAGTCACATTCCAAAAAAGAATTCTTATAATTCAACAAGAAGTTATTGCCCGATCCACTAGCAGATCCGGGAGACATCACTCTCGTGTTGTGAAGGATTAACCATCCCATCAGATATAAGAATAACAATTCCACTCTGGGATATCCTTCACGCTGTGTAGTATCAGCCAGCAGGCCATCAGTAAGGGCCCTCAGGCCAGCTTGTATCCTGCATACCATGGAAGAGAGAAGGCCAATTCTTGTTTCGAATACCAAACGCACTACGTGCCATAAGGTATTGCGATAAATGCGATCCCCAGACGCGATGCCAGGCACCACCCATCGGCGTAGCTAAATAGAAAGGAAGCCAGCTAGTTGAGCTTCTCTTGACAGAGGCTTTCGGCAATGCCTCATATAATTATAGGCTTTGGTTCCTGCAGGATAACCCCCTACTCTTCTTTGAGAACACAATCTGGAGCCCCTGCATCTTCAATAAGATCATCGATTGTGTTGGCATTAAGAATGCTCAGAGGGTTCAAAGGTTTATCTTTGCTATCTACAACCTTGTCCTACTTGGCATTTCTAGCCTGATGGAAGAAGAGGTAGGATACCCATTTGTTAATATGGGCTAAATCAGAGGGCTCACCGTAGAAAGTGGTGCATACAAGATAGTGACTCATCAACTCTTGGTACACTGCCATTGCCCGAGGGTTGGTATCCTTTAGCTCCCTATTTATGGGAACGTACTCTTCATAAGGAGTGTCTTCCATTGGCAGCTTTGAGATGTCTGCCATCTCATGAAGTGCCAGGCCCAACTTACCTATCGGAGTGGCGAAGGTCCCAGTTAGCGAGTTATATCGCTCCATCAAAGCTAAGAACAAGTTGGGGTTGATAGGAAGCCCAACACTAGTAGCACTCACAGCCTCAAACAAGTTAATACTTTCCAGCTCCATCTGAAAGTGCTTCAGGGCCCATGCAGTTAAACTGGCCCATCAAAGATTCTGGGGGATAAGCCATCCACTGGTGCGAGGGTTAACCCTGGGATACACTTCTCCCATCCCCATGAACTCTTTGCAGAAAGTTGCCATTTGAAATGGCTGGATCAGTGAAGTGTCTTCACTAGGGACGCTGCCCGGTAGTAAGCCTCTGAAGGGCATAATAGGGCCTGAGGGACTACTCACAAAGGATCCTCGGTTTAATTATTTCTTATAAAAGATCTTTCCTGGCTGGCCATGAAGATCAAGAGTCAGAGTCCATGCCATCTTTCTGGGATGTATGGCATGGAAGAATGCAGAGATAGGGTAATCTCTGGACATCTTTGGCAGGAACATGACCGTGCCCTCAGCAGAAAATACCCAATCTTCCTTCTTGGGCTTGGTTTGGGATTGCTTATCAATAACATCTCCAAATAAGAAAGCTGGTTTCTTATACTCAGTACCGTCTATGTACGTCAAAGGTTCCCCACTGATCATACTCAGCAATATTCTTTCTTCTTTGGGCCAAGATCAGAGTTTCCCTTTCTTGGGGATACACGTTTCCAGAGATGGGGAAAGTCACAAGGGACAAGTCCCCCAAGTAGTTAGAATTCAACATTCCAGCAGCAGAGCCCATTACTTCAGCCAGAGAGGGGATCTGTAGGTCCACTGCAAAAAGCAAGAGAATAAGTCAGTTTTACGCTGAAATTTACTTTCAGTGCGTAAAACGTAAAGTACTACATTCTTTTAGTATATGCCAAAACTTGATCGTTTGAGTTTTTACGCCAGACTGTGAAAATTTAATTTTTACGCTGTAATTTACATCCATTGCGTAAAACCGAAGGTTTGCAGTATACGCCAAAACCTAACAGTTTGAGTTTTTACGCCAGACTGTAAAAATTTGAGTTTTACGCAGGAGTTTACTTCTAGTGCGTAAAACGCAAGGTTTGTGAAATAGGCCAAAATTTGACAGTATGACTTTTTACGCCAGATTGCAAAATATGGAGTTTTATGCTGATACATTAAAATGTGGGCGTATTGATGCAACATCTCTGTGCATCATCTTCCTCGAAGAGACTCTTAGCACAAAAGATAACCTTGCACATACAAGTAAAACGTATGCGAAGGTTTTTTTTATTTTTTGAAGTTTTACCTGTGATGCCTGGTGCACAGCTAGACGGCGGAGCACTTCATTCAGAACGAGGCTCGCTTGGCCTAGCAGGAATCGCTCATGCTGGAGAAGAAGATCGAGATGATTAAGCGACTTTCTTCCCCTTAGCGGCGGAAGTCTGTTTTGCTGCCATGGCAAATCTGAGTTCTTTTTCAGAAAGAGACGAAGGGTTTTTCAGAAAGAGATAAAGGGTTTTTCTCTCTCACGACCTAGGTCTATTTATAGAGTTCAAATAACTCTTCGAATCCTTAACCAAATCCGATCTTATCATAATCAGTTATGATTTGGGACCACGTCAGCAGATAATTTGAAAAGGAAGATAGATAGTCATGCTGCGTAACGGATCCCTGATTTTATGCTAAGATTTTTACTCGTAGTGCAAGGATCCATGATTTTATGCGCAGAGCAAGGATCCATAATTTTATGCTCAGAAGCTACAGATCCACGATTTTACGTACAGAACCTACAAATCTACGATTTTACGCTCAAAAGCTATAAATCTATGATTTTACGCTCAGAGGCTACAGATGTAAGCCCGCCTGATTTTCAGGAATTATTAATTTGGACTTTTGACAAATTTCTCTAATTTTTGGGATTTTTTCTGTAATTAAAACCTGGGCTCTTGGTAATTAGTTGATTTTTATTTGCTGTTAATTTCTATTAAAATATTATAAAAATAATATTTTTTTGTGTAAAATGAAAAACTGGACTTAGGATAATTTTTCTGGAATTTATTGGGCCCCGGACCTATTTTAAAACACCTAAAAACTATTTATTTATTTATTTATTTATTTATTTATGTATTTATTGATTTATTTAATTAATTAACCTAAACCCTAGCCCAGTCCAGTCAGGCCCAACCCTCGGCCCAAACCGGCCCAGCCCGCCCGCCTTAACGGGTCGGGTCGGGTCCACCCGAACCCGACCCGCCGCCCGTGACCCTTTCCCCTTACTCCCCTCTTCCCCGCCTGAACCGCTTCCCCCCCCCCGCGTCTCCCGTCGGAGCCGCCGCCTCCGGCCACGTGGCGCTCCGCCCGGCCACCGCGCCCCACGACCCTCGCCACGACCTCCCCTCCCCCGCGAGGCCCGCCGCCTAGCTCGGCCGACCCCCTCGCCCTCTCTCCCTATAAGAACCCCCCCGTTCGGCCTCCGGTCACCGCCCCTCACCGTCCCGCTCCGGCGCCACCCCAGCCGTGCCGCCCTCGCCAGCACCGCCCGATTCTCCTCTCTTCCTCTTTCCTCCTTCCCTCCGGCGCCCCGACAGCACCCTGCAGCAGCAGCAGCCAACAGCAAGCCACCACCGGCTCCGCCTCCGGCCACCGCCCTCCTCGCCTCGCCGCCATCCCCGCCCGCCTCAGCCGGGCCTAGCTCCGCCCAACCGCCCGTCCCCAGAACCCGACTCTTCCTCCTCCTCCTCCTCCTTCTTCTCCCAGCCGCCCGAGCCTGGCTCCGGCGAGCCTCCGGTCGGCTCCGCCCGCCTCCCAGCGCGCCGTCTCCACCGGCCAATGCCCCAGCCTTCCTCCGGCCGACCTCCCCGCCTGAGCTCCAGAACCCTAACCCTAACCCTAACCCTAATTCTGTGTATCGGACACGTGTCGGACACAGAAAATTCGGGTTTTTCGGACCCTGTTCAGGTACGCGTATCTTTCTGCTCGTAACCCCATTTCTGATTTCGTCAGTTGCATTGCGTAGCCTGTATGACCCTCTCGGTGTCCGTGTAATCCGCTCGGGGCATCGCGTCCTGTGGCGATCGCAAACCGCGATCCAAAAACAGGAAAAACAACGCCCCGATTCACCCCAGAACTGGGTACACCCCGCCAAACGGGATGACTTGGTCATGCACGGTCTTTACAGATACGTGCGCGTCGTCGGTACGGATGTGTGGAATTTCGCAGAAGTTGATTCGGGTGTGCGTGCACACTGGAATCAACGCGTATCCGCGGACACCGTCCCGTATCTGCACTTTCTGGAACGCGCACTAACTTTGTATACACTCGTTGGATTGAAACAAAACTTACGCCATCGGACTCATAGCAATATGCTGGTCCTGTGATCCAAGTTTGGTTCGATTCCGAGAACGTTGACAAAATCGCGTGTCGTGGGCCCTATAGGCCCCACTCGACGGGCGATTTTATGATCGGCTCATCGGAATCCAATTCTGGAAGTTTCGTTGGGTTCGTATCATCGTTCCTGACCTGTTGACACTAAGTTTGGTGAATTTGGAGACTTTTGACCCTGACACATTTTTTGGTGCAAAGCGGGCCCACATGTGGACTCCGTTTTGACCCAAAATTGTCGTTTTTGCCCTTGTCTCCAAATTGGACTCAAGGATAGGCGTTTCTAGCTGATTGATATCTTCTGAGCATGATGGTAATGTTTATTTCAGTATCCGAAGACATTTTTGGAAATTTCCCGAGAACAGAACCGTAGTTGGGAATCCAAACATCAGGCAAGTACCTGCACTTCAAGTTTATTCTTTATACTATGGTAATTAGTTTCTTGCTCTACTAGCACCATTGGATGATTACACTTAGTGTTAGGATTTGGATTTCAAGTCTTGTTTTTCGTGTCGGAAGGGAGAATACTAGGAGGCATCTAGTTTACCCTTCCCCTTGTCCTGACTGCTAGCTGTTGAGTACGCAACTGTACCTTCAGCCTGATACTCGATTATTCCTGACTGATAGCCGTCTATGACGTGCCTGATTAGCCTTATAACCCCCTACATGCCAACTATGTATTCTAAATACACAATCACACACACATAGTTTCTTTATCTTGTTGCAGTTCCATTTTCTTGCCTCATTATAATCCTGTTTTACTCATGTCTCTGACTTATAGCAATTAACTCTTAGTTAATTTTTCTACTTATTATGCATATTCTTATCATGATACTTAGACAGTTTGTTTTTACTACTTCTTATAATTATTTAGTGTAAGCTTTGTTGTGTATTGGTACTTTGCTCCTTTTCTGACTGGATCCGTTGACATTTAGGCGATGATGAGAACTATGCCCCCACCTTTTATGGTCTACATGACGTAGCAGATGATACATTTGAGGAGCCGATTCCTACTCAGGAGACTACTCTTGAGGAGTAGTTAGCCAGTTAGTTAGTATTTTTCTTTCAGCATAGCACTCGGGTTTGTCCCCGATTTATCTTCTGGTTCTGTATTAAACTGTGGATTTGGATGTCACAAATTTGTTTTATGAAATCTTAGCATTCCTATTTCCTGTTATTATTCTTGCCTATTTATTATTGTGAATGAGCTAGATTTTAAATTACCTGTGAATATGGTCTAGACAGCGTACTACCGCCGACACAGCGGCGTAGGCTGGACGTACTCGCGAACCGGTACCCGATTCATCTGGGTGCGGGTCGTGACACGTTTTTATGGTGGCCCATGCAGGTCAACGACTAAATTGTTCGGTTTCAATTTAGGGACCGAACAAGCCAGTAGTAAGAGTAAGATAAGTTTTTAGGATCTCATCCACTTGCTTGAAACGTTCTTGATATCCATATCGACTTTGAATTAATTTCTCGACTTGCATCCTGCCTTGATTCCTGTGCGCCTCTTATTGTTTATTTTGGTTGCAGAGTTATGGATTCACGAGTGAACGACGAGATTTCTGCAAGATCACCACGAGATGCTGTGGTAACCAACGAAGATGAAGTAACACTAGTGGATGGAGGACAATCAGCTCAACAACATGCCTCGAGAGCCCTCACGATGACCGTGGAGAACGCGCAGACTCTTGGAGTAGCTAATGCGCGTAAGTGATTTGTAGCTGCCGTTTCTAGTCTTATTTTAGCTCGTGCCTATTGGTTCGTGACCTCAGCACCAACCTAGTAATTTTGAACTTGCTAATAACCTGGTATGCTTTTATATTTGATAACTGTAGAGATTTTAGAGTCTTTTGTTATTGTACTTATTGTGCATTATTTTGTGAACTTGAATTAAGTTGTACCTCCTTCCATCATCATCGAGCATACTTATAATTGTTGTACCACCTTGACTTATGCTGCTAATATAGCCTAGTTTTGCAAGCTTATCCTTTCATCAAGCTTGTTCATGATATATGTATTTTTGGGTCGACACACTAATACAACTGTCTATTCAGAATCAGTGTATTACGATCTGATCAACCTTAATGCATTTTGGTTCACTCTTCGCACGACTACTTCACGTGGATTGAGATATATAGTTGACTAGTATACTTGCCCTCTAGATATGACTGAGCATATCGTATCAGTTACATAACTGTACTAATACGAGCATGCGAACAAATGATTACCAGAATAGGATTTCAATCCACAACTGCTTGACAATTTCCATTTGAATTCTTTAAACGCCTTGATCCCGATACTTCAATTCTATTACGCTGCCCTTGAATTTTTTATTATTAGCCACCGTCTTCCCTTATTTCGAAAAGACGAAACCTTGTGCTTGGTAAAGTTTGATACGCAGAGAGTACTAGATATACCCCATAGGCCGATCACATAATTGAGGATTATTCTTTCGTAATTAAGGACATATCATCTATGATATAATCGACATTGAAGTTTGAGGATTGAATTACATGAGTAAACAAATTAAGGAATATTTTCTTAAGGTATATAGCCTTATGTGGTAGATGGATAAATTCTAAGTTGGGTAGCAGTGCATTGTCAACTCGAGAGAAATTTCTTTTGGATTGTAATCGAGTAAAGCTTAGATTGGGAGAGGTTCAAGCCATTTCAATTTTGAGAATTTTAGAAGAATGACTAAGATGATAAGGATTAATGAACTTCAAAATTCTTGATATTGAGGACCCAATATTTATACCTTAGGTAGATGATTTAAATTTGGAATAATGAAGGTAAAATCATTAATTTGAATTTAGAGGATAAAAATATAGAATTTTAGACTTGAACATTGGTGGATTGCATTTAAATTATCTTTAATTTGATGATTGGAATTAAGAATTTAAAATTTGATGGTTGGACTACCTATTTGAAATGTTGAGGATGTGAATGGAGTTTTAAAAGTCGAGGTATACAAAAATTTATAAGTGAAAATAGGAATAATATTGGACTCGGATTACTTCTAGAGGAGATTATGATAGTTAGAGATTGGGAGGTAAAATTTACATGCTTATTTAAATTTTGAAGATGTTACAAGAATTTAATTTAAATTTGGATATGGATATGGATAATTTGAGAAAGTGAGAAGAGATAACCATAGGTGGAAATTTTGATTGGAACAGTGGTCATCTTAACCTTGAAGTGATTGCAATGGATATGATTAGAATCCTGATTATCGCAAGAAGATTGCGATTGACTTGCCTTATGTATGTAAAGGATTAATAGATTATGCCATATTTTAATTTCGAGGACAAAATTTTTATAAGTTGGGTAGATTGTAAGCCCCCCTGATTTTCAGGAATTATTAATTTGGACTTTTCATAATTTTCTGGATTTTTTGGGATTTTTTCTGTAATTAAAACCTAGGCTCTTGGTAATTAATTGATTTTTATTTGCTGTTAATTACTATTAAAATATTATGAAAATAATATTTTTGTGTGTAAAATGAAAAACTGGACTTTGAATAATTTTTCTGGAATTTATTGGGCCCCGGACCTATTTTAAAACACCAAAAAACTATTTATTTATTTATTTATTTATTTATTTATTTATTTATGTATTTATTGATTTATTTAATTAATTAACCTACACCCTAGCCCAGCGCAGTCCGGCCCAACCCTCGGCCCAAACCGGCCCAGCCCGCCCGCCTTAACGGGTCGGGTCGGGTCGGGTCCACCCGAACCCGACCCGCCGCCCGTGACCCGTTCCCCTTTCTCCCCTCTTCCCCGCCTGAACCGCTTCCCCCCCCCCCCCCCCCCGCGTCTCCCGCTGGAGCCGCCGCCTCCGGCCACGTGGCGCTCCGCCCGGCCACCTCTCCCCACGACCCTCGCCACGACCTCCCCTCCACCGCGAGGCCCGTCGCCTAGCTCGGCCGACCCCCTCGCCCTCTCTCCCTATAAGAACCCTCCCGTTCGGCCTCCGGTCACCGCCCCTCACCGTCCCGCTCCGGCGCCACCCCAGCCGTGCCGCCCTCGCCAGCACCGCCCGATTCCCCTCTCCTCCTCTTTCTTCCTTCCCTCCGGCGCCCCGACAGTACCCTGCAGCAGCAGCAGCCAGCAGCGAGCCACCACCGGCTCCGCCTTCGGCCACCGCCCTCCTCGCCTCGCCGCCCTCCCCGTCCGCCTCAGCCGGGCCTAGCTCCGCCCAACCGCCCGTCCCCAGAACCCGACTCTTCCTCCTCCTCCTCCTCCTTCTTCTCCCAGCCGCCCGAGCCCGGCTCCGGCGAGCCTCCGGTCGGCTCCGTCCGCCTCCCAGCGCGCCGCCGCCACCGGCCAACGCCCCAGCCTTCCTCCGGCAGGCCTCCCCGCCTGAGCTCCAGAACCCTAACCCTAACCCTAATTCTGTGTATCGAACACGTGTCGGACACGAAAAATTCGGGTTTTTCGGACCCTGTTCAGGTAAGCGTATCTTTCTGCTTGTAACCCCATTTCTGATTCTGTCAGTTGCGTTGCGAAGCCTGTATGACCCTCTCGGTGCCCGTGCAACCCGCTCGGGGCATCGCGTCCTGTGGCGATCGCGAACCGCGATCCAAAAATAGGAAAAACAATACCTCGATTTTCCCCGGAACTGGGTACGCCCCGCCAAACGGGACGACTTGCTCGCGTGCGGTCTTAACAGATACGTGCGCGTCGTCGATACGGACATGTGAATTTTGCAGAAGTCGATTCGGGTATGCGTGCACACCGGAATCAACGCGTATCCGCGGACACCGTCCCGTATCCGCACTTTCTGGAATGTGCCATTACTTTGTGTACACTCGTCGGATTGAAACGAAACTTGAGCCATCGGACTCGTAGCAATACGCTGGTCCTGTGACCTAAGTTTGGTTCAATTCTGAGAACGTTGACGAAATTGCGTGTCGTGGGTCCCGCAGGCCCCACTCGACGGGCGATTTTGTGATCGGCTCATCGGAATCCAATTCTGGAAGTTCCGTTGGGTTCGTATCATCGTTCCTGACCTGTTGACACTAAGTTTGGTAAATTTAGAGACTTTTGACCCTGACACGTTTTTGCCCGAAATTGCCGTTTTTGTAAAGCGGGCCCACATGTAGACCCCGTTTTGACCCGAAATTGTCGTTTTTGCCCTTGTCTCCAAATTGGACTCAAGGACAGGCGTTTCTAGCTGATTGATATCTTCTGAGCATGATGTTAATGTTTATTTCAGCATCCGGAGACATTTTTAGAAATTTCCCGAGAACAGAACCGTAGTTGGGAATCAAAACATCAGGCAAGTACCTGCACTTCAAGTTTATTCTTTATATTATGGTAATTAGTTTCTTGCTCTAGTAGAACCATTGGATGATTACACTTAGTGTTAGGATTTGGATTTCATGTCTTGCTTTTCGTGTCGGGAGGGAGAATACTAGGAGGCATGTAGTTTACCCTTCCCCCTGTCCTGACTGCTAGTTGTTGAGTACGCGACTGTACCTTCAGCCTGATACTCGATTATTCCTGACTGATAGCCGTCTATGACATGCCTGATTAGCCTTATAACCCCCTATATGCCAACTATGTATTCTAAATACACAATCACACACACATAGTTTCTTTATCTTGTTACAGTTCTATTTTCTTGCCTCATTATAATCATGTTTTACTCATGTCTCTGACTTATAGCAATTAACTCTTAGTTAATTTTTCTACTTATTATGCATATTCTTATCATGATACTTAGACAGTTTGTTTTTACTACTTGTCATAATTATTTAGTGTAAGCTTTGTTGTGTATTGGTACTTTGCTCCTTTCCTGACTGGATCCGTTGACATTTAGGCGATGATGAGGACTATGCCCCCACCTTTTATGGCCCATATGACGTAGCAGATGATACATTTGAGGAACCGGTTCCTACTCAGGAGACTACTCTTGAGGAGTAGTTAGCCAGTTAGTTAGTGTTTTTCTTTCAGCATAGCACTCGGGTTTGTCCCCGATTTATCTTCTGGTTCTGTATTAAACTGTGGATTTGGATGTCACAAATTTGTTTTATGAAATCTTAGCATTCCTATTTCCTGTTATTATCCTTTCCTATTTATTATTGTGAATGAGCTAGATTTTAAATTACCTGTGAATATGGTCTAGACAGCGTACTACCGCCGACACTGCGGCGTAGGCTGGACGTACTCGCGAACCGGTACCCGATTCATCTGGGTGCGGGTCGTGACAACTGATCTACGATTTTTTACACCCAGAAGCTACGAATCTATTATTTTACGCTCAGAGGCTACAAATCTACGATTTTAGGCTCATAAGCTACAGATCTACGATTTTATGCTCAGAAGCTACGAATCTATGATTTTATGCTCAAACGCTACGGATCTATGATTTTACGCGCATCTTAAATTACGCAGGACAGATCAGTCAGCAGAATACGCGTATATCATGATAATTTGGGTTTTATGCTTGAAAAAGCCAGTCACAAGAGTTTGCACAGGAAATGCTCTTCTCATCAGCCTTTTCTCTTCTTTTTCAGTCGAGAGGACTTCATCAGACGAAGGGCCAAGGAATTCCTTAAAAATATTTGTCTTCATTGGAGATGACTTTTTGGCCATTGATAGTTCATTCGAAGTCTAGCCAGAATCGTTTATATCTAGTTCAGGGATGGCCTGTTCGGGGCGGACATTTCTTGCCCTGTCTCGAGAATCTTTCGAGAAGCCATTTTTGAAGATAATATTCTGAACAGATGTTCTTCGGAGAAGAAATAACGGTTCAAAATTCTATACGATACCTCGTCAAAAACAGCATGACGATTGGATTTTTAAGACAATCTAATGCTAAAGAGTTTTTACGCATCTTCCTTTATGTATAGAAGTTGGAACGTGACTGGATGCATATTTATCAGAGTCGGCGTAAAAATTACTCAGGCGTGTTGAAGCTGCGTATTACCAGCAATATGGCAAAATCAATAGTGCGTAAAAGAAGATAAGTTTATTAATCATGATTACATATGATGGAAATCCATTTTACAAAGGATTTTTCATTAATATTCGAGATCATGATTACATATGATGGAAATCTATTTTACAAAGGATTTTTCATTAATATTCAAGACCACGATGGGAATCTATTACGCAAGGTTCTCATCTGATGGAGATCTTCACTTCTTCTTCTACGACACTTCTTCGGCTCCTATACGCCGGGGGCCAAGAAAATGGTTAACGGAGGGAGGATACAGAACTGGGCCAGTTTAAACTATTCAAGCCCCCCTCCATACGTCATCGGCGGCCATGCTCATATTTGTGTTAGAGATTCAGACCCAACACAATATTGGAAGACACGGCCAAGCTGCCCACCAGTGTCCATCTTCATAATAGGGGAAAATACAGCTAGCAAGCTGTGTGGTCCAATGTGACCCTTCCTCTCTCTTTGACGAACCGCCATATAAAATCGCTGATTATCTCGAGCAAAGGAAGCTATGATATCCTTCCATAGTCCATCGTTGCAAAGAATGCTTGCTCGAAGGCGTCTCTTTTTACGGCTTCTTGCATACTGGAAGAGCATAATCTTCTTCTTTCTCAGGTCAGCCCAATGAATCTCAGCAGCCATCTTTGTGGTGAAGGGAGTATGGAAAAACAAGTTCATTCGCTTGCCCTTATATAGGCAGAAGAGAACATGCAAATCCCAACAACTTCTTAAATATCGCCAAAAATTCAGCCTCGAAGAATGAGTCAAATTTGACCATTTCATGCTTCATTCAAAGTATTTCAAATTACGAGGAATTTGAAAACTTTGAAGGGGGTCTTGTAGAAGCATAAAATATGGTGGAGAATCGTACGCGTATTATACAGTCAAAACCCCCAACATACATAAAGTCCACGTAAAATAGAGCTTAAGAGCTGTTTGGCGTAAAGTAAAGCTTCAGAGATGTCTGCGTAAAATAGGGCATCAGAGCTATTTGGCATAAAGAAGAACTTCAGAGCTGCCCGCGTAAAGCAGTACTTCAAGGCTATTTTGGCGTTAAAAGGTGGCTATACCTCCCTGCGTAAAGTTTAAAATACGTTTGTTTTTTAATATAACGTAAAGATGTACGAGGAACTCTTCGTATTCCTCGGATGAATTTGTTAGACAAAATAGTGAACCTGACTCCTGACAAAAGAACTGCATGGTGATCGAGAGGACGGTTGTGATGATAATTTTGAACAGAGACCCTGGCTGTCGTTTAGTGACATATTCTTGATACAAGTCATTTTTACGCATTCAAAGAATATGCTGCCTATTATATATGGGCAGAAATAAGTTTTTACGCTCAAGATAAGACAAAATCAGACGTCACATCAAAAGCTATTTCTCGTACAAAGCTCGAGGCATATCTCTAAATTTAATGCACGAGATTTGGGCATATCTCTGCATTTAATTCACGAGATTTTTATTCTATTTGTCATGACTGGGAAAGCTAGAACTGTGGCTCATACGCTCATATCACATCCTTGCATTTTATGCCAACCAGGCAATTTTCAACTATAGGAGTACGCGGTATGCTATCTCCTCGAAATATGCTAACTCGACTATATTTGCAAAGGTACGTGATAAGGCTATTTAGCCCAGAATATGCTTAATACCTCAGTCGTGATGGATAATTGGCTATGAATCATCAAGCTTTATGCAGAGTTTGGCCTTTTACAAGACAGTTTTTTGGCTTTTACCCTAACCATCTTTACCCGGGGCAGTTACCTACGTGGCTGGCATGCCATAATCTTCGAGAAGCAGTTATACGCGTTACCACATAAAGGGACATGTGTCTTACGCAGATTCAAAAGATTATTCGAACGTGGGTAGCAGTTATCATAACCGCAGTGTAAAAGAAGTCTTCTTCTTCACAGTTTGGCTTTAAAGCCAACAAGACAGTTATTTGGCTTTTACGCCAACCATCTTTACGCAGGGGCAGTTACCTATGTGGCTTGCATGCCGTGATCTACGAGAAGCAGTTATACGCGCTACCTTATAATGGGACACATGTCATACGCAGATTCATAAGATTATTTGAACGTGGGTAGCAGTTATTATAACTATCGCGTAAAAGATGCAACTTTCTTCACAGTTTGGCATTTTACACCAACAAGACAGTTGCCTGGCTTTTAACGCCAACCGGTCAGTTATTTGGCTGATCTCTATAAATAGAGACCCTTGGTCACAGGGTAAAGGGGACCAAACACACACACAGATAGAGACCAAAGAGGGCTTAATCGGAGATCAGAGAGAGAGAGAGCACAGACAGAGAGTGTTAGTTGACAACTTCGGCAACGAGAATTCAATCCCACTTGCAACCTTTGAAGCTTTTTCTTCTTTTATAGCACTTCCTCATCATCGTGTGGTCCAAGGGACAAAGTGATCGACCGCAGATCAGACTCCTATAGCAATACTTACCCAGAATCATTTTATTGTACTTAACATCCTCGTATAGGATTAATTATACTTTTTTTTCTTTTAAGTTTGCAAGCAAAGGTTTCGTATAAACCTCTTTGTTTAAATCTCGCAAACAAGAATGGCGACTCTGCTGGGGACGACTTTCTCCTCAGACGAGAAAGCAATTGCTCAACACGATGTTGTATCCGTCGGATCAACGAAGAAGACTTTGGTCGTCCAGTTCGACCAATCTGCCTATGAAGATATACTTCATGAAGGGGGTGGCTCTCATTCCTCCTCTGTCCAGAACAACAAAAAGCTGCGTAAAGTGTGGATGCCTAAGACATCCTCTACCCTTCCTGCAAGCTCTCATTTTCTGATCAACAAGGTTGTGACAACACAGCCTACATGCCCTGTGTGTAAAAATATATCTCCCGTCTGTGACATGGCAGATAAGACTTCTTATAATGCCTCAGTGCCAATCCAGAAGTCTCAGACGCTCCTTGTGTGTAAAACTTTGTCTCTCATTTGCAACGTGGCAGACAAGACTTCTGGCAATGCCCCAGTGCCAATCCAGAAGTCTAAGATGTGCCATCCGTGTAAACTTTCATCTCCCATCTGTGACGTGGTAGACAAAATTTCTGGCAAGGCCTCAGTGCCAATGCAGAAATTTCAAATGCGCCCTGCGCGTAAAAATATATCTCCCATCTATGATAAGGCAGATAGACCCTTTGATTACATCAAAGGAAAACAAGTGGTGACTCTTCTAACCTCTAGGCTTTTACGCCCACAAGAGAAGAGAACTCCCACCTTAGAGATTACGCGGGACGCTGAAGGTCGTTTGAGGACTTTCCCTGTTTTACGCGAACCTGTGCAAAACTCCAAATTACGCCAGGATAAGTCTGTCCGCATAAAGAAGACCCGTTTCACGGGAAAATACGCTTCTCCGACCGATGATGGATCGTATGCTACTCACATGGGAGAACTACTATATTCCTATGGCAGAGAAAGGGTTATGGTTCCTAATCTCCATGCTCCTACTGATGTAAAAAGGCAGAATAAGCCTTCTTCTTCTTTTGTTAATCCCCCTGATTTGCATGATTTTTTGATCCAGAAAAGCAAAGACAGGGGATCTCCTAAAATTTCTATTATACCCCCTAGGGAATATTGTTGTAATAGTCATAAGGTTGTAATCAACTATTGCTGTTCTAAAGCAAAATGGTCAGTTTTTGACCGGTTGAACTACTCTTTGTCCTTACAGTAAGAAGAACCAACATTTGCGTCAGTAAACATGGCTTCGCATATTCCTAGAGGAAGGTCGAGTTCAAGACGTCATCCCTCTAGAACTCCAAGCCAAAGGAGAGTTGACAGACTGATCGAGACTTTTGAAGAAGGTGTTTTTTGAAACACTCGCTCGAGGTCACGACAATCAGCTTCATATTCTTCTGATTCTGATACTGGGGGTCGCCAGTTTTCTGAATTTGATGCTGAAAGTATAGATTAAATCTCTACAGAGATCTATACTAATCCCTCAGTGGCATTCAAAGAAATGAGAGTTTATGTTGTTGGAGATGAACATAAAGAAGCTTCCCCATCAGGAAGTACTGAACAACGCATCGCTGTATTGGAGGCATCACTTAAGGAGATGCATACCATGATGGAGAGTATGCGTCAAATGATGGTGACTCAACATACAGCTGCGATAGCTCAAACACCTATTCCTCCGACTCAACTATGTCTGGGGGTAGACATACCACTATCAAATGCAAGTCAGGAGCCGGTTCAAAATCAAGAATCAGCTGCTCCTCAACCTCTAAACCCTGAGAATGTATTACCTCCTGTTGGAGTTACAATACATCCGATCTCTTACCTCTGTTGTACCTTTCCCAACTGAAGATCCGATACAGGCAGTTCGGGAATTAAAAGCCCAATTTGATGCATTAAAGTATAAAGATCAGCTCAAGAAGTTGGAAATTAACCAGCCATATCCAGCTGCCTGGGATGAGATCCCTTTCCCCCCAAAATATAAACCACAGGCTATGGTTTTGTTTGAGGGAAAGACGTCACCAAGCCAGTACATGAACTACTTCAGCTTGATGACGGTATTGTTAAAGGAAAATAACGCCCTTCTCACTCGAGTATTTAAAGGCTGTCTGTCTGGAGTAGCTTGCCAATGGTATCGTAGTCTATCTGACAACTGTATTACTTCTTTTGAAGATTTTAAGACTCTATTCTTCGCTCGATTCTACGAGAGAGGAATGGACATGTCTATGTCATCACTCATTGAAGTAAAGCAGAAGGAAAAAGAAAATGTCCGTACATTCATTGAACGCTTTCGTCAGGCTACTTTACAGATGCCTCCTGGAGTTCCCGATTCTGCCTTGGTGGATATTTGCAAAAAGAACATTCTTCCACTGATCTCAGTATTCACGGGACCATATCAGTTTCGTGATTGGCCCTCATTTATCATATCGACAGTAGCCGTTGAAGACAACAGTCGGAAGTCTCGTGACAACGAAATTATGATCTCTACCTCTGATAGAGGGAAGCATTCATCTTCCAATAATGACCATACTCGTGGTTCAAAAGGGAAAGAAGCTCTGGCAATCAACACTTCCAGACAAAATACTCCGGTAACTACGCAGACGAATCCTGGGACTTCCAGACCTAAAGAAGAATATTCTTTTGACGACGATGTTATTCCAAGCATTTTTGATTATCTAGTCAAAAGTGGCAAGCTTACTCTACCAGAGATGAAGCGTCCTGTCACTACCACATTTTCTAGGAAACGATATTTTAGTCTTTTCCTATTTAATTAAATATTGCGCATGGTAAATAATTATTTGTTGTATTATTTAATTCTTGATAGATGTTATTTAATTATTTTGGACTTATATTAGTGGACCCAACTAGTTTAGTTTGGACCAATGGACCAACATGAATTAATTAGTTAGACTTGGCCCATTTAGAAAGCCCATTGTTAAGGAGATGGATTAAATTAATTAAATCATTAGACTAGAAGCTTCCTTCCTTAATTATTTCTTCATGAGAGGCCCCAAGGGGTATATTGGACATTTCATAATTACTTGGGGAAGGGGTAAGGCCGGCCTATTAAAAGAGGGGGGAAAATTCTCTCTCCTCTAATTTTTATTCCAAATCTAGATCTAGAATTTCCCACTCCCAAATTCCTTTCATTTCCATTCCAATTCTCTACCAAATTTATTCCAAATTCTTCCCAATTCACCGTTAAAAAGTTGAGAAGCAAGGATCTAGAAGGAGGAAGCAAGGATCTACAAAGAGGAGCAATGATCTACAATTTGGAAGCAATTTCATCTCAATTGAAGGTTTCATTGGGAATCCATCTTCCAATAGGTATAATTCAGTTTTTTCCTTTAAAATAGCTTCTAAATCTGAGATTTAATCATGTAAAATCAACCCATATGTATGTACTACCCATAGGACTTTGTTTTGTGTTCATAGGAGACCCATGGAGAAAGTTATGGTGCTTTTTGTGTCAATTTTATGGGAATTCCGAATTGACATTTTGTTGTGTGTGTCAATTGATCCTATAGATCAATTAGGCATGTGTTTATGTGTTTGGGGCTAGTGTCATGTCCACAATTGGGTACGTGTAGGTCGTATCCCAACAATTAGGTGATACGTATCGTTTTGGGGACTTTTCCTCCGACACGGGACTTTGTACATGTCGTATTTTGACACGGACACATAGATCTACATTTGACACTTTGATTTGGTTATAAATAATATTTGTAACTTGTTTGTGTCCTTCGGGGTACAATTGGTTGTGTGTTGGACTCGTGTCGCATGCGTATCCTAGATCTAGTGGGATATGGTGTGATACTCTCCAATTGTGTGTGTTTTGTATAGATCTAATTATTTATGCTTTAATTCTTGAATTATAATTAGTAAAGATATATAGTTGTTACATATTTATTTTAGTATATTTATTATAGTATTTATTGTAGCATAGATCTATATATTTTTGTGTACTAATATAATATATAAATATATATATGTAGCTTTCTTTACATGCATTTATATATGTTACAACTTGTTAATAAAATAAATTATATATAAATATTTTATAAAAATATTTATGTGGTTAAATGAATAATTATATTAATTATAATTATTATATAATTAATTGTATATTAATGAATATATTTTATGTGTGCTTCTAGCCATGTTAAATATGTACATTAATGCATAGATGTGTATTGTAGTTTTAATATTTATTTATATATATAGGATTATGTATATAGATATATATATTTATTTAATTGTTATATATATATATATATATATATTAATTGTTTTTAGCAACAGCAGCTATTAATGACAGATCCTGTCATTAATAACCTTGAGCAGCAGCAGCAGCCGCTGAAGCTATTAATGACAAATTTTGTCATTAAAAGCACAGCAGCGGCGGGAATGAGCAGCAGCGGCGACGAAAATTTTGGTGACAGTTGAGAACTGTCACCAATAAGTGACAACAGTGGGTTTTACACAGCAGCTTTGGCGACAGTTTTTCTGTGACGGTTCGAACTGTCACTAAAAGGCTGTTTATTGAAAATAAATATTTTCCACAGTTTTTTAGTGACAGTTAGGCAGTTTTGGGTTATATTTTATTTATAATATATTTATATATATATATGTATATATAAATGTATTTGTGGTGAGATATTATACTAGTATTGTTAATATATTAGTTTATATATAGTATATTATGTATTAGAGTAAATAATATACCTATATGTATCTTGAGCATTACTTTGTGTGGGTACCAAGATGGTTCAAAGCCATAATTCCTAATTATTGTATTTTAATATTCTACTTATTATACATTATTATTAATATATAGGTATTGTGAGATTTACCTTGGATTCACGTATCCTAAGATACGGTATCATAATATTTAAGGATGTAGTTTATGACTTAGATTTTAGTATTTTGATCCAAGTTTTTGGTACTAGACTTGTGCAACCTAGAAATAGATAGTTTGACCATAGTTGACCATGGTTGACTTTAGTTGACTTTAGAGTTGACCATAGTTGACTTTTGACTTAGAATTGACTTATTGACCTAGAAGTTGACTAGTTTAACTTGTTCTCTTTTCGGGACCTTATATTGATATTGTATTCCATATCTAGGTCTTCGAGGCACCGAGTCAGACATCTGTGAGACTGTTCATTGGACTTCAGGCGAGTACATTCTCTGATAGTTTCTCATTTATGATATCCTCTATGTTCACTGTATCTAGTGTAGATATCCATGTTCTCTTGACACTATGGTTACACGGATTGGTATATCCGGATCTCGTCATGAGATGTTATTCCTTGGTATATGGTGTATATGGTGCAAGTATTGTTTTATTGGTTATCTTGTACATGTACAGATACCGATTTTCGGGAGGAGTCGCTCTCTTCTTGGAGAATCTAGTGCCATAACATACCGTAGTTGGATCTATTATACCAGTCGGGGGTGGAGAGTATTAGTATAGATATGTGATCAATATCCCTATTGAATAAAGTACAGATTACAGAATAGTGTTGATCATACACAGCACGTATGATTAGCCAGGCCGTATTGCATCTTGCCCAAGCCGATCACATGTTAAGCTAGTACTCACACACTTAGTCATTAGTATTATTGTTTTATTGGCATATTGTTCATTATTGTATTTATTTCCAGTATTTTCTTATTGTATATATATCTCTTGTATCTATTGTGCATCTTGTTTATCCACAGCTATTTACTATTACATAGTTTTTATCATTAATTAGAACTGCTGTTAGAGATGTACTCTGCTCCTTTCCTGACTGGATATATTTTTCCAGATGACACTAAGGAGTGGTACCCTACCTATTATGGACCCCAGGATATTGTGGGTTTAGATTCTGAGACCCTGGCTCAAGAGGGACTTATCCTAACTGAGACAGTTGACCCTGGAGTTGTAGCCTCGTAGTATTCTTTTGTACTGGATTTGTCTCCAGCTTATTTCTTTATTCTTCAGACTCATTGATGTATTATTTTAGACTCATGAGTTGTATTGTGACTATTCTATTCTTTATCTGATTCGTGCTCATTTCTATCTTAGTTCTGTGATTGAGTATACTATCCTTATTGGTGGTTTATTATATTGTAAGATAGATTATCTAGACAGCGTTCTACCGCCGATTCTGTGGCGTAGGCTGGGCGTTGTTTCCGACTAGTACCCTTACACCGGGTGCGGGTCGTGACACATTTTTGGTGGTGGTCCATGCAGGTCCTGCTTCACAAAGTATGTGATGTTGTGGTAGTACGACAACTTAGTTGTACTACTACGAGCCTGCGATAGGATATAGGATATAGGCTGAGATACTCAATCACATCTAGGAAAATTCTTTTGATTGAGCTATTCTCCTTTGATACTGATACTTGATCTCTTAATCTGTCCTTTCCTTGATGTCTTACATCTTGTGCCATATTGATTCTTTCTTTCGCATTGTCTCAGGATGCCGCCTAAGACTAGATCACAGCAGGGGAGAGCAGTTTCTTAGAGGTTTGCGACATCCCGAGGGCCTGCACCAGTCACTTCTCCGGTGATTGGAGTGTCAGCTGCTTTCGGAGGTCCACCACCTACTCAGAGGACTGTGCCAGCTGTATCTGAGGGGCTTCCACCTCCACCTCCTGTGCCAGCAGAGGCGTCACAGATGTTTACACTGTTTTGTGAGATGCTCGAGGCACAGAGGGCTCAGTCAGAGGCACATCAGAGGCAGACTGACGTTCTACGGCAGGGCATCGAGAGTGCTCATCAGCTTGCTCGTGCTGTAGTGAGAGAGGAGTTCCGGTCCAGCAGCAGGTTGTTCCTCAGGTTGCTCAGCTTCGACCAGGCAACATTCAGGACTTCAAAAAACTGGAGCCTAGGGTTTTCAAGGGGACGGAGGGCATATGTCTATGCTGATGATTGGCTCGAGGACATTGAGCGTCTTATGAGGGTGTCCCATCTTTCTGAAGATCTGAAGGTTGAGGCAGTAGGACTTCAACTGTTCGACGTCGCTCGCACTTGGTTCAGGAATGAGCCAGTTCTGGTTGACGTAGGACAATCTTGGGAGGTATTCAAGGACCTTTTCAAGAAGAAGTTTTTCGCCCGGATAGACAGGCTTGACTTAGGGAGACAATTTGAGAGTCTCATTCAGGGGAGCATGTCTGTGGTGGAATACGCTGCGGAGTTCGGTAGGTTGAGCCAATTTGCAGAGTATCTGGTGAGAGAACCGGAGGTTCGAGCTATTCGTTTCTGTGAGGGTCTAAACTGGGAAGTGAAGATTCTCATTCCGTCTTTTTATGAGACATACTCGGAGATACTTGCGGAGGCACGCAAGGTTGAGCGGGATTTGGGTTTGAAGACCAAGAGAGACCGTGATTCTTTTCTGGGGGCCAACGGCAGTGCAATATCTGCCAAACGTCCTCATTTTCAGTCCAGACCTTTCCAGCAGCCACAACAGAACCAGACTCCAGTTAGAGCACCTTTTCACCAGGCACCTCAGCAGCAGAGACAGTTACAACAAGCTCCATGCAACTACTGCAAGAAGCCCGGCAGGCTAGGAGTTTGTTTGTATTATGGTACTGAAGGGCATCAATCGAGGGAGTGTCCTCGTCGTGCAGTTCAGGGAGCAGCTCCAGCTCCGAGGGCACAGACGAGACCACCTGCAGCACAGCCAAGGGGACCGCTTCCGACACAGCAGCAGCATTTTGTCCAGCATCAGCAGCAGGGAGGTGCTCGACAGGGACGAGCGTTTGCTATGACCGTCGAAGAGGAGAAACCCACCGGAGATGTCATCGCAGGTTCTATTCTTCTTGATTCTATTCCAGCTTTAGCTTTGTTTGATAGTGGTGCTTCCCATAGTTTTGTATCTGTTTCTTTTGCTCTAAAGCATGGTTTGGTAGCTGAGTCTTTGGTTATGACTTGCAAGATCATGACCGGGGGAGGCATTATCCAGGTTAATGATATTTGCAAGGATCGGAGTATTACTCTGGGAGGCCGGGAGTTGAGTGCGTGTCTACTTGTAATGCCACTTCCGAGCTACGATATTGTACTCGGGATGGATTGGTTGAGTAGGCACCGTGCTAGCATAGATTGTAGAGGAGAAAGAGTTTTGTTTGGTCCGCCAGGAGAGCCAGAGTTTGAGTTTGCTAGAGGAGCTGCAGAGCAGGGAGAAGGCATTATTTGTGGAGCTATGGTGGAAGACAAGGAGTTACCGCATCCATTAATAGCGGAATTCTTGGATGTGTTTTCTGAGGAATTGCCAGGATTACTGCCAGATCGAGATGTTGAATTTTTTATAGACTTGGTGCCAGGTGCAGAACCAATTTTGCAGCATGTCTATAAAGTAAACAATAGCGAGCTGGTCGAGTTGAAGAAGCAGGTGGACGAATTGCAGGATAAGGGGTTTATCAGATCGAGTTCTTCACCATTGGGAGCCCCGGTATTGTTTGTGCCGAAGAAGGATGGATCGGTGCGCATGTGCATTGATTACAGGGCTTTGAATAATCTCACTATCAAGAATAAGTATCCTTTGCCACGGATTGATGATCTGTTTGATCAATTGGGTGGTGCCAAGGTATTTTCTAAGATAGATTTGAGATCAGGCTACCATCAGGTGAAGGTGAAGCCGGAGGACATACCGAAGACTGCTTTTAGAACTCGGTATGGTCAGTACGAGTTTATGGTGATGCTGTTTGGTTTGACTAATGCACCAGCGGTCTTTATAAACTTGATGAACAAGGTGTTCCACCAGTACCTTGACAAGTTCGTGGTGGTGTTCATTGACGACATACTCATATACTCGAGGACACCGGAGGAGCATGAGGAGCATTTGAGGATTGTGTTGGATGTGCTGAGGAAGGAGAAGCTGTATGGGAAGTTGTCCAAGTGTGAGTTTTTCTTAGAAAAGGTAGAGTTCTTGGGGCATGTTGTGACTGGTGAAGGTATTTCAGTGGATCCGAAGAAGATTTTAGCAGTAGAATCTTGGAAGACTCCGAGTTCAGTAGCAGAGATCAGGAGTTTCTTGGGATTGGCAGGCCACTACAGGAAGTTTGTACAAAATTTTTCGAGGATTGCCGAGCCGATGACCAGACTCACAAGGAAGGATGTGGAGTTTGTTTGGACGGAGGATTGCCAGGTTGCTTTTGAGGAATTGAAGAAGAAGTTGACGTCTGCTCCTATTTTGATGTTGCCATCAGGGTCCGGAGGATTTACTATTTATAGTGATGCATCGGGGAAGGGTTTAGGTTGTGTCCTTCAGCAGCATGGGAAAGTGATTGCCTATGCATCCAGGCAATTGCATCCTCATGAAAAGAACTATCCTACCCATGATTTGGAGTTGGCAGCCGTCATATTCGCCCTAAAGTTGTGGAAACATTATTTGTACGAAGAGCGTGTGGAGATCTTCACAGACCACAAAAGCTTGAAGTACGTTTTCACGCAGAAGGAGTTGAACATGAGGCAGCGTCGGTGGTTAGAACTGATGAAGGATTTTGATATCTCTTTGCAATATCATCCTGGAAAAGCCAATGTAATTGCCGATGCTTTGAACAGGTATCCGGTAGCTATGTTCTTGACACGGGATCGATATTTGTTGGAGGACTTGGAGAGCTTGGGCATTAAGGTGATTGTTCCTGGGTATGCTATGCAGATGTGGGGATTGCAGATACACTCAGATTTGATGGACAGGATCAAGGAAGCACAGTATGATGATGTATCTCTGAGGAGTATCAGAGCTCAGGTGAGAGCAGGATTGGAGGATGATTTTACTATTGCAGAGGATGGATCTTTGAGGCTTGGAGTTAGATTGTGTGTGCCTAGTGGGGAGTTGCGAGAGGAAGTATTACAGGAAGTGCATCGCTCTCAGTATTCCATACATCCAGGTGCTAACAAGATGTATCGGGATATGCGAGAGAATGTGTGGTGGTATGGCATGAAGAGGGAAGTGACACAGTTTGTATCCAGATGCTTAGTGTGCCTGCAGGTAAAAGCCAAGAGGCAGAGGCTAGGAGGTTTACTTCAGCCATTACCCATTCCAGAGTGGAAGTGGGAACACATTACTATGGATTTTGTGTCCGGACTTCCACGATCTCCAGGAGGGAAGGACGCGATTTGGGTCATTGTTGATAGGTTGACCAAGTCGGCCCATTTCTTGCCTTTCAAAGTGGGTTTGTCTACGGAGAAGCTGGCAGAGATGTATGTGAGACAGATCGTTAGGATACATGGAGTTCCCGTCAGCATAGTCTCAGATCGAGATAGTCGTTTCACTTCTCATTTCTGGAGGAGTCTGCAGGAAAGTTTGGGCACTCATCTCAAATTCAGTACTGCATATCATCCCCAGACAGATTGGCAATCATAGAGGACTATCCAGACTCTCGAGGATATGTTGCGCACTTGTGTACTAGATTTCGGGGGTTCTTGGGAGGACCATCTCCATTTGGTAGAGTTTGCTTACAACAACAGTTACCAGGCCAGTATAGAGATGTCACCTTTTGAAGCTCTATATGGTCGGAGGTGTCGTACTCCTTTGTCTTGGGACGATGTTGGAGAGAGAGTTTTGCTTGGGCCAGAGATGGTTGTGGATGCAGCAGAGAAGGTTCAGTTGATCAGAGACAGACTTCGAGTGGCGCAGGACAGACAGCGGCATTGGGCCGATAGCCATCGGAGACCTTTGGAGTTTGAGGTATAGTTTAGATTTTGTTTGTGCTTATTTTTGTTTGTTATAGACTAAGTTCTTAATATGGTGTTTTGTTCTAGGTGGGTAGTTTGGTGTTTCTGAGGATTTCTCCGACACGAGGCACGATTCGCTTCGGTGGAGGCGGGAAGCTTAGTCCGCGATTCATCGGACCTTTCACTATTCTAGAGAGGGTCGGTGCAGTTGCTTATAGACTAGACTTGCCACCTGCATTGGAGGAAGTGCACAATGTGTTTCATGTGTCACAGTTGAGACGATACGTGGCAGATCCTAGTCATGTATTGGATCACTCGGAGATAGAGGTGGGCCCTACTCTTAGCTATCCAGAGCAGCCAGTTGAGATTCTGGATCGGAGAGAGAAGGTGCTGAGGAACCAGACTATTTCTTTGGTGCGCGTCGCATGGAGGCATCACTCTCCGGGGGAGTCTACCTGGGGGAGAGAGGATGAAATGCGAGAGCGTTATCCATATTTATTTGTACCTTGAGGTATATTATTTCCTAGTTATGTTTTGTTAATTGTTATGTTCTGTTCATTAGTTAGTTGTGATTCTTTAGTTCTGTTCTGTGATTTTCTGGGGGTAGTTTTCGTCTTTGAATTTCGAGGACGAAATTATTTTAAGGAGGGTAGACTTGTCACTACCACATTTTCTAGGAAAGGGTATTTTAGTCTTTTCCTATTTAATTAAATATTGTGCATGGTAAATAATTATTTGTTGTATTATTTAATTGTTGTTAGATATTATTTAATTATTTTGGACTTATATTAGTGGACCCAACTAGTTTAGTTTGGACTAATGGACCAACATGAATTAATTAGTTAGACTTGGCCCATTTAGAAAGCCCATTGTTAAGGAGATGGATTAAATTAATTAAATCATTAGACTAGAAGCTTCCTTCCTTAATTATTTCTTCATGAGAGGCCCCAAGGGATATATTGGATATTTCATAATTGCTTAGGGAAGGGGTAAGGCCGGCCTATTAAAAGAGGGGGGGAAATTCTCTCTCCTCTCATTTTCATTCCAAATCTAGATCTAGAATTTTCCACTCCCAAATTCCTTTCATTCCCATTCCAATTCTCCACCAAATTCTTTCCAAATTTTTCCCAATTCACCATTAGAAAGTTGAGAAGCAAGGATCTAGAAGGAGGAAGCAAGGATCTACAAAGAGGAGCAAGGATCTACAATTTGGAAGCAATTTCATCTCAATTGGAGGTTTCATTGGGAATCCATCTCCCAATAGGTATAATTCAGTTTTTACCCTTAAAATAGCTTCTAAATCTGAGATTTAATCATGTAAAATCAACCCATATATATGTACTACCCATAGGACTTTGTTTTGTGTTCATAGGAGACCCATGGAGAGAGTTATGGTACTTTTTGTGTCAATTTTGTGGAAATTCCGAATTGATATTTTGTTGTATGTGTCAATTGATCCTATAGATCAATTGGGCATGTGTTTATGTGTTTGGGGCTAGTGTCATGTCCACAATTGGGTACGTGTAGGTCGTATCCCAATAATTAGGTGATACGTGTCGTTTTGGAGATTTTTCCTCCGACACGGGACTTTGTACATGTCGTATTTTGACACGGACACATAGATCTACATTTGACACTTTGATTTGGTCATAAATAATATTTGTAACTTGTTTGTGTCCTTCGGGGTGCAATTGGTTGTGTGTTGGACTCGTGTCGCATGCGTATCCTAGATCTAGTGGGATACGGTGTGATACTCTCCAATTGTGTGTATTTTGTATAGATCTAATTATTTATGCTTTAATTCTTGAATTATAATTAGTAAATATATATAGTTGTTACATATTTATTTTAGTATATTTATTATAGTATTTATTGTAGCATAGATCTATATATTTTTGTGTACTAATATAATATTTAAATATATATATATGTAGCTTTCTTTACATGCATTTATATATGTTACAACTTATTAATAAAATAAATTATATATAAATGTTTTATAAAAATATTTATGTGGTTAAATGAGTAATTATATTAATTATAATTATTATATAATTAATTGTATATTAATGAATATATTTTATGTGTGCTTCTAGCCATGTTAAATATGTACTTTAATGCATGGATGTGTATTGTAGTTTTAATATTTATTTATATATTTAGGATTATGTATATAGATATATATATTTATTTAATTGTTTTATATATATATATATTGGTTTATATATTAATATATATATATCTATATATATTAATTGTTTTTAGCGATAGTAGCTATTAATGACAGATCCTGTCATTAATAACCTTGAGCAGCAGCCGCTGAAGCTATTAATGACAAATTCTGTCATTAAATGCACAGCAGCGGCGGGCGGGAATGAGCAGCAGCGGCGACAAAAATTTTGGTGATAGTTGAGAACTGTCACCAATAAGTGACAACAGTGGGTTTTACACAGCAGCTTTGGCGACAGTTTTTCTGTGATGGTTCGAACTGTCACTAAAAGGCTGTTTATTGAAAATAAATATTTTCCACACAGTTTTTCAGTGACAGTTAGGCAGTTTTGGGTTATATTTTATATATATTATATTTATATATATATATATATGTATATATAAATGTATTTGTGGTGAGATATTATACTAGTATTGTTATTATTTTTAATTATATAATATATTAGTTTATATATAATATATTATGTATTAGAGTAAATAATATACCTATATATATCTTGAGCATTATTTTGTGTGGGTACCAAGATGGTTCAAAGCCATGATTCCTAATTGTTGTATTTTAATATTCTATTTTTTATACATTATTATTAATAAATAGGTATTGTGAGATTTACTTTGGATTCACGTATCCTAAGATACGGTATCCTAATATTTAAGGATGTAGTTATATGACTTAGATTTTAGTATTTTGATCCAAGTTTTTGGTACTAGACTATTGCAACCTAGAAATAGATAGTTTGACCATAGTTGACCATAGTTGACTTTAGTTGACTTTAGAGTTGACCATAGTTGACTTTTGACTTAGAATTGACTTATTGACCTAGAAGTTGACTAGTTTAACTTGTTCTCTTTTCGGAACCTTGTATTGATGTTGTATTCCATATCTAGGTCTTCGAGGCACCGAGTCAGACATCTGTGAGACTGTTCATTGGACTTCAGGCGAGTACATTCTCTGATAGTTTCTTATTTATGATATCCTCTATGTTCACTGTATCTAGTGTAGATATTCATGTTCTCTTGACACTATGGTTACTCGGATTGGTATATCCGGATCTCGTCATGAGATGTTATTCCTTGGTATATGGTATATATGGTACAAGTATTTTCATTGGTTATCTTGTACATGTACAGATACCGATTTTCGGGAGAAGTCGCTCTCTTCTTGGGGAATCTAGTGCCATAACATACCGTGGTTGGATCTATTATACCAGTCGGGGATGGGGAGTATTAGTATAGATATGTCATCAATATCCCTATTGAATAAAGTACAGATTATAGAATAGTGTTGATCATACACAGCACGTATGATTAGCCAGGCCGCATTGCATCTTGCCCAAGCCGATCACATGTTAAGCTAGTACTCACACACTTAGTCATTAGTATTATTGTTTCATTGGCATATTGTTCATTATTGTATTTATTTCCAGTATTTCCTTATTGTATATATATCTCTTGTATCTATTGTACATCTTGTTTATCCACAGCTATTTACTGTTACATAGTTTTTATCATTAATTAGAACTACTGTTAGAGATGTACTCTGCTCCTTTCCTGACTGGATATATTTTTCCAGATGACACTGAGGAGTGGTACCCTACCTATTATAGACCCCAGGATGTTGTGGGTTTAGATTCTGAGACCCTGGCTTAAAAGGGACTTATCCCAACTGAGACAGTTGACCCTGGAGTTGTAGCCTCGTAGTATTCTTTTGTACTGGATTTGTCTCCAGCTTATTTCTTTATTCTTCAGACTCATTGATGTATTATTTTAGACTCATGAGTTGTATTGTGACTATTCTATTCTTTATTTTATTCGTGCTCATTTCTATCTTAGTTTTGTGATTGAGTATACTATCCTTATTGGTGGTTTATTATATTGTTAGATAGATTATCTAGACAGCGTTCTACCGCCGATTCTGCAGCGTAGGCTGGGCGTTGTTTCCGACTAGTACCCTTACACCGGGTGCGGGTCGTGATACGTCCAAATGAAGTCGGCAGTACAAATAATCCTAAGTACTGTATTTTCCACAGATACATACATCACCCCACAAAGACGTACTATGTACTAAAAAGAAAAATCCAGGAGTTAATCGACGCCAAAGTCATCACTTTGCGTAATAACGAGAAGACGATCACTGCAAACATGATCTCACTCCAATTTGGCAATTTTCCCTTTCAAGAAGTACCGGATGGTGTGGTACCTATTCCACGAGCAATGATGGATATTGTTAATCTCCCTCCTGCTAGGGGTCAAAATCCAAATTTAGTGCCCCAAACTACCAGGCGTGGAGAGATCATGTGGGTTCACCCTGATCTAGTATCAGAACTTGAGGAAGAGACTAAAGCTGCTAAGGCTAAGTCCAAGAAGAACTAAAGATGTAAACCATGTCATATGGTTGGAATATCCCCGACATCGGAGAAAGAGGCTTTAGCAACCAGAACACGGTCAGGGAAAGCCTACCTCAAAGAATATGGGGGAAACCAGGAGGAAGCAACGATAGACACTTCAGCTACCAAACCTCCAGAACCTGAACCTGTTATACTAGAGGCAGGTCCTTCCAAATCAACTTATGTGGACAAAGGAAAACAAAAAGAAGTTCGTTTCGATAAACCTTTGAAGAATATTAAAAACAAAGATTTAGAGAAACCTTATAACTTCGACATGTTGGCTCAGTTGGCTAATACTCCAGCCAGATTGTCCATTTTTGAGCTACTTCGGCTATCCAAAGACACGCGTCAAGCCTTGAGTGAAGCATTAATGCAAGCAGATGTATGCTTGACTCAGCTCAAGTACCCTAATAAAGAGCCTATGGCATGTCCTCAATGCCATAGTGTGATGGATGTGGTCCCTAACATCACTTTCACTCAAGAGGACATGTTGTTGAAACATAACAAACACGATAGGCCTCTTAATTACACAGGATACGTCTGCTCAATTGAGGTAGACCGGATTCACATAGATCCGTGATTGTCGATCAGTATTATCCCTCATAGTCTGCTAAGACAGTTGAGAATTCCTACCAGTGAACTGGCTTACACTACCACTACAATTGTGGGCTTCAATGCCAGGAAAAGCAGGCCGTTGGGAAAGATTCGTCTGAGGATCCAGATTGGTGACCTTAGATCATTGGCTACATGCTACGTCATTGTTCAGAGGTGTCTTACAATATTCTGTTGGGTAGACCATGGATCCATGATCACAATATTGTTCCTTCAACTCTACATCAATGTTTTAAATATGTAGATGCTCAAGGAACAGTGAAGACAGAATTCGCTGATCTCAATCCGTTCAAAGGAGTTAAGTCCTACTATTCTGATGCCATGTTGTGCACCCAAGACTACTTGAAAGAGGTGTCATGCAAAATGGAGGAAGAATCCCACCAGGAGCCAGGAGAACCATCTGCTGAGCAACCTTTGTCGATCCAAGTGAAAGGGCGGGTTACCCGTCCAAAAGTCTCGGAACCTATGACTATTCACTTGGGCATAACAAGGTCGGGAGGAGGAAATGATCCTTTAGTGATCGATCTGAACAAAAAACCTCCACCTTTGGTTATTGACCTTAGGCGCAACAAGCAGCTATCTGATGTAAATAGGGACGCATTTGCTGTTGATAATAAAGATTCTCTTTTCCAGTACACTGACGCCCAATTTCCTAATCAGGAATCTTCTCCTCATAAAGATATAGAACCCATAGCACAAAAATTCATGGAAGCTATAGACTTCTATCATCCATATGTGTGGGAAGTAGCATCAACATCTAATATCATCACGACATATGGGCCAAATGAAGATTCTATCTTTATTGTTCCACCTACTCGCAATGATCAGCATCCAATAGTCTTCGGTCGAACGCAAAATAGACCAATTGTACAAGAGGATTCTCCCGAGTCTGATGTTGGGAAAATATAAATCCACAGATATAGACCACAGGCTTTGAAGATTATGCAAAACATGGGTTATGATTTGAAGTTGGAGCCAGGCCTCAACTATGGAAAAGGCAGAAGAATGCCGTTGCATGGTGACCCTTACTGTCAGTAAACTCATTTCAGGTTAGGGTATACCACATCTCTAGCAACTTTAAACAACTCTGAGTCAAGTGATGAGACCATTTCCTCTTCTCAAGATGATTTGTCATCCTCCTATTCAGATGATGAACTCGAACTGGCATTATCAGTAAATATAGTGTTGACAGATTCCCTCGAAACAAAGGAACAAGAATCTGAACCATTTAAAAATAAACCTTGGACACAGCAAATGGATACACAATAGGAACTCCGGTTCGAACAAAAAGAACCTCCCACTGAAGATAAGGTTATCCAAGTCAATATTGGGGATAAATTTTTACCAAAGTCGATATTTATCAGTAACAATCTTTCTAAAAAAGAAAGAGAAGAAATGATCCAGCTGATAAAAGAATATATCGATGTCTTTGCTTGGAATTATGGGGATATGCCAGGTCTTGATCCAAAAGTGGCTACCCAAAAACTCAACATATTGTCCAATTCAAAGCCTGTAAAGCAACACCAACGCCGGTTCCGCCCAGATATGATGGATGCCATTAAAGCTGAAATCAGGAAAATAATAGCCTGCGGGTTCATCTGGAAAGAACAACATCCTGATTGGGTCGCTAATGTTGTCCCGGTTATGAAGAAAAATGGAAAAGTGCGTGTTTGTATCGACTTCCAATATCTAAATGGGGCCTGCCCTAAAGATGGGTTCCTTCTTCCCATTACAAACGTCACGATCGATAATACGTGTGGTTTTGAGCGCATGTCTTTCGTGGACGGATTTTCAGGATACAATCAAATTAAGATAAATCCTAAAGATGAGAAGCATTCTGCTTTTCGTACACCATTGGGTGTATATTGCTATACAGTCATGCCGTTTGGATTGAAGAATGCCAGGGCTACATATCAACGAGCTATGAGTAACATATTCCACGAGCACCTACACAAAATGGTGGAATGTTACGTAGATGATATTGCTGTCAAAAGCCGCCTCAAGGATAATCACATCCAAGACTTGAAGACGATATTTGATTTGATGCGCCAACATCAACTCAAAATGAACCCTACAAAGTCCTTTCTTGGTGTATCCAGTGACAAATTTTTGGGATTTGTCATTACTGCTAAAGGCATTCAAGTTGACCCTGATAAAGTAGAAGCTATCCTAGAAATACGACTGTCCCGTAATCTGAGAGAACTTAGGGGATTTCAAGGTCGTCTAGCTTATATCAGGAGATTCATATCCAACCTCTCTGGGAGATGTCAACCTTTTTCTCGTCTAATGAAGAAAGATGTGTCATTCGTATGGGACGAAGCCTGTCAGCAAGCGTTTAATGATATCAAATGCTATCTTACTAATCCTCCAGTTCTGGTGCCTCCCGTCATAGGAAGACCATTTTTGCTGTATGTTCGAGCAATGGATCATTCTTTAGGGGCTCTCCTCGCACAAAAAAACAACGAGGGTCATGAACAGGCTATATACTATCTAAGCAGGATGATGATCGGAGCAGAACACAGGTATAACCCAGTCAAAAAAGAATGCTTGGCCCTAATGTTTGCCATTCAGAAGATGCGACATTACGTGACGGGCCAAACTATTCATATCATCTCCAGAGTCAATCAACTTCGGGTATTGATGAATAAACCAAGTA
Organism: Iris macrosiphon; assembly: GCA_036927795.1. Lineage (NCBI taxonomy): Eukaryota > Viridiplantae > Streptophyta > Magnoliopsida > Asparagales > Iridaceae > Iris > Iris macrosiphon. The sequence continues at coordinate 92,566,707 of JAYESA010000019.1, read as the reverse complement.
TCCTTAATTCCTGACTCGCGACTTGGGTAATGCTATTGATACCGTATGATATGGTGTACGTCCCTCAGAAGTCCATGAAAGGCCAAGCCTTGGCTGATTTCTTAGCTTGCCATCCAATTCCAGAAACCTCCAAATTATATGATGACATTCCCGACGAAGTTGCAGAATGTAATTCGGCAACGGAAGGTGATACATAGCAGCTATTCTTTGATGGTGCTTCCAGAACTGGTCCCAAGGGAAACGTAGTTTCAGGAGTAGGGATTGTTCTGGTGACTCCTGATAAACTCGTAATCTATCATATTCTCTTAGTGAACCATGCTCTAATAAAGTGGTAGAGTATAATGATCTATTGATTGGGCTTCAAGTTGCTAAAGAATTGGATGTTGAATACTTGGAAGCTTTTGGTGATTCTCAGCTGATCGTCAATCAGGTCAGAGGAATATATGAAGTCCGCAATCCAAACCTCATTCCTTATTACCGAACAACGATCAAGATAGCAATGTCCTTTAAAGGATTCTTCTTAGAACTTGTTCCTCGATCTCAAAATTTGGAAGCTGATGCTCTGGCCAGTCTAGCTGCAGATCTAGCTATTCCTATAAGAAGGCAGAATTTGGGGATCCTTCTTAACAGAGATTTGTTTTGTGTGAAAAATAATTTTCACATAGAATGCAGCTATGTTATAAATACGGTTCCTTCTAAGAGAGATTGGAGAAGTCCCTTTATAGACTTTGGGTCATATGGAATCTTACCAGAGGATCCTAAAGAAGAAGCATCTATCAAAAGACGATCGCTACGTTTCTATTTTGATGCTTCTTCACAAAGTTTGTATCACCGAGCATATGATGGACTACTGTTACGATGTCTTTCTGATTAGGATGCAAGGCGGGTTATCCAAGAAGCTCACGATGGAGTATGTGGAGCACATCAACCTAGTCCTAAGTTATAGGATCGTATCAGGAGGATGGGCTACTACTGGCCTACTATGATTGCAGATGCCGTAAAATATGTAAGATAATGCAAAGCCTGTCAGGTTCATGCAGATTTCATACATCAACCTTCTGAATATTTATATCCTACTATTGCATCATGGCCCTTTGAAGCTTGGGGTATGGATATCATTGGTCCTATTAATCCTTCATCTTCTAGAGGACATCGGTTTATATTGTCTATCACTGACTATTTCTCTAAATAGGCGGAGGCAATTCCTCTTGCTGAGGTAAAGACATCCAATGTGATCAGCTTTATCAAGCATCATGTCATTTATCGCTTTGAGATACCCCGAAGGATAATTCATAACAATGGGCCTCAATTCATCAGTCAAGCGTTTCACCAATTTTACGATAAGAATCGGATACAAAATATGGCCTCAACGGCATATAATCCTGCTGCTAATGGTTTGGCGGAAGCCTTCAACAAAACCATCATCAAACTCTTAAAGTAGTTTATCTCTTCAAACAAAAGAGATTAGAACAAGAAATTAGGGGAATGTCTGTGGGCATACCGCACAACGGTACGAACACCAACGGGTTGTACCCTATTTTCATTAGTTTATGGGTGTGAAGCAGTTCTCCCTATTGAAATTCAGATTCCATCACTCAGAATAGCAGTAGCTAATGAGCTGACTCAGGAAAATAATGATCGTTTAAGACTTCAAGAGCTAGAAGGGTTAGACGAGAAACGCCTTCAAGCTCAACAGCGCATTGAGTTCTACCAAGCACGCATCTCCAGAGCTTTTAATCAAAAAGTGAAAGAAAGAGTGTTCAAAGTTGGTGAGCTAGTTTTAGCTGTGAAGAGGCTAATGATTATTACACATAAAAGTAAGGGGAAATTCCAGCCCAAATGGGAGGGCCCTTATGTGATTGAAACAACATTTTCAAATGGCGCTTACAGATTAGCCAAACATAATAGAGATTTGATAATGGCTCCTATCAACGACAAATTCTTGAAGAAGTATTATGCTTGATCTTCTTTGCTTAAAGGGGTATGGTGAAGATTTTATTCTGACGATACTACATACAACGATTAGCTGAATCATATTCTATCATGTTCTTATAACCTCTGAATAGATATGTTTAACTAATTTGAAACTTCAAAACCTATCACGTCAATATTACCTCTGATAGTATTTTGTTTACAAATTTAGTTGGATCATATTCTATCATGTTCATATTACCTCGGAATAGATATATCCAGCTAAACCTTTCCAAAAGTATATCATGTCCATATTACCTTTGATATCACTTTCATCTTAGCCTATCATTTATATTGATGGGTCCACAAAATCAAAAAATGTATCTTTATTATCTCTGAGAAAATAAGGAGCAAAAAGTAAAAAGGTACATCATTGGGGAGGAGCAGTTAAATCGCGGATCTATTGTGCCAAAGAAATCATCCTCTCATTCCTGGAGTTTAAAATGTTGGTGCGAGCCAGTTCCAGCCTTGCTTCATCATTGCTCAAGAGAGATAGTTCGGACAGAGAATCAACAAAACTTGCGTGGATGACACCCACATGTGTCAAGTTTTATTGAGTTGTCTTTACTTGGCCCTCCAATACATCATGAACTAGCGACGCTTTGAGAAGCCTTTCCCTTGTTTGAGCAAGTTCAGCTTCCAATTCTCGAACCCTCACTTCATATTTGTCACGCCGCAGTCCCAAAATACGTAGGACTAGGAATACGTAACACGCCCAGCCGTATGTATATGAACTCCAATATATGGAAACCATATACACACGTACGCTGTATATGAATGTCCAATCCACCAGTGGTAATATACTGTCACAACAAGTCACACAAAATCTATATCTCATCTACAGCACAATATAATCAGTAGGAATAAAGAGATGAATAATAACTGAATATCGAAGATAAGTATCAAGTCTGATAGTCGGGTGAAAAAAAATCTACTACAAAACGACTATACTTAAGTAGTAACAAAATCTCTAAACAACGTCAATAAATCACAGATACTCTGAGGGTAAGATCTCCTCAGCCTGGAAGGTAGCGTCAGGTCCAGGTCCGTACACCTGTGGATACTCCTGCTCGTCCATATCTAGAAAGGGACCAGGTCCTCAGAGGAACATAACAAGATACATAATAACATGCCAATAAAGTACTCAAATATAAACATCCAATGGGTCGCCTAACCGTCTAAGTGAATGCAGTTTGAGAACAACTTTCCAACACGTGGGCTATCTGGCCAATAAATGGGATTGGCATGATTCTCTCGGAGAATCAGGGGCCTACCAGCATATCGTCTTTCGAACGGCAAAGGTCGCCTGCAATATAAAATATAGTGGTCGTCATCACCCGTTCTCCGGTGGAGAATCCGGGGAGCCCAAATGCCTTACTTGTTGTTCTCCCCACCCCATGCTCTAAGCATGCCACATCCATGACACGATAAAACCTCTAAATAACTGCCAGGTCTACTAGCATACAAAGTTTCTATCAGCAGTCATCCCTAACGCACGGCTTATACGTACATGCTGCCAACCCAATACGTAGTCCGGGATCTATATGAGACTCACAACTTGTGTAACAACTGTGTCACGGCCAATGAACCTAATGATGCTCCATAATACTGGGGTGGTCTCATAAAGTAGGTCCAAAAATCTACAAAATAAACATCTATATAAGCAGAATTAAACATGCATGTATCAGGTGGAATATAAATAATAGTACGATGGCAAGGTATACTTGCCAAGCAAAAGTTCTGTATAGTGCACGCGTCCACAACAGTGTTTTAGTTTGTTGTAAGAAGAAGTGGGGTTAGGGTTTAGAAGAGTTGTAATATATATAGAGATAAGAGGTGGTGGGGGTCACTTAATGGTTAAGAAATTACTGCCGCTGCTGTTTCTTCCTATCATTAGTTTTGGTTGCGGTTGGGGAGAGTTTAGTAATAACAAAGAGATAAGAGGCGGTGGAATGAGGCGATGGTGTTTGTTTTACGCGGGGTATAGGAAATTAAGCGGTGGAGTTCTACTTTACGTGCGGAGTTGTTTTACGCGCGGGGTTTAAACTTTACGCGCGGAGAAGGAATGAAAGAGAAGTTGGGTTTTGCTACTGCTGCTGATATTTTCTACGCGGGTTTGGGTGCAAGCGGGTAGTGGGTTTAGGAGTTGCGGTTTGGGTTTGATCCAATAGGAATTCTATATATATATATATCAATACATAGAAAACTCTAAAAATTATATTGGTGCATACGGTTAAGCCAGCAACTGTTCAAAGGGTCTCCTACATGGAATAAATTAGAAAAAAAATTATAATGGCTCCATAAATCCTCTAATTGTATAAATACCTCAAATAAAAATTTTAAAAAATCTATTCCCTCTATTTAGCTCATAATTACTAAATAAATTAAATAATTAGTTAAATAATAATAAATACGATTTTCAGAATTACGGGTTTTACAATATCCCTCACATTCGGCACCACACTGGGCTAGCTGAGGAATACTCTCCACCAATACTGCTTGCTCTTTCTCCATCTCTTGTTGATGTTCCTGGATGGATTTGTTTAAAGTTTTTGTCTTCTGAGAAAAATCCGCAGTTAGTGAGTCGTACTCAGCCTGAACCAAGTCATTGATGCTGCCTCGGGATAGTTGTAAATATTCGTTAATGGGTTATTCTAAACCATTAACCATTTGCTCTAGCGCATCAGCTCTTTCAGTGTTATTGAAATTTCTAATCTGCGCTATAGTAAGATTAAAGGACATCTTCAGAGCATCAAAGCCTAGATTCTTCTCCAGCACCATGGATATCAATTCTTTCAAAGTGAGGTAGAATATGCTAGTATATTGTTCAACTAGCATAGCAAAGCTCGAATGGACGCTGGGAGTGGCCGCAACATCAGTAAGTCTCCTTTCTAGAATGACTACAGAGGATGTTGCCACAGTCATTACTTCAACAGATGGTGTGACAAAAGAAGAGACACCAACAATAATTAAAGTTGCTGGCACGCTCGACGAAGAAGGCACAATCGAGATGGTGGGTTCATCCACCTCCGATATTATTTGAACTACTGCTGGCAGGATTGTATCTGAGAATATTACAGATAAAAGATCAACGTCTTCAAAGTATGCTTCTTCGACGGTGGTCACCGCCGTTTCATTAGCTGGATCCGCAACAAAATCAGAGGTTGTTTCAGCTCCGCCCTCCCTAGAAAATTCTTCGCCTGAAACTAAGATAAGAGAAAGTTAATATCAATTTGATGTTAAATTTTCCTGAAAAAAGCGTGAAGACAACATTTACCCATGGCCGGTGGTATGTATACTGCGTCTGCAGCCTGTATAGCTAAATCATTTCTTAATGATGCTAAACAAGCTATCATACCTAGCGAGGAGGGTACACCAACTGACGCTTGTGGGTAGTCATCCCAGCCATCACCCAGATCTACTCGAGGTTCATCGTTTGGAATCTCGCTTGAAATACTTATAGATGAAGGAGGGGCTAGCCCCATTATTTGTCTGGGTAAAGGTATACTAATTATTATTGAGCGCGGCCTCGAAGACGATATAGAAGCATCACCAGTAACGGTGGTAGCGGCAGTAGTCACGACCAAAGAATCTCCAGCACTTTCAGCTGGAACTGTAGAGGCTCCTTCTTTAAAAGGCGAAGGACCCCTAATCAAAGAATCATCCCCAACAGGGGAAACAATAGGCTCACTCCTAGAAGAGGCCCCCTTGGTGGAAGTCTTTTTAGGACCTCTGGTAGTCTGCTTCTTCTTGCGGGGGGAAGCCTCTTTCTGAGTAGGAGCCTTTCATTTATTGGAAATAATGAGAGGCTCTGCTGACGGAGCTATTACGCCTCTCGGTAAAATCAACAAATAGTCATCTGCACCAGTAGTTTTATCACCTTCATCAGAGGAGACAGATGGTATCTCCTTTCTTCCAGTGGACTGATGGGAGGGCATTCTGAAACTTCCATATACATCAAAATTACGATGAAAGGTATTGATGGACATATAAAACTGTGCGTATGAATGAAGATTATGCAACTCCATGGAGAGAGAAGTCGTGGGCACAACAAAGGTTGCTCCAGTACAATCCATGATAAAATACTGCCATCCTCTAGCTCCATCAATAAGCCTACCTTTGAATTTGAAGCTGGTGATGGGATTCCCCACATGCAACTGATCATATCCAAATTGCCTGGCGAAACGGCTAGGCAGATAAGGCTCCAAGTAGCAGTGGTCATCACTTCTGTACATCAGGTGGGAAGGTCTAATACAGACCAACTAGTAAAAGGCTTCAGGAGAAAGAATAGTCTTCCCCTGACCTACATCCTAAAGTTTAGTCCCCTATTGATTGATATGTACGGGGGGGGCGGTACAGAAGAATTTCCAACTATGGGCAAAATTTAGTGCTAGTCGACAATCTATGACGCTAGTCACATTCCAAAAAGAATTCTTGTAATTCAACAAGAAGTTATTGCCCGAACCACTGGCAGATCCGGGAGACATCACTCTCGTGTTGTGAAGGATTAACCATCCCATCAGATATAAGAATGGAAATTCCACTCTGGGATATCCTTCACGCTGTGTAGTATCGGCCTGTAGCTCATTAGTAAGGGCCCTCAGGCCAGCTTGTATCCTGCATACCATGGCAGAGAGCAGGCCCAATCTTGCTCCAAATACCAAACGCACTACGGGCCATAAGGTGTTGCGATGAATGCGATCCACAGACGCGATGCCAAGCACCACCCATCGGCGTAGCCAAATAGAAAGAAAGCCAGCCAGTTGAGCTTCTCTTGACAGAGGCTTTAGGCAATGCCTCATATAACTGTAGGCTTTGGTTCCTACAGGATAACCCCCTATCTCTTCATTGAGAACACAATCGGAAGCCCCTGCATCTTCAATAAGATCATCGATTGTGTTGGCATTAAGAATGCTCAGAGGGTTCAAAGGTTTGTCTTTGCTATCTACAACCTTGTCTTGATTGGCATTTCTAGCCTGATGGAAGAAGAGGTAGGATACCCATTTGTTAATATGGGCTAAATCAGAGGGATCTCCATAGAAGGTGGTGCATGCAAGATAGTGACTCATCAACTCTTGGTACACTGCCGCTGCCCGAGGTTTGGTATCCTTCAGCTCCCTATTTATGGGAACTTACTCTTCATAAGGAGTGTCTCCCATTGGCAGCTTTGAGATGTCTGCCATCTCATGAAGTGCCAGGCCCAACTCACCTATCGGAGTGGCGAAAGTCCCAGTTAGCGAGTTATATCGCTCCATCAAAGCTAAGAACAAGTTAGGGTTGATAGGCTGCCCAACACTAGTAGCACTCACAGTCTCAAACAAGTTAATACTTTCCAGCTCCATTTGAAAGTGCTTCAGAGCCCATGCAGTTAAAATGGCCCATCGAAGATTCTGGGGGTTAAGCCATCCACTAGTGCGAGGGTTAACCCTGGATACACTCCTCCCATCCCCATGAACTCATTGCAGAAAGTTGCTATTAAGTGTCTTCACTAGGGACGCTGCCCGGTAGTAAGCCTCTGAAGGGCATAATAGGGCCCAAGGGACTGCTCACAAAGAATCCTCGGTTTAATCCTTTCTTATAAAAGATCTTCCCTGGCTGGCCATGAAGATCAGGAGTCAGAGTCTATGCCATCTTTCTGGGATGTGTGGCATGGAAGAATGCAGAGATAGGGTAATCTCTGGATATCTTTGGCAGGAACATGACCGTAACCTCAGCATAAATACCCAATCTTCCTTCTTGGGCTTGGTATGGGATTGCTTATCAATAACATCCCCAAATAAGAAAGTTGGTTTCTTATACTCAGTACCGTCTTTGTACGTCAAAGGTTCTCCACTGATCATACTCAGCAACATTCTTTCTCCTTGGGCCAAGATCAGAGTTCCCTTTCTTGGGGATACTCATTTCCAGAGATGGAGAAAGTCACATGGGACAAGTCCTCCAAGTAGTTGGAATTCAGCATTCCAGTAGCAGAGCCCATTACTTCAGCCAGAGGGGGATCTGTAGGTCCACTACAAAACGCAAGAGACTAAGTCAGTTTTATGCTAGAATTTACTTTCATCGCATAAATTTTAAAGTGCTATATTCTTGCAGTATACGCCAAAACTTGACAGTCTGAGTTTTTACGCCAGACTGCAAAAATTTAATTTTTACGCTGGAATTTACTTCCAGTGCATAAAACTCAAGATTTGCAGTATACGCCAAAACCTAACAGTCTGAGTTTTTATGCCAGACTGCAAAAATTTGACTTTTACGCTGGAGTTTACTTCCAGTGCGTAAAACACAAGGTTTGCTAAATATGCCAAAATTTGACAGTCTCACTTTTTACGCCAGATTGCAAAATATGGAGTTTTACGCTGACACATTAAAATGTAGGCTTATTGATAAAACATCTCTGTGCATCTTCTTCCTCGAAGAGACTCTTAGCACAAAAGATAACTTATGCATACACGTAAAACGTGTGCGAATATTTTTTTTTATTTCTTGAAGTTTTACCTGTGATGCCCAGTGCACAGCTAGACAGCGGAGCACTTCATTCAGAACGAGGCTCGCTAGGCCTAGCAGGAATCGCTCGTGCTGGAGCAGAGGAACGAGATGATGAAGCGGCTTTCTTTCCCTTTGCGGCGAAGGTCTGTTTTGGTGCCATGGCAAATCTGAGTTCTTTTTTGGAAAGAGACGAAGGGTTTTTCAGAAAGAGATGAAGGGTTTTTCTCTCTCACAACCTAGGTCTATTTATAGAGTTCAAATAACTATTCGAATCCTTAACCAAATTCGATCTTATCATAATCAGTTATGATTTGGGACCACGTCAGCAGATAATTTGAAAAGGAACACAGATAGTCATGTTGCGTAACGGATCCCTGATTTTACGCTCGAATTTTTACGCGCAAAGCAAGGATCCAAGATTTTATGCGCAGAGCAAGGATCCCTGATTTTACGCTCAGAAGCTACAGGTCTACGATTTTACGCACAGAAGCTATAAATCTATAATTTTACGTTCAGAAGCTACAGATCTAGGATTTTATGCTCAGAGGCTACAGATCTACGATTTTTTACACTCAGAAGCTACGAATCTATGATTTTACGCTCAGAGGCTACAAATCTATGATTTTATGCTCAAAAGCTACAGATCTACGATTTTACGTTCAGAAGCTACGAATCTATGATTTTATGCTCAGACGCTACAGATCTAAGATTTTACGCGCATCTTAAATTACGCGGGACAGATCAGTCAGCAGAATATGCGTATATCTTGATAATTTGGATTTTATGCTTGAAAAAGCCAGTCACAAGAGTTTGCACAGGAAATGCTCTTCTCATCAGCGTTTTCTCTTTTTTTCAGTCGAGAGGACTTCATCAGATGAAGGGCCAAGAAATTCCCTAAAAATATCTGTCTTCATTGGAGATGACTTTTTGGCCATTGATAGTTCATTCGAAGTCTAGCCAGAATCTTTTATATCTAGTTCAGGGATGGCCTGTTTGGGGCGGACATTTCTTGCCCTGTCTCGAGAATCTTTCGAGAAGCCATTTTTGAAGATAATATTCTGAACAGATGTTCTTCGGAGAAGAAATAATGGTTCAAAATTCTATACGACTCCTCATCAAAAACAGCATAACGATTGGATTTTCAAGACAATCTAATGCTAAAGAGTTTTTTCGTATCTTCGTTTATGCGTAAAAGTTGGAACGTGACTGGATGCATATTTATCAGAGTCGACATAAAAATTACTCAAGCGTATTGAAGTTGCGTATTATCAACAATATGGCAAAATCAATAGTGCGTAAATGAAGACAAGTTTATTAATCATGATTACATATGATGGAAATCTATTTTACAAAGGATTTTTCATTAATATTCGAGATCATGATTACATATGATGGAAATTCATTTTACAAAGGATTTTTCATTAATATTCAAGACCACGATAGAAATCTATTACTCTAGGTTCTCATCTGATGGAGATCTTCACTTCTTCTTCTACGGCACTTCTTCGGCTCCTATACGCCGGGGGCCAAGAAAATAGTTAATGGAGGGAGGATACAGAACTGGGCCTGTTTAAATTATTCAAGCCCCCCTCCATACGTCATCGACAGCCATGCTCAGATTTGTGTTAGGGATTCAGACCCAACACAATACTGGAAGACACGGCCAAGCTGCCCACTAGGGTCCAGCTTCATAATAGGGGAAAATACAGCTAGCAAGCTGTGTGGTCCAACGTGACCCTTCCTCTCTCTTTGACGAATCGCCATATAAAATCGCTGATTATCTCGAGCAAAGGAAGCTATGATATCCTTCCATGGTCCATCGTTGCAGAGAATGCTTGCTGGAAGGCGTCTCTTTTTACGGCTTCTTGCATGCTAGAAGAGCATAATCTTATTCTTTCTCAGGTCAACCCAATAAATCTCAGCAGCCATCTTTGTGGTGAAGGGAGTATGGAAAAACAAGTTCATTCGCTTGCCCTTATATAGGCAGAAGAGAACATGCAAATCCCAACAACTTCTTAAATATCGCCAAAAATCAGCCTCGAAGAACGAGTCAAATTTGACCATTTCATGCTTCATTCAAAGTATTTTAAATTATGAGGAATTTGAAAACTTTGAAGGGGGTCGTGTAGAAGCATGAATTACGCTGGGGAATTATACGCGTATTATACAGTCAAAACTCCCAACATACATGAAGTCCGCATAAAATAGAGCTTCAGAGCTGTTTGGCATAAAGTAGAGCTTCAGAGCTGTCCGCGTAAAATAGGGCATCAGAGCTGTTTGGCGTAAAGAAGAACTTCAGAGCTGCCCGCGTAAAGTAGCGCTTCCAGGCTGTTTTGGCGTAAAAAGGTGGCTATACCTCCCTGCATAAAGTTTAAAATACGTTTGTTTTTAATGCAACGTAAAGATGTACGAGGAACTCTTCGTATTCCTCGGATGAATTTGTCAGACAAAATAGTGAACCTGACTCCTAACAAAAGTACTGCACGGTGATCGAAAGGACGGCTGTGATGATAATTTTGCATAGAAACCTAGGTTGTCGTTTAGTGACATATTCTTGATACAAGTTATTTTTACGCATTCAAAGAATATGCTGCCTATTCTACATGGGCAGAAATGAGTTTTTACGCTCAAGATGACACGAAATCAGACGCCACATCAAAAGTTGTTTCTCGTACAAAGCTCGAGGCATATCTCTACATTTAATGCACGAGATTTGGGCATATCTCTGTATTTAATGCACGAGATTTTTGTTCTATTTGTCATGACTGGGAAAGCTAGAATTATGGCTAATACGCTCACATCACCATCCTTGCATTTAATGACAACCAGGCTATTTTTAACTATAAGAGTACGCCGTATGCAATCTCCTCGAAATATGCCAACCCGGCTATATTTGCAAAGGTACATGATAAGGATATTTAGCCCAGAATACGCTCAATACCTCAGTCGTGACGGATAATTGGCTATGAATCATCAAGTTTTACGCAGAGTTTGGCCTTTTACAAGACAGTTATTTGGTTTTTACGCCAACCATCTTTACGCAGGGCAGTTACCTACGTGGCTGGCATGCCATAATCTTCAAGAAGCAGTTATATGCGTTACCACATAAAGGGACACGTGTCATACGCAGATTCAGAAGATTATTCAAACGTGGGTAGCAGTTATCATAACCGCAGCGTAAAATAAGTCTTCTTCTTCACAGTTTGGCTTTTACGTCGATAAGACAGTTATTTGGCTTTTACGCCAACCATCTTTACGCAGGGGCAGTTACCTACGTGGCTTGCATGCCGTGATCTTCGAGAAGCAGTTATACGCGTTACCTTATAATGGGATACGTGTCATACGCAGATTCAAAAGATTATTTGAACGTAGGTAGCAGTTATTATAACCTTCGCGTAAAAGATGCAACTTTCTTCACAGTTTAGCATTTTATGCCAACAAGACAGTTGTCTGGCTTTTTACTCCAACCGGTCAGTTATTTGGCTGATCTCTATAAATAGAGCCCCTTGGTCACAGGGTAAAGGGGACCAAACACACACACAGATAGAGACCAGAGAGGGCTTAATCAGAGATTAGAGAGAGAGCACAGACAGAGAGTGTTGGTTGACAACTTCGGCAATGAGAATTCAATCCCACTTGCAACCTTTGAAGCTTCTTCTTCTTCTACAATACTTCTTCATCATTGTATGGTCCAAGGGACAAAGTGATTGACCGGAGATCAGACTCCTAAAATAATACTTCCCCATAATTATTTTATTGTACTTAACATCCTCTTATAGGATTAATTGTACTCTTTTCTTTTTCTTTTATGTTTGCAAGCAAAGGTTTCTGATGAGAACATAAAATATTATATTTTTATTCCTTAATGTATTCTCCTTTATGCTCATTTGATGTCTAAAGATACTCATTATTTTTATATTTTGATCTAGGATGCAATTGGAGTCACTAAATGCAAAATGGAGCTAATTATCAATTCTGGACAGTTTTGATACCTTGTAGCAAAATGGTCATAACTTGCTCATCCGAAGTCCAATTGAGCTTATCCAAATTGATTCAGAAACTAAGTGATAGAGGCACAATTTTGCTGTTTTGAGTTTTCTGAGATTCTGGCTGCATCAAGGACCAAATCAGGCTTGAGGTTGAGTCAACTATGCTGTGCACAAAAAGTGGAGCTGAAATAACCTTTTTCCAACTTGTTCAAAGATTTTATTTTATTGTTTGGGTTGTTGTAACTATTAGAGGATTTGTGGGAAGATATTGTGATCTTCAAACAACTAATTTAGAGTCTATAAAAGGGATAGAGATCAGGAGGAAAGGGGAGAACAACACACAACTCTTCTTCCTCTTCTCCAATATTATTTTAAAGTTTTCATGAACGTGCGGAGCTAAAAGTCTTGTTGGTCGAAGGAAACAGAAACCTTGGAATCAATAAAATTGTGAGATCTAAATTATTTCATATGTTTGATTTATGCTTTGAGTATTGAATGTTTTTCTATGCCTACTTTCATGATTATTTTGTTTAATTACTAGGAGGCCTACTAGTCTATTATCCATTTCGATCTATTGCTAAATTAGATATCAAATCCGTAATTGTTTAATTTTCTAATTTATGAAGCAACCAAGATTTAATGAACTGCTTTATTTTATTAGATCTTAGGAGGAAAACTTTTGACAAAATTAAATGCAACCGCTTGTGCTTGTGTTGTTTTGCTTCATCGATCTCTTTGTTCTTTAAGAAATTACTAGATTAAATCTTCAGCGCTTGTCTTGGATTATTTAGTAATTAAAGCTAATTATATCACTTGTTTCTAATTATCTAAGCCTAAAAGAGATAGGAAATACTTTCAACGGTGAATATTTAAAGTATGATAATTTTGTTTGCATCAATGGTCAATTTTAATATTCCAATGGTGGATGTTGACTGAGACCAACATTTTTTCCTTTGATTGTTTTAATACTTTAATTGTTTTTAGCTCTTTTTAATTTGCTTTGATCCAAAACTTTCTTCCCCCCCATCTTATTTCATATAGCATAAAGATTAAACTAATTACTCTTCGTGGGAACGATCCTTACTCTCACTACTATATATTATTTCAAGAGTAAAGGTTTTATTTTTGGATGCCTACGACAGCACACCAAATTTTGGCCGTCTTTATTTCGTGATTCATATTCTTTTTGTAAAATATGCAACAATTGCCAAAAGACAGGTAATATATCTCAAAGGAATGAAATGCCACAAAATCCTATATTATTTTGTGAAAATTTTGATGTTTGGGGCATCGATTTTATGGGACCTTTTCCTGTATCTTTTGGTTATGTTTATATTTTGTTTGCTGTTGATTATATATCAAAATGGGTAGAAGCTAAAGCTACTAGGACTGATGATTCTAAAGTTGTTTCAAATTTTATCAAATCCAACATATTCTCCAGGTTTGGGATTCCAAGAGCCTTAATAAGTGATCGAGGCACTCACTTTTGCAATCGAACCGTGGAGACGTTGCTGAGAAAGTACCATGTGACCCACAAGGTGTCAACTGCATATCATCCACAAACAAGTGGACAAGCGGAAGTGTCAAATAGAGAGATCAAGTCCATCATCGAAAAGACGGTCAATCCAAGTAGAAAAGATTGGAGTTTGCGCTTGGATGATGCTTTGTGGGCGTATAGAACTGCATACAAGACGCCTATCGGTATGTCACCTTACCGGTTGTTGTTTGGGAAATTATGCCATCTTCCTATTGAGTTAGAACACAAGGCTTATTGGGCTATCAAGAGTTTCAATATGAAGGCATATGAAAATGGAGAACATAGGAAGTTACAACTACAAGAGTTGGAGGAAATTCGCAATGACGCCTATGAGAATGCTAGAATTTATAAAGTGAGGACGAAGAATTTTTATGACAAGATGATCTCTAGGAAGGTGTTTCAAGTTGGTCAAAAAGTCCTTCTATACCAGTCATGACTTCGTCTGTTTCCGGGTAAATTGCGTTCTCATTGGATTGGACCTTTTATTATTACTAATATTTTTTTATCATGGTGTAGTTGAAATTCAAAATTTAGCAACTTCCAAAGTGTTCAAGGTAAATGGCCAAAGGCTCAAGCTTTTCTATGAAGGTTTCAAAGTAGAGAATGTGGATGAATTGGACCTTAAAGATCCAATTTGTATCAATTGAAGGAGGAAACATCTACGACAATAAACAGAGGCAACCCAAGGGGAGTTTGTTCTTATTCTTATTCTTTCATTTTATTTTATTTTTTTTATTTTGCCTTTTCCTTGCATTTCTTCTTACATTGGGGACAATGTCAGTTTTAAGTGTGGGGGAGGGGATTTACTTTATTTTGAGCATTTTTAGTTTGCTGTTTTTCTAAAAAAAATAATAATAATAATAAATAAAAAAAATTTAATAAAAGAATTTTTGCTTTTGGTTTTTAATAATTTTTGGTTGTGTATGTCATGAGTAAGATTCAACTAGATTTGAAAAATTCATAACATGATTGAATAAATAATTTTTTTCAACTTAGACTTAATTAGTCTACTTATTTTTTTATTGAAAATGGTAGTATCTAAATTGGTAGACAAAAGCCAGTGAGGATTTGAGCCTTTAGACTGACACATCAGTCTCATTATTCTTTCATGAGAGATTCTTCCACTGATTTGTTTCTCTAGAACTTGCTTTGATTCTCTTCGAGGTCACATTGACACATGCATGCATGAACATGATTAAGGCCATCTTTGTTATACGTTACATAAGCCAAATAGCCCACCTTGTATTTAATTTTCTTTTTGTTGAACCCCTTTGAGCTTTATTGCCTTTTTCTTGGTATACCCACATTACAAGCTTTCAACCAATAATATTTATAAATTTACCCAAGTCGCAAAGCTAGTGGAGCATTGTTGATCATTATGATATGTATGGGTGTATGAAAAAATAAGAGTGGGGGTGTCTAAATTTGTGGTTTAGTTACAACCCAAAAAATGGAACATATTTTCATCCTCAAATTTCCTAAGTTCCATTATTGTTATAAAAAAATTTATTAAAAAAATAAGAGAAAAAAGAAGAAAAAAGAAAAAAAAGAAAAAAAATTAAGGGTGGAAGTTGTTTTACATTGTTTAAATGCTTTAAAAGCCAAATTAAAGATGTTGCAAAATGGAGTGATTGATTTTACATGTTTTATATTGAGATTGAGTTAATTCAATTTTGCTCCACTAGTTTTGATGGCTTTTGAGCTACACTCCAAATTATATCCCACCTTAATCCTAAGCCATATTACAACCCATGAAAAGACCTTATGATTTATGTTATGCATGTGATCCCAGTGGTGGAGAATGAGAAGATATGCAAGCTTATGGTAGATCATTTCTTTTGGAATGAATTTGAGTGAAATATATACCTTTAAACACATGAGAGTTGAGTATTTATTCCGTGAGGGTCTACCTATTTAGTTTACTCCATTTTTCAAGTAAAAATATCTACTAAGTAATTAGAAGTTATTTAAGAATATATGTTCATAATATGTTATGAGTTTTGAAGAGCTTGGTTAATTTTTATTTATGGCATTGCAACCACATTTTTTTTTTTGAAAAATAAATTATAGTTTTGCCCGAGGACGAGCAAAGGTTAAGTGTGGGGGTATTTGATGAGAACATAAAATGTTACATTATTATTCCTTAATGTATACTCCTTTATGCTTATTTGATGTCTAAAGATACTCATTATTTTTATATTTTGATCTAGGATGCAATTGGAGTCACTAAATGCAAAATGGAGCTAATTATCAATTCTGGACAGTTTTGATACCTTGTAGCAAAATGGTCATAACTTGCTCATCCGAAGTCCAAATAAGCTTATCCAAATTGATTCGGAAAGCTAAGTGATAGAGGCACAATTTTACTGTTTTGAGTTTCCCGAGATTCTGGCTGCATCATGGACCAAATCAGGCTTAAAGTTGTGTCAACTATGCTATACACAAAAAGTGGAGCTAAAATAACCATTTTCCAACTTGTTCAAAGATTTTATTTTATTGTTTGGGTTGTTGTAACTATTAGAGGATTTGTGGAAAGATATTGTGATCTTCAAACAACTAATTTAGAGTCTATAAAAAGGATAGAGACCAGGAGGAAAGGGGAGAACAACACACAACTCTTCTTCCTCTTCTCCAATATTCTTTTGAAGTTTTCATGAACATGCGGAGCTAAAAGTCTTGTTGGTCGAAGAAAACAGAAGCCTTGGAATCAATAAAATTGTGAGATTTAAATTATTTCATATGTTTGATTTATGCTTTGAGTATTGAATATTTTTCTATGCCTACTTTCATGATTGTTTTGTTTAATTACTAGGAGGCCTACTAGTCTATTATCCATTTTGATCTACTGCTAAATTAGACATCAAATCCGTAATTGTTTGATTTTTCTAATTTATGAAGCAACCAAGATTTAATAAACTGCTTTATTTTATTAGATCTTAGGAGAAAAACTTTTGACAAAATTAAATGCAACCGCTTGTGCTTGTGTTGTTTTGCTTCATCGATCTCTTTGTTCTTTAAGAAATTACTAGATTAAATCTTCAGCGCTTGTCTTGGATTATTTAGTAATTAAAGCTAATTAAATCGCTTGTTTCTAATTATCTAAGCCTAAGAGAGATATGAAATACTTCCAACGGTGAATATTCAAAGTATGATAATTTATGTTTGCTTCAATGATCAATTTTAATATTCCAATGGTGGATGTGACTGAGACCAACATTTTTTCCTTTGATTGTTTTAATACTTTAATTGTTTTTAGATCTTTTTAATTTTCTTTGATCCAAAACTTCCCCCCCATCTTATTTCACATAGCATAAAGATCAAACTAGTTACTCTTCTCTTCGTGGGAACGATCCTTACTCTCACTACTACATATTATTTCAAGAGTAAAGGTTTTATTTTTGGGTGCCTACGACAGCACACCAGTTTCATATAAACCTCTTTGTTTAAATCTCACAAACAGAGAGGAGATCCCGAAGACGGCTTTTCGGACGAAGTATGGGCACTATGAGTTTTTAGTCATGCCGTTTGGTTTAACCAACGCGCCAGCAGTATTTATGAGTCTGATGAACAATATTTTTTACCAGTACTTAGATAAGTTCATGGTGGTATTTATCGACGACATCTTGGTATATTCCAAGAGCCAGGAGGAGCATGAGAGACATCTCAGGATTGTATTGGAGGCGCTGAGATAGGAGAGGCTGTACGCCAAGCTCAGCAAATATGAGTTTTGCTTGGATAGAGTACCATTTTTGGGACACATAATCACCGGAGGTGGACTATTAGTTGACCCGGAGAAGATAGCTGCAGTAGAGACGTGGCCTACCCCTACATCAGTTATAGAGGTTAGGAGTTTCCTCAAACTTGTCGGATATTATCGGAGGTTCGGGGAAAATTTCTCGAGGATCGATGTGCCTATGACGCGACTGACGCATAAAGGTGAGGAGTTTATCTCGACCGACAAGTGTCAGACGGCTTTCGATGAGCTGAAGAAGCGTCTGACATCAGCACCAATTTTGACACTACCTTCAGGATTATGAGGATTTGTAGTGTACAGTGATGCGTCTGGGAGAGGATTAGGATGTGTACTGATACAACACGACAAAGTGATAGCCTACGCATCGAGACAGCTGAGAGTTCATGAGAAGAACTATCCGACGCACGATCTAGAACTAGCTGCAGTGATATTTGCACTAAAGCTATGGCGACACTACCTTTATAGGGAGCGTATTGAGATTTACATAGATCACAAAATTCTGAAGTATGTCTATACGCAGAAGGAGCTCAACATGAGACAGAGGCGCTGGCTAAAGTTGATAACAGATTATGATATAGAGTTGTAGTACCACCCTGGCAAGGCAAATATAGTAGCAGATGCCTTAAGCAGGAAGCCCATGGCATACTTTTTGACGACTCAGCAAAAATTGCTAGAGGATCTCCAGGAGCTTGGGATAGAGATTGTATTGCCAGGCATGGATGGACAGATGGCTAGTCTCGAGGTTCAGTCTACATTGATTGAGAGGATCAAGGCATCCCTGCCTACAAATGCGAGATTTTGACGACTACGAGAGTGGACAGAGGCCGGCATGCAGACGGGACTCAGGATTCATGAAGACGGAACATTGAGGTGTGGAGATCTCCTATACGTTTCGAGTGGCGAGCTACGCTAAGAGTTGATGACCGAGGCTCATAGCTCGATTTATTCTATTCATCCTGGGGGTACGAAGATGTACCGAGATTTGAGGCAACATTTCTAGTGGCATGGGATGAAGAAAGAGATTGCAAGATTCGTGGCGAGATGTTTAGTTTTTCAGCAAGTCAAGGCTGAACATTAGAGGACTGTAGGACTATTGCGGCCGCTTTCCATTCCCGAGTGGAAGTGGGAACACATTACCATGGACTTCGTCACAGAATTCCCGCGGAGCCCTAGCGGGAAGGATGTAGTTTGGGTTGTCGTAGACAGACTCACAAAATCTGCACATTTCTTGCCCTTCAGAGTTGGGCAGTCCGCGGAGATATTAGCTGACATGTATATAACGCAGATAGTACGACTACATGGAGTGCCTGTCAGCATCGTATCGGATCGTGATTCTAGATTCATATCACATTTTTGGCAGAGTATGCAGGAGAGTCTAGGAACTCGCCTCAAGTTCAGTACTGCATATCGTCCACAGACTGATGGCCAGTCAGATCGCACAATACAGATACTAGAGGATATGTTGAGAGCGTGCATGATCGATTTTGGAGGATCTTGGGAGGACCATCTACACTTGGTGGAATTCTCCTACAATAACAGCTACCAGGCTAGCATACAGATGGCACCTTATGAGGCACTGTACGGCAGAAAGTGTAGGTCACCAGTATGTTGGAGTGGCGTGGGAGAGCATCAGATACTTGGTCCAGAGTTGGTGACACAGACAGTGGAGAAAGTCAAGCAGATTCAGAGCCACCTGCGTGCAGCACAGGACAGACAGAAACATTGGACAGATGCGCACCGCAGACCTTTGGAGTTCAAGAAAGGTGACTACGTATTTTTAAAGATATCGCCTACTCATGGTACCATCAGATTCGGAGGCAGAGGCAAGCTGAGTCCGAGATGCATCGGACCTTTTGACATCTTGGAGCGAGTTGGCAAAGTGGCTTATTGTCTTGCATTGCCTCCATCATTAGAAGGAGTGCATGACGTATTTTATGTATCGCAGTCGAGGAGATACGTGGTAGACCCTAGCCACATACTTGATCATTCGAAGAATACAGTCGGGCCCAGTTTATCTTATGTAGAGCAGCCAGTGGAGATACTCGATCACAGTGAGAAGACTTTGAGAGGTCAGACTATTCGACTGGTCAGAGTTGCATGGAAGCATCATTCGCCAGGCAAGTCTACCTGGGAGCGTGAGGATTCTATTCGACAGTGTTTCCCATATTTATTTGAGGACCAAGATACGAATTTACGTACCGCATTTGATTACCAGTTTGCTTTTAAATTCTCATAGCTATTATCGTGCTTTACTTTTAATTTTGGGGACAAAATTTTTCTAAGTTGGGAAGGATGTAAATCCCCTCATTTATTTCTATAGATAGTCTAATATGGGTTAGGAAATTTTGGTTTAGCAACAGATGATTAAGATTTAGAGTAGGGGTATAGATGTCTGATTTTAAATTTAACCCTTGGCGCGCCCTACTGTTGTTGAATTATTCGGAGCCCAAAATCAGCCCATAAATTCCAACAGATTATTGCACTCTTGACTGGACATGTCAATTTAGGCGCTGGACTTTTTCGTCACTCAAAATCATATTTCCTTGTGCTTTAAATTAATTGCATAATTTTTCTTAACTGAAATCCTTATTTAATCCCGTGTTGCGCACCTGTGTCGTTGCCATCAATTTTGAGACACCAACTTAACCCGTTGAGCCGGACCAATAAAAGGGTCCAAGACTGACACCAATCCTACACCATTCATGACATTTGTGTTACTCCAAATTGAGACCCCATGTGACCCCCATTTATTTAAGAGCACATGACAATTTATTCTAATTAAATTGGGGATACCAACTTTGACTAATCATATTTTAATCCCAATTTAATTCCAATGCCCCTTTAATTAAGCCCATGCAAAACACACAACACCCCCTCACCCTACAAAACATCAAACACCAATTTCCATACCATTTTTCCATTATTTTATGTGTTTGTACAAATACCCAAAATTAAGGGGCTTATTTATAAATTTTGTATTAGGTGTCATCACCTCATTGGTTAAAACCAAATGAAGAAGCCACCCTCAACCATTGACCGGTTTTGTCCATCCTTTCCTCTCCATTGTGTGAACACAATTCCCTCATGATGAATCCTAGCCACTTATTCAAAATCAACCCTCATCTTCACCACACACTCTCCATCACACTTCCCTATTTAATGTCTCTTCACACTCTTCCCAACCGGCCCTAATCCCTAAACCTAGGAAACCCCACTCATTTCTCTCTTCTCCCTCCTCACAAAAACCTGCAGCCATTTTTTCCATTTTTTCTTTTACTTTTTCCTTTTATCCCTGCTCCCCTTCCCCCAGTTTACTATCAGAAGGATCTCACCGTAGCTCCACCTGATCCCAAGGAAGGTTTATTTACAAGGGGAAGAATCTGAACAGTACTGAATGCAAACATCAACACGGCGGACAAAGTATTGCATATGGTCTTTACAAAAGGGGGAATACTATGATTCTGGAAAGGATTTCAGGAAGAGCAATGTTATACTTGAGTGGACTGACGACATTCTTCAAGAAATATAGGTTTGTTCCTCTGCAACAGAAGTTACCATCAAGATATGATGTATTTCTCAGTGAACTGCGCTACAACTAGTACCATACAGATGCTTTGGACTCAGGGAATACCACTATGGTTTGTAAGCTCCAAGTTTTGCAAGCATCGGTGGAGGCGCCAAGCAAGGGGCCCACATGAAGACTTGGATTATAAGGGACCATACTTGGTGGTGTGGACCAGATAATGCAGAAAGAATCAAAGGGCTGCATCGAAGCCGAAGATTAGTGCATTTTCATACCCTTTTTTAACCCATTTAAATGTGGAATAGCTTGATGATGATCCCCTATATAGTCTGTAAGCATGCATTTAAGAAGGCTATAGTGGATAGGCCAATATAACAGTACACAAATTGCATGGGGTGTCTGTGGGAGGCCTCAGGTTAAACAAAAAAGAAGAAGAAGAAGATGTTGATGAGTTTGAAGCAACTAAGAGTTCCAATCTGTCAATGAGTTGGAGCTCTGTCAAGAGTACAATAGAGATCCTAATGAAACATTGATGACTAATGAGTGAAGTAAACCATCAGATACTATGGGACCTGCGGACTTGGACATTGAACCGGATCACCGTCATCAGCAGCCGGACGCAAGCAAGTGTACCTTGCCACCCTGTATTTCAGTTACTAGATATTTATTATTTTATTATATGCAATATGCGCGAGTTTGAATAGAATTGTTACCTGCGTCCGAATCACAACCGGGTGCAGACGTTCGTCGTAACATCTTGTAACGAATATTAGATGTTCGTAACACCTCGATGTATGTACCTGAGTACATCATCACCCCAGGACACATTTATATACTGTTATCGTGCCAGATTTCCTGTATCCTGATACTGACATCATGATAGGAGACTGGAACGACCTTAGGGTCGCGTTTGTTGATAGTATTTATGTGTGAAGAGACTGCTAGATAGAGGTTCAGGTTCAGCTTACAATCGTTGAACGCTTGGGAAGGGGAAGACAGTTACTAGATGTTTGGGCTCCTCTGCACGCGCTTATATATGTATATGTACTATTTCTGTAGTGATCCTGTATCTAGAGTAGTTGTATCACCCGTGTGACTCTTTGCCCGGAGCTGCGGTATGTCCCATGTGTTTCTGTGTCCGGAGCTACGATTTATTTTGGACAGCCCACGCGTCGAACATTGTCTTCAAACTTTGTCTCACTTAGTTGGTTATACTAGAGTACACCGTCATTGCACTTGTACTTTCTGTTGTACTTTGGTATGCTGTATTTTTGTACCTTGTTACGTCCCTCTAAGGACCTGGTTCCCTGCCAGTTTTGCAGCATAGACGATTATGGAGCATTTGGAGTTGCTGATGGAGTGGCATGTCTTGCTGGCACTGTACCAGGTACTCATATCTTTTCTACCGGTATTATGGTTACTTTATTCATATTAATTATTCATCTACTGTTGTAGCCTAGTTTTTGTAGACTCATCTCTTCTCGAGTCTATTCGAGTTTGTGTGTTATTGGGCGGCCGACTTTAGCACATGTAGCTCTTTCTTATATATTTATTTCATTATGGATTGACACATAGATGTTTACATTTATGGGATATTTAGATAGTTCCCTTTATATTACAGCTTATACCTATTCTAGTCGGACCAGAGTCTGGTCGAATGTGTAGCTGGCGTGTCGCATATTCCTGTTCCTACGTATTTTGGGACTGGAATGTGACATCTAATAATAATTAAATAATACAAAAAATAATTATTATCAAGCATAATATTTAATTAATTATAAAATTACTAAAATACCCTTTCCTAGAAAATGTGGAAGTGACATGTACGGAGTGACGATCACAGGACAACATGAATACTGGGAGCCCGAAAGTCTGAATGAGGTAAAACCGTCAGAGGAGAGCCCCAATCTAACATTATGCGGATCCGTAGCAAAATCTGGATACTCTCCATCAAAGTGCTTCTATGCTTCTCCATCGGATGGATGATCCAATACTCCTTCGATCTATTTTTGCCTGTGCCAACTTATATTTTCTGTAGTCTCCTTAACCATAAACAACCTCTGCAACCGCGGCGTCAAAGGCAAGTAGTGCATCGAATCGGTAGCCTTCCTTGCACCGACAGACTTTTCTCTACCAGTGGCCTTGTAGCTATCAGCACCACAGAATCTACACGCATCTTTATCCTTGTCGTCTTTGTAGTACAACATGCACCCGTTGTGACATACATCAATTTTTTCATATCCCATCCAGAGCGATCTCACCATCCTCTAAGATTGGTAGAATTCTTTAGGCAACTTTGCACCCTGGGACAAGATCTCTATAACCAAATCGATCAGTCGATTATAGCATTCTTCCGACATGTTAAAATCGGACTTGATGCTCAACAATCTTGTAACCACCTCCAACGATGAATGATCCTCACAACCAGGATATAATGGAGTCCTTGTATTCTCCAACAACTCCATAAACTTTGCAGCATCGGCATTCGGTGCCTCCTCAACTGCATCATGATTGTCCGGTTGAAACTAGGCCCCGCCGCATCAAAAACCATGTTCACCCACCCGTCGTCGTAAGCAGCGTAATCGTGGAAATCCATATACGGCTCCATATCAGGCTCTGACTGTGATGCTAGAGACACAAGTTCTCCGTGCGCGGTCCACTGATAGTAATTCGACGTGAAGCCCTTCGAGTATAAATGATATGTGACTTCCACTTCTGGATGATATTTCAAGTTGTGACATCTCACACACGGACACTTAATTTTGGTACCATCCATGTACTGAGGGAACGCCTTGGCGAACTGCAGGAACTGTTGTACACCCTCAATGAATTCATCCCGCACACCGTACATATCATCAGGATGACGGTTGTACATCCACGAATGATGCCGCAGATAGTAATTCATATCTATTTCTAGATAATTCTGCAAAAATGACAGTATGTGTCCTATAAATCGTTAAACACAGTGTGATTCTCTGGAGGAAGGTAAGAACTGCTTTAACTTGATACACAATGCCCTATGTATGTGTATGTGTATGTGTGCATATGGTTGTTTGAGTTATTAAGTGAGCTCGGGTTACTAGGGAGAGCAGTTCACAGTTTTCAGTGTGCATCATTTGGCAGTGAAGGGAGAGTAGTGTGCCAGCTCTGTGCTAGCAGCTAGCTGTACTGTAGAGTACAGTAGTGAGGAATCAGTGTGCAGCAACACTGTGTAGTGCACCGCAGGAAGGATGCACAATAGCAAGTAAACTCAGCAAGTATCAGCAGAGCCAATACACTGTAGAGCCTTTAACAACAGGTTTAGCAGTCTGCAGTAGCCAATGCAACAGCTCGTGCAGCAAGAAGCATCAGCCCAAGTTGGATACGAGTAGTAGAAGAAGCAAATACCATATCGTGTCTCGGCTTTGAAGAGTCATTCCCCTTTCTGTAATCCAAATTATAGATTTTGGAAATAGAATTAACATACAGCTACTAATAATGGTATACTATGAATATTATGAATATGAAAGTAAATGGACTTAGTAGCGAGCGAGCAAGAGCTCGCTTGCTCCTGATAGGCTGCTAATAAACTGATGATTTTCATTAGTCATCATCAGCCAATCTCACTCACATTGCGTAGCAAGCAAGCAATTAAGCTAGCTATCTAGATATGGACTAAAATTAATTAATGAAGAAGATGGATCATTTAAGAGATTGGTCATCGTACACAGAGAATCACGGATTATAACCATAATATCGATCTATCCACTTTACAGATTTCATCTCGTGACCGATAGATAGATAGATAGATAGATAGATAGATAGATAGCTAGATAGGTCAGGCCCAATCCAGCTTGTCTATGTTTGTGTGTGTCGGTGTGTCCGTGTCAGTATTAGGGTTAGTGTGTCCGCGTGTGTATGTGTGTGTGTGTGTTCGAGTTAGGGTTAGTGTGTGTCATGTCGTATCGTGTCGTGTCCTGTTAGAGTTGTGTCCTGTTAGAGAGAGAGACAGAGACAGAGACAGAGACAGAGAAAGGAGACAGAGACATCGGAGGGAGGAGGGGAGCTGGAGAGAGGAGAACGTCGGAGGTAGGAGGAGCCGTCGGAGGTAGGAGGACGCCGGAGGGAGGAGGGGAGGAGGGGCGCCGGAGGGAGGAGGGGACGCCAGCCTGAGGGGGGTCGCCGAGGTGGGGCACCGGGAGGGAGGATGGGACGTCGGAGGGAGGAGGGGAGCCGGACACGACGGAGGGGGGGGGTTTAAAAATCTGGGAGGGGAGAGAGAGATCGAAGGAAATGGGGGGAAAGGAATTCGTCAACCCTAAATTATGAAATAAATTAGCGACGTTTAGCGACGCTAGCTAATGACGTCGCTAATATAAATATTTAGCGACATTATAGACATCGCTAAATACGTCGCTAAATACGTCGCTAAATATTTAATATATTAATGTCACTAAATACATCGCTAAACGTCGCTAATCATATAACTCAACGACGTTTACCAATTTTAAATAAATTTATAGCGACTATTCTTTTAAAAAACTGAATTACCATCGCTAAACGTCGCTATATGTCGCCAAATAACGACTTATAGCGACGTTATTCTTTGGATTCGCTGATGTCATTAATATTAGCGACGATTTAATTGGACGTCGCTAAAAATGTCGCTAATCCCGCAATTTTTAGTAGTGTCGCCATGTCATTTGTCACATAAAGAGGAATACTTTGGAGGAATACTTTGGAGGTACAAATAGCATTATTCTTTCGAGAAGTTTCATGTAAGTAAAGGAAAGGAGGGATAAGGAGAAAGTTGGAAAAGTTAGAAGGCAAAAGAAATCTATGTATGTTAGCCAACTTTTTCACTTTTCATTGTGTTCTTTAAATGCATAACTATGCATAACATACTCTGTTTATTTAGTGTATGTTTGTGATATTCGATCGAGATGTTATATAATATTGTAGTAAGTTTAATTAAATTGTAGGAAACAATGGGAAAAAAAAATTATTACTAAAGAGAAAAATCTTAATGTGAATGATTGGGACATATATAGAGAGGTGATTGTACATAGTCATGGCCGCGTACTTGCATTGGAGGGTGGTTTGAAAGGTAAAGATTTGTATTCATTTAGCGAAAATTGTAACAAGCGTAGATCTATTGAACTGGAAGAAAACCATCAACAATTAAAAGATGAGCTGAAAGATGTGAAAGGTCAATTAAGCATTCTCCAAGAACAGTTTCAAATGTTGTTAAACAACATCCAAAATTCTAAAAATAGTGCAAGGCAATCACCATTTATGGTATGTACATTTCTTAACAATTTTGTAAGTTGTAAGTTGATTTTAAATCTTAATTTGATTTAAATTACATGAGTCCTTATTGAGATTTTGTTGTTGTAACAGGATAATGTTGGAAGTAATGGTTCAGATGTTAATCTTAGCGAGGGCTTTGAAGAATATTTCAACAATCTTCAGTTCCATAAAATTATTTTGAGTTTGGTATGCGTAGACTTGGAAAAATATTTAGATTTGACATTGCAAGTTTATTTTACTTAATATACATTGGTTATTTTTGTCACGTTTTTTATATCAATGAATGATTAGAACATTATCTTTTACTTTAGTTGTTAATGTATTCATGTTTTACTATTGATTAATTTAACACCTTCTAAGAAAAGTGAGTCTATTTTATGACAATGAATTCTATAGGAATTACTAATTATCATGACAGGCAACCATTTCTGACATCATTTTTATATATTTCCAATTCCTATGATGATCGAAAAAACAAAATTGCGACAATTTTTGATAAGTAATTTGACAAGTCAAATTCTACCAAAAACATAATTTTGACACGAATTTTAATTTTTGATGATCTCCTTTCATTGAAAATAATCTTACAAACTTTTTCGAGGATCTTCTTTAATTGGAAATAATCGTACAATCTTTTTTTTTCGAGAATCTTAATTCTTATTTTCGTGTACCTTTATTGTCGAAAATTTCTATTACCGATAAACAAAATGTGGTCGCAAATAAATCGCATATCGTAAATAGTATTTCCAAGAAACACTTATTGTCGAAAAAATATTACCGAAAAATAATTTCTTTGTCGTGTTTGTAAACATTTGTGACCACCAATTCATTATTTCCCAAGGTGTAGAATCATCCCAATTACCATTCCTTCTTATATTCATAAAGCTTGTTTACGACAATGGAAAAACAAATACGAGGGTCATCTCATATAGCAAATACGTACATTTCCGCTGGTTGGATGGAAAAAATACATTTTTCGATGCTAGCATTTCTAAGGACATACGACAGCCATTTACCCTAGGAAAACACGATTCCCGACAGCAAATGGCCTATTTCGGAAAAGTATTGCCTTCGAAAATGAGGATTTTTTTTTATAATGTTAGCAGATGGGATGCATATAAGATGGTATGTGGTTCTAGCATTATTGTCTTCAAATTATTAATGCTATATGTAGTTGATTGTTTACAACTTTAAGATATTGTTTCTTAATTTTCAAATTCTACTATAAATTAGGTGAGCGACTACAATGTGTCATATTGGGACTTTATCTGATTTCATAGGCTGCAACCCTAACAAGGAATTTATCAGAATGGATCAAAAGACGCAATATTCTCACATCCCCTACAATCAAGTCCTTACAAAAAAAATAGTAACAAAAAATGGGCTACACACCAAATTTGTGGCTACTTAGCAATGGAATAGTGACATACTGGAGATGAATGACGAGCGGGATACGTGGCTAGTGTCTCGGATCCATTGTCATAGTCATCGCTTGTTCGTCACACATAGAGTGGTGCCTGTCAAAAGATACAATATAATCGCTAACTTTACGTCGCGAGGTCGTCGGCTGTCAGTCGGATGTGGTGATTACGCGATGACGTCCTCTGGATAGCAACATTGGATTTTCTAGCGAACATCTTTCGTCGTCGCCGCTAACTCCATGAATGTATTTTGTACTGAATATAGACAACCGCAAGTATTGCCACGTTGATGGTTATCCTATTGGTATTCTGATCGATGTCCGTCCAAGTAGCACCGATGCCACGTTCATTGAATGTTCTTCATGCATGTTTAATTTCTTGTTAGTAGCTTCATGGTTTGACAAGCAACAGCCAATGTTTCCACGGTCATTAACTGTTCTAGATGCAAGGTTTCACAAGCAACAGCCAATATTTTCCACAAGACCGATTTTTTCCGAAGCTGTTTCTGTAACGGGTCGTATCCGATATTTTTCCATGTGCGATTTTCCACAAGACCAACTTTTTCCACAAGACCATTTCAGTGGAAGCAGCTCTCCCGATCGATCGACACTTCTTTATAAATAGCTTTCTGCTCTTATTTATCCCTACTCAGACCTCCTATATATCTATCGATCACAATTTCTTACTTGATTATATATATGATTTCACCAAAGCTCGTATCAATGGGCACATTCTTCAACTTGTTCTTGGTATTTAATATCTTCCTCCTAGCAGGTACGTACGTGTAGTACCTAGCAATCAGAGATGCTCTATGCTGCGGTTCCTTATCTAGCCATGCATGCATGCATACAACTGTGTCGACATTAATTGTTTATATATATATATACATATAGAGAGAGAGATATTGAACATGAGTATATATTAGCTTGCCGACGACAAACTATATATTTATATATTGGTTTGTAATTGTATGGCTGCATGCAGCAGGAACATTTAATTGCTTCGCTAGTCCTCAGGAAAATTCCTTCACCGGCCAAGATTAATTCGAATCTCTTTTTTTAGTACTTTTGAGTAGAGTAGTTATAATGCATATTACATGAATCTTATATATATTTCATGCCAATTGAAATCCATCCATCATGCAGGTGTAAGTTCAACTACCTTTACCTTCAAGAACAACTGCCCCTTCACAGTGTGGCCAGGCACACTCCAAGGAGGCTCATCCTCCCCGCTGTCCCAAACCGGATTCGAGCTCGGTAGTGGTGCGATGTCAGCACCAGTCACCGCCCCAACGGGATGGTCGGGTCGCATGTGGGCTCGTACCGGGTGCACCACCGATGCTTCGGGGCGATTCTCCTGCCAGACAGGCGATTGCGGCTCAAGCGTATCGTGCAATGGTGCCGGAGGTGTCCCTCCGGTAACACTCCTTGAGTTTACTCTCCAAGGAGACGGTGGAAAGGATTTCTACGACACAAGCTTAGTTGACGGATTCAACCTCCCGGCGTCTATTTCCGTCCAAGGAGGGTCGGGTGATTGCAAGACATCTGGCTGCCCTGTTGACATCAACGCACATTGTCCTGCAGAACTACAGCTCAAGAATGGCGACGGAGCTGTTGTAGGGTGCGAGAGCGCTTGCGAGGCTTTCAACACTGACGAATATTGCTGCAGGGGAGCGTTCGGTACTTCGAGCACATGCCAGCCCTCAAGCTACTCAAAGATGTTCAAGAGTGCATGTCCTGACGCCTACAGTTATGCCTACGATGATCAAACTAGCACCTTCACTTGTACGGGTGCTGATTATTTGATCATTTTCTGCCCTTGAAACAAATTTTTATTAGCCACTTACAGGACAGGACAGGACAGGACAGGACAGGACAGGACAGGACTACCTAATAATCATATCCCTCAAATAATTTCCTATTAATTCATATATATATTGTACCAAAAATAATCAAGGGGATTCAATAAATTTGCCTAGAATGGCTGCATGCATGTTTATGACAGCAAAGGTACTTCCGCTAATTAATTTGTCAGGCTCAGCCATTGTTAAATACCTTTAAACTCTCTCATCTTTATATATATATATATATATAT
This sequence comes from Iris macrosiphon, assembly GCA_036927795.1. Taxonomy (NCBI): domain Eukaryota; kingdom Viridiplantae; phylum Streptophyta; class Magnoliopsida; order Asparagales; family Iridaceae; genus Iris; species Iris macrosiphon. The sequence goes on along the minus strand of JAYESA010000019.1, from coordinate 92,536,646 downwards.
ATATATATATATAAACTCCAAATAGGTCTTTATTGTTAAAATACAAGTGTCACATTACAAACATCATGTTCGGTCTTTTACAAGTGCTACATTTGCAGGACTCTAGATTAGCATTACGAACATTCCGTTCCTCGTCCAACTTAAATAGATTTTTCAATGGGGCTTCCTTTATTAAATAGTCCAACAACATATGATAAGTAATTGACTGTTTGATCTTCAGTACCATCTTGTTCTGGTACCTACATTTCTGGCATTGGTGTTGAAGCAACCAGAAATTTAATAACTAAAAGAAACATGTACAGAATAGCTTCTATTTTGTGTTCCACTTACAAAATTTAACTTATGTAAAGCAAATAGGATATGGGAATCTGAAAAAAAAATGGGACATTCTACTAAGCAAAAATAAAACGTACATAAATACTTTTGATACTTTTCAATTTTTTTCATGGAATTGCTCCTCCTTACCATAAAGATGATCGAGAGCATATTTTATGTACTCCAACTTATGTTGGAGAATTGGTGCAATAAATATAAACATATTTATCTTCTAAATCTCTCCTTAATACTTTTGATACTTTTCTCTCATTTTATTGGCCAAGATAGACAAGTCAAAGTCATCTCTTACCTTTGAAGTGCGCAAAAGATTATCCATATATGTGATCTCATCAACGAAATTATTGCAAGTGATATACAAGGAACCCGTGATACGTAATGTAAGTTCAAATAAGTGTTCTAGGAAAGTTCACAATCCTCTTGCATCTGCCCAATCGTCCTCACAAGGAAATCCACCATCCTCCGCTAGCTCTACCTTAAACAACGGATCTTGTCCAATGAAAAACTCAAAGGTCAAATCTTTTGTGCCGTGACCAACATCATAAATGTAGATTTCCAATGTGTGCTCACATCAAGACATAATACCTTTTTTTCGTATCTTTTTGGTTTCAACTCACTCCTTAAAATTTTAAAATCGACTAAGAGAATGTCACACATAACTTACTATATTCTGTACACGAGCAACCGATAGAGACATCAATTTCAAGCCTTCAGCCACAACAAGATTTATGATATGTATGCACCAGATGTATAAATATTGGTATTGTATAATGCTATTTCCAAAATTTTGAATCTTCTTGTTCAAATAAGAAATAACAACATCAATGGAACTATCATTATTTACTATGATAGTAAATACTCCACTACTACAAAAATCGATAACAATAAAATTTTATAGATGACACTCATTTTAAAATGTCATTAAAAAATGTTACTTTTAATGATAGCTTAATAAATGATTGTTATTAATAAAATTATCAATGACATTAAAAAAAATAGTGATATGAAAAGTATTTTAAGATGGCGACTAAAAAGATAAGAGTTGTGAAAAATATTTATATATGTCATCTTTTGTGTAAGAGAAATGGAGTTCAACACTTCAGAAAACCAAACAGCCCTTTAAAGAAACCATTTTTGATGCCCTTATCCTAGGACTTGAATTCCCCTTTCTCAATTCCTTTCTTTCAGATATAAACACTCCTCTCAAATCCTAATCTCGAACCATCCCTATCCCTGACCTTTCTTGTCAAATCTCCTCCCCCTCCTCCTCCTCCTCAAATCCCTCACCAAACCCTCCCGTTATTGAAATCCCTCACCAAATCTCCTGAAATCACAAAAACACTTATCGTGATCCTCGCGGCTGTAGTGGCAAAGGCATCGCTTTTCTCCTATCCCATCCCTCGTTGTTGAGATCGAGAAGGCAGTCCGTTTCGAATTCAACCTCACCCTCCCTGCCATTGCCGTTGAGTTTCTCTTCCTCGTGGTCGCCCTCGACAAGATCTACTTCACCCGCTCGGGAACTTCATGGGCGACCGTGATGCCACCATCCGAAACAAGGTTGGCGATGTCAAGGCCACATGGGGAACTGGTGAAGGAGAAGGCGCTCAAGACCTCTATATGTTAACCTTTTCTCCACTGTTTTCCTTGAAAAGTGTTACTGTGTGTTTCGTTGTATATGATTATATATGATTTTTGTATTTTAATCGATGCAAATCATGCTTAATTATTTTTATTTTTACTGATATCGCAAATCTGTGCAAAATTATTCGTTTAGATGTTCGCAGAAGGATGTTCTCTTGTTATAATCTTCGTTCTTTGTTATCAGTGCGTGTGGATTCAGGGAAAGGATGATGTTTTGTGAATAGATAGTTCATTTGTTTTATGTATCTTTATGGTTTCACTTCTGATGGTAGAAGTGTTACAAATTTGACAAAAAAGGGAGTTTGGATTTTATGAAATAATCTAAATTTGTCTTTAATGGTATTTATTTCAGATTTCTTGAAATAGGTGCTTTTGCATGCAAAATGGAGTTATTAACCTTAGTTTGTTCTTGTTTAGTTATTGGGGGATATTTATTAACTTTGTTTGGGTCTCTAATCTATAGATTCTTGATACAACAAGCAGTGAGCCTTGGGGCCCTTATGGGTCTGATATGGCAGAGCTTGCACAAGCATTTCCAAACTTGTAAGCTTGTAATTTCCTATGCTTCTTATTTGGTGCCTTTAGCTTCGCAACAAATTTACTTACTTTTTTGAGTGACCATGCAGCCATGGATACGACCTAATCATGGAGGTTGACCAATAATACTGGCAAAAAATGACGTCATGTTTATATGGTGATTTATAGTTCTATTCCTTTTGTTATATGATGTAGCTCTTCTGTTTTTTTTATAGACATGTCTTCTTTTCCCTTATGTTGTCCAAGTATTAGTAAATATTTTGCAATGTTTTGATCATCAATGTTACTATTTATATTTATAATTATAGATAATATACCATAACTATTATGCTAGCGAAGATCTTATTGCCCTATTCTTCATATATTTTGCTGTTTACAGTCCCAAACTAAACGGGAGTCATCACCATGCAGCTGAATAAACCAGTATAAAATAAGAAAAAGATAACTAAACATTATCATATTATCATACAACAAAGAATGCAAGTACAAGTGTCATGTAAATATGTGAGACTCATCTCACAGTATCTGTAATGGTATACGAATACGTATTTTATACTATTTATTGTGATTTATTGGATTTCGTAGAATCTCGAAATTCACTCACAACTGAAACTTTTCTCACTGACCAGATTACCGCCGGCATGTCGTGGCATACCGACAGAAAATTCGACCGGCAAATATTCTTTTGGCTTTTGAGATATTTTTATTTAGACATTTTTGTTCATAGTGTTTTATACTTTCTATTATTCAATAGTTTTTGGTTTTTCATTGAAAGGATGAGATTGATTTAATCTTGTAACTTGGATTGCTGACATGGCGGATCAGACGATCACGATTAAATCACCTCTTATATATATATGAACTAATTTTCTCTCGCCTCTCTCTTTTCTTTCTTTCTTCAGTTCTTCATTTTCTTTCCATTTCCCGCGGGAGCTAGGAGCTTGGTCTTGATGCCTAAGTATATGGTTTATGAACCCCTCTTGGTGGTGGAGTTGAAGGTTAAGGATGAGAGCTTGATTTGAGTCAAGTATATCTTGCCAAACTCTTGAACAAAAATGCTTTATTGTCGTTTTTGTTTTTCTTGACTTCAAATATTTAGAAATTTATGAAAATGGTTTTGTTAAATATGTTTCTATAGTAATTTCCAACCATGTGCATGTTTCATAAATTGATTTGAGCTAGGGTTGATTTTCTTGCGTAGTCTAGTTGTGACCTTAGTAGTCTAGACTCGATATCAATAGGGATATATATGTTACTTGAGACCCGTGACTAGCTTCTACCCTAGTGGATTTGAGTTTTGTTGAATCCGGACAAGTTTTAGTTTCCCTAAAAATCTAATTTTATGGTATTTCTCGAAATCGATCTACCAATCTCAAAATTGGTGAAATCAAATGCTCCAAAGTTGTAGGAAATTTGGTTCTATACAATTTTGACTTTTAAAAATCTAGATTCTGAGTTAAAACACAGTTTTATGGCCCGGACATGTCTCAGAATTATTCCAAGTTCGGGTTTCTGTGACCACTCGGAAGATCCGACGGTGATCCGCGATAATCCGACGGATGGTCCAATTTTTGGCCCCAAAATTCGCTGTGACAAATCGGATGATCCGACGGTGATCCACGCAGTCTGATGGATGATCCGAATTTTGGTCCATTAACTTGCTGTGGCAGAACGGATAATCCGACGGTGATCCGAGGAGATAAACGGATGATCCGGGTTATCCTAATTTTGACTATTTTGTCTATTTCTAATTTTTTGCTTGGCTATGATACTTTCTTAGCATTACTACTCTCTTATATAGCTAGGGGATGATTTACACCCTATATATATTTGCCATGATTACATGCCCAGGCGACCTCATTTGTTAGGGGATTAATTTAAACCCTATATACACGTGATATGAGTACATGTGTGATAGTGACTCAACGTAGTACACTCGTGATCATTGACCAGTACATGCATGATAGTGATAAGACATAGTGCACTCTTGATTATTGTCTCGTACATATGTGACAGTGACTCGAGTAGTGCGCTCGTGATACCCGATTCGTATATTATCTGTTGTAGCTTGTTATAGCGCACGCTAGCCATGCCTATAACTGTGTGGTTGTATTCTTTTCTTACTATGTACATGTGTTTGTTAAAACATCGTCCTGTCTTGTACATCGTATAGGGAGAATCATGTCTAGGATGGATTCTACGGAATACAACATCTGAAATCCTGAAATAAAATTTTAAGGATTATAATAGCGTGAATAACTAGATCATTGGGAGGAGAGAATCTCTAGGTTACGTGCAGTCCAGTTATCTAGCACTTTGCTTCGATAGACTTGGAGCTCTCCGTCGTGAGAGGCATATTTCTAGTACACCGTCGAGTGGGGCAATTAAGTGAGGTATATGACTATTATCTCGTCGTCATACGGATCATACTAGGCTCACTGTTGTGATGCCACTTCCTAGGATATAGGCTTTGAGGCTGGACAATCCATTATATATATTAGCTTAGTTATGGCTGGATTTAACTTGGATAGTCTGCAGGGCATATGCCCAATAGAGAGGTTCTCAAGATTATATTTGCTAGTAATTAGATTTTGTGATAACCCTAGTTAACTAATGTAATAAGCCGTATTTCTTGTTTAGCCGTGATTGATGGATGGAGTCCATTTACTGTCGTGCTAGTTCTTGCTCTGATACTAGATATTATCTCATTTTATTTACATTATCCTACCTGTCAGATTACTTTTATATGCACTGTTACTTATATGTTACTCTTGTCATGTCTATGAACCCGTATATGCCACATGTTCTAGTTTACTTGACATGACTTGTACATGTTTACGTGCTCAGTTTTACTTTTCATGTCACCAGCTTATTTTTATGTTTCTAGGTGCACTTTATATATTTTGGTGGTTATATGTTGCCTTAGTATATCATAGCTTGGTGCTGCATGCTGGTTTTAGTTTATAGTTATTGGCCTCCTTTGTGGCACTTTTTATTTGCTGTCTGACCCTACTGGTTTTTTTTGGCTATATCCGGTAGCAGAGCTAGAGGATCTTTCATACCTTCTTGTTGATGGTGACTACCCGGAGCACTAGACCGATTGAGTGAATTTTTATTTTTTTCTCTACTTATTATACATATTCTTTTCTAGCATTTAGCCTCGAGCATATATTTAGCTCGTATTTTGGACCTGATACATCGCCTACTAGGCATGACATGATTAGCATATTCTAGGCTATAGCTAGAGTTGATCATGTATGATTATTACTCTGCTAGTTCTTTGTTTTATATTACTATCTTCATGATCATCTATGTATATATGGTTTAGGATGCTTTACTATCTTGCTTCTGATGATCTTATTTCTTGTATATTGTGGATTCCTACTTGTGATTGAGACACTAGGATTGCTTGACCTAGGATTGACTAATGACTTATAGTATTAACCCCTATGTCTATTCACAACTGTGACCGTATCTCAGGATACTAGAGTACTTTGGTATACGTAGCTTGTTTTGTCGGTCCCCGCTCTCCAGTATTCTAGTTCTAGGTGTGACAAAATTATCCTTGGAAAAACTCCAAACCAGAAGCATCAGCAGTTCTTAACATTGCGCTTATTTAAGATGTTTGATATCTTAGTGCTAAACTTGAACTCAAGTTTTATCAGGAAATGCCAGAAATTATAAACAAAATACTCAAGCATAAAATCCAGATAATATTCATGACCAAAAAGAGTTACAATAGTGTCTTGAGTTAAAGAAAAAATACTCTATGTCTAGTTTAACATAATAAATGTTTATCATGCAATTTTAATGCTCTATAATTTTTAAACTAATAGTATGTAATCAATAGTGTAGAAATGGTCTACCAAATATTCTTCCTTTTGGTTCATATAGTTCATATCAAGGTTCACAAGAGAGGTATCAGAATCGATTGCATACCCTTCTTTTGGGTATCAGTAGTTTTAATAATTTTGTTGGTTTAGAGCATACCATACTAATTTTAGATATTTGGTCGCAAATTCAATTTATGAATGCATATGTTTGTATATGAGTAAATAATATATTGAGAGGTGATAAAACTTTGGATGATTTTGACATGGGAACAGCAAAAGGGGCTCTTCAAATAGCCTAAGTCTAGGCTGACGATCACTACCAGAAAAAGTCAAATTAGCGACGTCTAAAAACGTCGCTAAATAACAAAATGTCGTCGCTAATTTGGTTTAGCGACGTAATTAGCGAAGTTATAAAGTTGTCGGAAAAACCCAAGTCGCCAAAAAAAAAACGTCGCTATACCGACGTTTTTAGCGACTTTACTGTGTCGCAATTTTTTGCGACGTTTAGTGACGCCAAGTCACTAAATAGCGACGTTTATTAAAGTTGCTAAAGGTCGCTGATTAGCGACGTCTATAGCGACGTTTTACCGACGTCTTAAATGACTTGGCTATACTGCCATGTCAGCAATTGGCGACGTATAGCGACGTCATTAGCGACGTCATTAGCGACTTTTTACAGCATCGCTAATTAGCAACGCATTTAGCGACGTAACTTAACATCGCTAACCGTCGCTAAACGTCGCTAAAAATCTCGCTAATTTTAAAAAAAATAAAAAAAATAGTGTCCAGAAGCAAACACCTTACCACAAACACCACATTAGTGATTCCCTGCAATTTTAGCCTTTCCACTGTGGACTATATAACTATATAATCTAATTAAATTAAAGACCACAAGAAGCATTGTTGAAGTATCAATCCAATTAAATGTGGATATGCAAGATAACTATATAATCCAATTAAATTAACTAAAAAATTAAAGACCACAAGAAGCATCATACATCATGCCTATTGTTGAAGTATCAATAATTCATAATATACAATCGTATCCTAAATAATAATAAAAATAACTATACTACTACGGATTTGTAGGAGGCTGACCACCGGCGCGCTTGAAGGATAAGAATTCCTCATACTCGTCCCGTGGAATCGACACCGATGTCGATGGAGAAGGCAGTGACGTCGGTGGAGGCCGTGCCCGCTCCAAGTTTGCCAGTCGCTGGTTGTAAGAATCCAGGGTAGATAACAGCCTCGTACTGCTATGACCCATTGAATCCTGCATCCTCGTCAGCTTCTCGCCCATCGATAGCTGTGACGCCTGCAGCTCCATGATGTTGCGATCATTGGAGGCTCTAATATCATTTGTCAATTTCCGTAGCTCCGTCATGCTGCGGTCGAGCATATCCAATCGTGCGATGAGCATCGGATCGTCCACCTGCGGCTGGGACCGGGACTGCTCCTCCATACTTCGCAGCAAGTCGTCACGGAGAGACGCAATCTGACGGTCAACGGCCTCCTGGACGGCCTCCTGGACTCTGGCCGACGACTGCGAGGGCTGCGACTGCGAGGGGTGTGTGGAATGCGCAGCTGTCGGGGAGGCCCTAGATGACTGTGTCGCAACCAGGGCGCCATAGGAGCCCGTACCGTAGTACGTACCCCTCTGGAGACCACCAGCTGCGGTCACCCACAGGTCGTCCGCCGACGGAGATGGAGCGGGCTGCGATAAAGTACCAGCTCTCCAGGTGTAGGTGCACTAGCAGTCGCCCGCTCATGAAGCCTAAGATACTCGGCCTAGAAAAGGTTTGGAAACTCGATAATTGCCTAAGTTATATTAAAATAAACACAAAGTAAAGTAATACTTACATAGGTCTGTGAGGCCCTCTCATCAATGAGATTTCCGTCCTTGCGATGGGTGGCCAAGAAGACGGTCACCATGTTTGCATCCTCACCCCTCTGTACCTGTTAAAAATATATTATTTATTACTAAACTTAAATATTTTTTCCAAGTACCATTTTATGGTACTTATATTAAAATAATATATTTTAAAAGAAAAAACATACCAAACGACGGAAATGTTTCGTCATCGGAATCGAGCTACCACACCACTTGGCAGCATTTTGCCTAGCCGCCTTGGCCTTCTTAGACCTTTCCTTGTAGCTCGGATCGTCGAATCTAGCCCTCATCGCAGTCCACTGCTCAGGCGTGATCCAACCTTGGATCGTTTTTCCAGTACGATCACGAGCCTTCTGGTCATCCAGAGCATCTCGGATAAGCTTGGCGGCATCGATAGGAAAGAGCCGCTCGATCAACTCGGCCCGGTACGGAGGATAAAAATACGTTTGCTACAATAAATAATTCATTAAGTTAGCATCACGAATATGCATAAATTAAAGGATTTATTTAATATAATTTTATCTAGAAGTGCGTAAACCAGAACGCCTTCCTCTCCTCCGGAGCCTCAAAGTAGTTGATCCAAGGGCCACCGTAGTTGTTCCTCAAAAATTGGCCCAGGCGTCTCTGAACCGACGATGGACGATATCTATACAGAGATAATAATTTAGATTACTGAAAAAGTCAATATACGATGAATAAAGAGAAACACAAATATATACTAAACCATCTAATTGACTTACTTTGTATCGTCGGCCCAAATCTCTGTCCTCGTGTCCTCCGGTGGTGCGCATGGAGGATCTTGCTGATGTTGGGACAATGTCGGCACGACCTCCTCGACATGCTCATCTGTCCCCATGGTTCCGTCAGCAGGAGGAACGCTGGACGAGGGTGTACTATCACGCCAGGAACTACTCGTCCCAACAGTCGGGCATATGTGTGATCGATATACTGGAGTACTGGGCGACGATGATCCGAAACCAATAGTAGGCAGTACCGGAGTGGCACTCTGTCTACCTCGGGACCTGCCGAATCCTCTGCGTCGTCCTGTCATATCTGATAACAACATATGATGAATATAGAGAAACACAAATATATACTACATTCTACAGTCAAAATGTGATACATATCTCAAAGCATTATACAGTCAAAATATAATACATATACTCGTTAATGGGTACATCTACTTCGTCAATTTTCCAACCTTGATCTATATTCTACAGTCAAAATATAGTTACATTCTACATGCAATATTTTTTATTTTCAATCATCTTCAGAAAATTCATCTTGTTCGTCTTCGTCGTCCTGCTCTTCCTCTTCCTCGTCTTCACTTTCATCTACTTCATCGTCCTCTTCGGATAATTCTACATCTTCTACATTATTACTCGTGTAATGAGTAACTTCCGTTGAGTCCACATCTACAATATTTGTTACAAGAGGTAGATCGTCCTCCTGATAAGCTATTTCGTCAATGTCAAAGGTATTTCTAGCTTTAGTCTTGCATACTGCCCACCAATCCGACCTCGCTGTCCCCCGTCTAGGATAAGTTGTGAAGTACACGAGCTGAGCCTGACTTGATAGGACAAATGGTTCGTAGCCTTGATATCTACGCTTGTAGTTTATATCCACAAGGCCATGCTTGTCAATTTTTCAACCTTGATCTTGAATCGGATCGAACCATTCACACCTGAATAGCACGATATTAGCAGGTTCTGTGCCATAATTATATGTCAACTCCACAATCTCTCGTAAGATGCCAAAAAAATTATTGCCCGGATTGACGTCTTTGTAGTTTGAAGATTTGATACACAAACCACTATTTTTCGTGGAATCAAGATCCAGAAAGCTGTCTCTGATAGGAGAATTTGTTGACTTGAACCTGAACCCATTCACACAGAAACTTGGCCATATTTTTACGGCAGTAATTGGTCCCTTGGCTAGAGTCCTAATAGATTCAGTCTCGGGTGATATTAGACGATCGACCTAAATATCAAAGTAGCGATAGTAAGTTATTTATTTTGCAAGTACAGAAATAAAAAGTAATTACCAAGCATCTTACATATGCGCTCAACCAAGAAGGAAAATGGCATCTCATATCTTGTTCTACTTCTTCGTCTGTTATGTAGGGTCTAACCGACCTCAACTCATCATTATATGTGCTGAAAAACAATGAAGCAACTGCTGATTAGTAGCATAATAGTATCTTATACTATTATATTGAGATGATGTAAACGTGGACGTATTAATTACTTACCCCTCTAGCTTCTCCACTTCATCCTCGTCGCAATTGAGTAATATATACAATTGAGCAGCCCTTAGCTCATCGTCATTTAAATATCTCTTCTTCATTTTTCCCGAAGGCTTTCCGGATGCATTGAATACTTTGAGTATTGTATCATTATATTCCTGATATGCGTCGTCATTTCTGGGAGCTTTCATCCTATTAGTAGCAACATGCGGTTTGAAATACGTCGAGCAAAAGTTTGTAATCTTCTCGAGAACATAAGCTTCACAAATAGAGCCTTCAACCCGTGCCTTATTTTTTACATTTCTCTTTAGGTGATTCAGATGGCGCTCGAAGGGGTACATCCACCGATAACCGACAGGACCACCAACACGTGCCTCATAGGAAAGATGAATTGGCAAATGCTCCATAGAGTCGAAGAATCCAGGAGGAAACACCTTCTCGAGCTTACATAGTGTTACCGCAATGTCCCTCTCTTGCTTTTCTAGACGATCGACGAGCAACTTAGTACAACAAAGATCTCTGAAGAATATGCTCAGCTCTGTCAATGGGTCCCAAACGACCTGCGGTAAGAATTCTCGAAATGCAATCGGAATTAACCTCTCCATGAATACGTGACAATCGTGGCTCTTCATACCTACTAGTTTGTTCTCCTTGAGGTCGACGCATCTTATCAAGTTCAACACGTACCCGTCTGGAAACTTTAGACCCTGAATCCACCTACAAAGTCTACCTTTATCCTCTTTATCCAGTGAGAAAACTGACTTAGGTTGCTTTTACTTTCCATTCCCCTCCTCTATCAAATGCAATGCAGGACGTCTACATATGTCTTCTAAGTCCAACCTGGCCTTCGGATTATCTTTCGTCTTCCCCTTTACATCCATTACAGTATTAATTATGTTATCAAACACATTCTTCTCGATATGCATGACATCAAGGTTATGTCTGATCAGATTGGTGCTCCAATATGGCAGATCCCAGAATATACTCCTCTTCGTCCAGTTATGGGTACGACCAAATCCGTCACACTTGTACCCCTTAGCAGGCTCTTCGATAGCACTTGGTAAATCTTTTACCTTTTCCCATATCGTGCATCCGGGCCACCTTGGTGGTGGATTGGCCTTCTCCACAACTCCCGCACGAAAAGCATTTCGATTCCTCAGGTACGGATGATCCTTCGGCAAAAATTATCGATGACAATCGAAGAAGCATGGTTTGCCTCCGTGTTTCAAACGGAAAGCCTGAGAACGGTCCATACAATACGGACATGAGAGACGACCATGGGTGCTCCATCTCGATAACATTCCATAGGCCGGAAGGTCGTTGATGGTCCACATAAGTGCTGCCCTCATCTGAAAATTCTGCTTTCTAGAAACATCGTACGTGTTGGCACCTACTTTCCACAGCTGATTCAACTCATCTATCAAAGGCTGTAAATATACATCGATGTTCCTCTTCGGATTGTTCGGACCCGGGATAATAACGGTTAGGAACATATACGGAGTCTTCATGCACATCCAAGGCGGTAGATTGTACGGAGTGACGATCACAGGCCAACACGAATACTGGGAGCCCGAAAGTCCAAATGGGGTAAAACCGTCAGAGCAGAGCCCCAATCTGACATTACGCGCTTCCTCGGCAAAATATGGATACTTTCGATCAAAGTGCTTCCATGCTTCTCCATCAGATGGATGATCCAATACTCCTTCGATCTGTTTTCGCCTGTGACAACTCATGTTTTCTGCAGTCTCCTTAACCATAAACAACCGCTGCAACCGTGGCGTCAAAGGCAAGTAGTGCATCGAATTGGTAGGCTTTCTTGCACCGACAGACTTTCCTCTAACAGTGGCCTTGTAGCGATCAGCACCACAAAATCTGCACGCATCTTTATCCTTGTCGTCTTTGTAGTACAACATGCACCCGTTGCGACATGCATCGATTTTCTCGTATCCCATCCAAAGCGATCTCACCATCCTCTTAGATCGATATAAGTCTTTAGGCAACTTTGCACCCTCGGGCAAGATCTCTATAATCAAATCGAGCAGTCGATTATAGCATTCTTGCGACATGTTAAAATCGGACTTGATGCTCAATAATCTTGTAACCACCTCCAACGGTGAATGATCCTCACAACCAGGATATAGTGGAATCCTTGCATTCTCAAGCAGCTCCATAAACTTTGCAGCATCGGCATTCGGTGCCTCCTCAGCTGCATCATAATTGTCCGGATTAAAACTAGGTCCCGCCGCATCATAATTGTCAGGATTGAAACTAGGCCCCGCCGCATCATAAACCATGTTCACCAACCCGTCGTCGTAAGCATCGTGGTCTTGGACATCCATATACGGCTCCACATAGGGCTCCGACTCCGATGCTAGAGATACAAGTTCTCCGTGCGCGGTCCACTGATAGTAATTTGGCGTAAAGCGCTTCGAGTATAAATGATATGTAACTTCCACTTCTGGATGATATTTCCTGTTGCGACATCTCACACACGGACACTTAATTTTGGTACCGTCCATGTACTGAGGGAATGCCTTGGCGAACTGCAGGAACTGCTGTACACCCTCAATGAATTCATCCCGCACACCGTACATGTCATCAGGATGATGGTTGTACATCCACGAACGATGACGCAGATAGTAATTCATATCCATTTCTAGATACTTCTGCAAAAAATGACAGTATGTATCATATAAATTATTACATACAGTGGTTTATCACCTAACTTCATAACTTAACCGTACTATAAAAATCATATCTGATATAATACATACTTTCATTTATCAAAGTCTAAAATAAGCAATATTCAAAACAACTAAAAAGAGGCCAAGTCTCTTAGTTTTTTAATATTTTATACTATTGGTAAAAGCTTGGGTTCTTTACTGTATACAATGCTTACTAGGACATATAGTTACTTAGCTAACTATTAACAAAATCAAGTATATCAGTAAGTAACTATTTAACTACACTAACTATGTACTAATTTAATACTAAACTGATACCCTTAACTTCTACCCAATAACTCATGCTAACCCATCTTAAACCAACTAACCAATACCTGGACACTAAGCTAACTAAAACTAGTATACATAGCTCACTAAATGCAACTGAAAATGGATACTGATACAGTGGGACTTGTTGATACTTACTGATACATGGTTGCTGAAATGACACAGTGCTGATGGTTTTCCTCTTCGGTTGCCTGCTCACTGTTGCAGACCTCCTTCTCACTGCCCACTACAAGGCTCGAGCATGCCATCCCGCTTATTCTAGATACCATCTTAGTATACTCCTATCTAATATCTCTAAACATCACTAACCTACATATCTATATATACCCTATTAACACTTGACTTTATACCTTGCCTGCATCAACTCCTACAATTGCCTGTACTGATACCTCACACAGTCCCTGATACGTATCAGTGTATAAGTATTGATGACTGATACCAAAATGAAACTGAGATGCACTAAGGCATGCCTCTGCAGTGCCTAGGGACTGCCCCCAAGCCTAACTGACAGGCACCATTTGGGTGCACTGCTGCAGTGCCCCATGCCAGAGCCCCAAGTCTGTAACAAAACTTCATTTGGTCTCCTCCATGTACCAATACTAACAACAGATAATATACTAACTGATGACTCCACATACTAACACTTCTAAAGTGTATCACTTGCAGGTAATAACCCTACTACAACTGTCACAATCCCTCACATCTCGAGTTTAGTGTCTGTGTCACTGTCTGTGTCCATGTGATATTAGTGTCTGTGTCCATGTTAAAAAACCTAATCCTAACCCTAAGGTCCTTATCAGTGTCTGTGTCTGTGTCAGTGTGTGTGTGTGTCGTGTCTGTGTCTGTGTCACCATCTGTGTGTGTGTGTCGTGTCTGTGTCAGTATCACATGTGTTCTGAGAGAGAGAGAGAGAGAGAGAGAGAGAGTTAGGCTTTACCTAGAGCTCGAGGAAGAGGAGGGGGATGCCGGAGTAGCCGCGGGGGAGGTCGACGGAGCAGGCGGTCGACGGAGCGGGGGGGGGGCGGTGGGAAATTTTTTTCGTTTCAAAATTTCGACAGATGGGGAAAAACGAAACCGAGCCCTAGTTAACCAAATTTTAGCGACGTTTAGCGACGTCAAAGAAGGACGTCGCTAAATTAAATTATAGCAACGTTACGGTCGTCGCTAATGTCACGCCCCAGTCCCAATAATACGTAGGACTAGAACACGTAAGCATGCTAGCCACATGGATATGGCAACTCCAATATATGGAAACCATAACCCATATGTACGCTGTAATATGAATATAAACTCACATGTGGTATATATAATGTCACAAGTCACAGATATGCTAATCTCATCCACAAAACAAGTCATAGAAAAGAAGTACAAAACTAGAATAAGGAGTCTAAAATATCCAAAATAATAGTCGGGTGGAGACAAATCCACTACCAATGACTATATCCAAAACTAAAATGAGAGAGGAGTATAAAGTCTCCAATATAAAATAATGTGAAGACAGAAGTGTATCAGCTAAAAAGAATCCATCGCTAGATGTACTCAAAGATGCTCAGAAGGTAAGACCTCATCGGCAGAAAGTAATGCGTCAGGTCCAGGCCCGTACTCCTACAAATAATCAAGAGCAGATACACCTGGCAGAGGACCAGGTCCTCAGAGGGACGTAATAAGATACAGAAAGCGAGCCAACTTGAATACAGTAAACATGCATATAATTTAAAAATAAATAAGTACGCTGTACAAGACAATCTATATGAATGCAAATGAGGATAACTTTTTGACGTATGGGCAAGGGTAGGCTACTCGATCTAATCCTCACAACCTCACGCTCGTCAGTGGACATCATCAGCCGACATACCTCTGGGGTAGCGACCCTCGGACTTCATCAATCGACATACCTCTCGGGTAGCGACCATCGGACACGACCCACCATAGTGCGTGCTAGTGACTACGGTGTTACCAGAGTGGTTAAAAGCCCATACGCCTAATGATTGTCCTCTCATGATACTAGGTGCCATGTGTGTGTCAACATATCTAATACATAGTAATGACTGAAGGAAAACTACATATGCAAGAAAAATACAGAAATGCAATAAATAAACAAAAATATAAATAGCATGCAAAGTACTGTAAACAATTTGGCAAGGTATCTTGCCTGGGGTCCTGCTGCTGGTATGAATCAGAGTCCAAGTCACAGTCCAAATAGCGTATGTATTACAAATTTATCACGTCAAAAGATAATTTATTTTTATTTATTTAATTCTGGAATAATTACATTAAAATTCTATTTTAATCTTATTATTCTGATTTTTATGTTAATTCCTAAATTTTGTCCAAGGAAACTGAATTTTATCAACTCGAGACTCATGGCACACAAATCGAGGCGATCTGTTGACCAAAAAGTCAACCGACACAAACTCAACTTTCATGCATGATTTCCTATAGATTTCAGCGTCAAAAATATGCTAGAATTTACGGCTCGTCCGAATTCAAATTCGTTTGGGAATTATGGCACATACAATTTTTGTATTGTGCACTGATGGTTAAATTCTAACCTAGAAGTTCTACAGAATTAACAGTATAAAAATACTTCGAATTAAATTCTGGGAAAAACATATGTCAATGATCTTGACATTAGCTTTCCAAAACTTTAAACGTTTCATGATTCTGATTCCTGGTTCTCCCGGAATCGCGAAAATATTGAAACACGTCTATTTTTGGATATGTTGTGGTCTACGAATTTTCCAGAATTTAATACTCATAATTTCGTAAAATAAATTATATAATCAGAAAGCTAACCTCAATATCTTTCTAACGCAAGAAACTAGGCCTCGTTTGGAGTCCAGAGCTATGCGCAATGGCTTGTGGAAGATGAAGGAACCCTAGATGGCAATTCTCCAAAATCTCTCTCTCTCTAAGATAATGGGATAATTAAGGTTATAATAATATATATATATATAGGAATGTACCTGCGGCTGAATGGATATTTATAGGCTGACACGTGTCAGAATCTGATTGGAGGGTTTTGTTATATTATTTGTTTTTTATTTGCCTTTATCAAAACATTATTTAAGTCGTTTTAAACCTAAATAACTCAAAATAAATATTAAAAATAATCATAAAAATCTGGAAAAATTACAGAAAATAAATTTTGAATATAAAAACTCTATAAAAATATTTGGAATAATTTTATATTCATAGATTTCCTACTATAATTAGGAGAAGCTCTAAACATTAGTTTTATCCATTTAACTAAAAATAAATAATAACATTATTTCAAAAATTCTGAAATAATTCCAGAAAATATATAATAATATTATAAACCCTAGAAAATAACGTGAGTCCATTCTATATTCCTGAGATTGCACAATAAATTCTAAAGTCCTAAAAATTAGTTATTAGCCTAATTACTCCCAATAAATACTAAAAATACTCAGAAAATTTCCAAAAAATTCTAGAAAATATATTTTATTATTTAGAACCTAAAATAAAAGTTTGGGATATTTTTAATTAAGTTTGAACATAAAATAAAATTTTCAAAGTCCTCGAAAATTAGTGTTACTAGTTTTTAATTAAATAAAAATTATGGAAAAATCTCAATAATCTAAAATAGCCTAAAAATAATTCTAAATAAATATTTATATAAGTAAATATACTAAAAAAAATTATTTTCTAATTAACTAAGAGAATACTCTAAATAAATTCAACATCTATAATAAATATAATAATATAAAATATACACAAAATATCTATTTTGGGTGAGGGGGTTTACAGCTAAACACGTTGCTAAATATTTCTAATATAAACGTCGCTATTTGCGTCGCTAAATGTCGCTAACTTAGATATATTAGCGACGTTTAGCGACCAAAATTGAACTTATAGCGACTAATCTTATAAAAACTGAATATAGGTCGCTAAACGTCGTTAAATGTCGTCAATTAGCGACGTCTACCGACATTTTACATGGAGTCGCTAAATTAGCGACATTTTTACCTGGAGTCGCTAAAAAATATCGCTAATCCCGCTTATTCTAGTAGTGGATGTTGATATTATAATAATGTGTACATCCTCTCAAGACGGTCTATTTGGAGGCGGTGGTGGGCTAAGTTTTGGAAGATATTATTTTAGAATAGGATTTTGAGTTTTTTCCCTACTTTACAAAGATTCAATAACCATAGTCAACTAAGATTACTTTTTTTTGATTCCTTTCGTGCTTTAGTGGCCATAAACTAATCATGTCATCATTTTATTGTATGAATGATAAAATTTCTCTAAGAGCTTCAAAGTTTTAAAGGTGTATGTTATTCGCCAATCTTATATTATACATATTCTAAAGGAGATTTACATGAACATGACTTAGGGTGAATTTCAAAGTAAAATGAACCATAGGAGCTGCAGTAAAATAAGGGGCTTGTTAGGCCATATAAATATCGTGTTTTCTTAGCACTTAGTCATGCATATTTTCTCTGTGAAGAGAATTAATGACTGCCAATATATTGTTTACTCATTAATATTATTTAATAAAATTTCTGTTAGCTGACTTCTTGCTCTTTGATAACAGTGCAGAGTAACTTGAATACATGTTAATCATGGTAGACATATTTAAAACTTTAATGCAAGTCATTTGATATGCATGAAAAGAGTGTAAGGAGTTGAATAAGAAAATCGATTTTTTTATTGCTTCAATGAACTAGAAGTTTCACTTAACGAGTCTGACATCGTTTTGCATTTTATTCAAGCTCATACTTTTATTGGCTGATATTTTTCATAATTTATTTAGGTCATACAATGTCACGCCCCAGTGTCGGAATACGGAGAACATGGGTATAATACTGCCAGCTATGAACTTCAGAGTACACAGATACCCCAGAGAACAGTCAAGGCTATAAAGAGACAAGGGGTTGCATCCTTCGATCAAGTCGCTCAGGGTCACACAGAACTTCTATATCTCAATGATAAAAACAAGAAGCAATAAGCATAGAACATATAAGATAAAAGAATAAGGCGTCACAAACACTCTATTAAAATAATCTAGAAATTAGTTGTGCAAAATGATAAGCTAGTTAAGCAAAAAAATTACATGACTGAAATCAGATGTAGTCTGAATAAGTACAATCATTTAAGGAAGCTAATATCGAGAATATTTGGCTTACAGGTGCCAGTAGCTGTAAACCCCCTCACCCAAAATAGGTATTTTGTGTGTATTTTATATTATTATATTTATTATAGATTATTTTAAATATTAAATTTCTTTAGAGTATTCTCTTAATTAATTAGAAAATAAATTTCTTGATATATTTACTTATATAAATATTTATTTAGAATCATTTTTAGGCTATTTTAGATTTTTGGAGATTTTTCTAGAATTTTTAGGTAATTAAAACATAGGGAAAGTAAATTTCTAGGAATTTCATGATTTACTATGAGACCATACTTGCATATTATTCCTACCAAATATTTATTTTAGGTTACAATATTTAATTATATTTTTCAGTAATTTATTTAGAATTTTAAGAAATTTATTTAGATTTTTGAAATTATTTAGGATTTATTTGGATATATATAGTCTTAATATTAGATAGATGCTAATTTAGTGTTAATAGATATTAATAAGATTATATATAAATTATTTGTATTATCTTTAATTCTATTTAAGATTATAAATTATTAAGATAAATTCAAATTCTATTTTAAATTAATTCAAATCCTGAGCCTACTAGGAAAATAACTTTATGCATATCCTATCCTTATTTAAATTTATCATAATCCTATCCAAATTAACCAATCCTAGTCGTATTTAGTTAAGTAGTGTCCACCATTATAAATACCTCATCCTTCATATTTTTCTTCTCCAAATTCCTCTCTTTTTGGCCAAAAATAGTCAAAATTCGTCATAAATTCAACCTCATTTTCTAGTAGTTATGACGACTTAAAAAGACGATATCTCCTAGCTCCGGACTCCAAACGCGCTCCAGTTTTTTTTGTTAGAACCATAACAAGGTTAGTTTTCTGAATATATAATTTTTTTTAGTAATTTTAGAACCTATTTTTCCAGAATATTCTGAAAGTGTCAGCTGTCCGAAATCAGATGCATTATCGTATTTTCGAGATTTTGGGAGATCCCGAACTCGGAATTATGAGACGTTTGAAGTTTCAAAAATCTGACATGATGAACTTACATAAAAGTATTTTTCCAGAATTTAATATGCAAGTTTAATCTACTGTAAAATTCGTGCAACGTAGACGTAAATAGGAAACCACCAAAAATTATCATCTATGCGCCCTTGTGACCATAACTCTTTACCGACTTGTGATTTTATGAAACTATCGATTCCAGCGTTCATGTAGCATTGAAATCTATATGATTCCATACACAGATCTAGAATTTGAGTTGGTTGATTTTTTGGTCAATAGATCGCCTTGATTTGCGTACCACGGATCATAAATCCGTAAAGTTAACTTTTTTTGGACCAAAATTAGAGTTTAACAATAAAGTAAGATTATAATAAGATTAAAATACTATTTTTGGTTATTTTATTGAGAATTAAAATAAATTAAAATGGATGAACCTATTTATCCACTTTTGTAACCTAACTTGTTTAATTTATGTGACGGGTAGATCGGACGACGCCTTGAGTTGAGACTTCATCCTTTTCAGACCAGGTTTGATACCTTGCCAAATTGCTTATAGTATTTTGCATGCTTAGTATATTTCTGTATATTTATTGCATCTCTGTTTATTTATTGCATATGTAGTTCCTTTCAGTCATTACTATATATTATATATGTTGACACACACTTGACACTTAGTATCATGAGAGGACAATCATTAGGCTTATGGGCTTTTAACCACTCTGGTAAACCATAGTAACTAGCACGCACTATGGTGGTCGTGTCCGATGGTCGCTACCCCCGAGGTATGTCGATTGATGGAGTCCGAGAGTCGCTACCCCCGAGGTATGTCGGCTGATGATGTCCACTGACGAGTGTGTGTGTGAGATTTAGATCGAGTAGCCTACCCTTGCCCATACGTCAAAAAGTTGTCCTCATTTGCATTCATATAGATTGTCTTGTACAGCGTACTTACATATTTTCTACCTATTATGCATGTTTACTGTATTCAAATTGGCTTACTGTTCTGTATCTTGTTACTTCCCTCTGAGGACCTGGTCCCCTTCCAGGTGTATCTGTTCTTGAGTATTTACAAGAGCGCAGATTCGGATGGTTATATATGTTTCGTGGATGTCTTCTCTTCGAGCCGTGGTCGTTAGCTGGTATTCTTATATTGTGTTTATTGTGTTGTACCTTTACCTTCGAGTTGGTAGTGGATTTGTTTCCATCCAACTATCATCCTTAGATACTTATATTAAGATCTAGTTTCATAGACACTGGTTATTTATTTATATTTGATTTTCGTGGATGAGATTTAGATTGTACCCTGTGACTTGTGATACATTTTATACCACTTGTGGATTTGATATTCATATTACAGCGTATGTATGGGTTATGGTTTCCATATATTGGAGTTGCCATATCCATGCGGCTGGCATGCTTACGTGTCCTAGTGACTGGGGCATGACAGTAGCTAAACGCCAAAAAATAAAAGAATGTCTATATACGAGTGGTAAAGAAGAAATAAACTCTTGTCCCTCAGCGGCCATCCGTCTGGTGTGAGCCATCATTCAAGGGAAGATACGTTGGATCATCGGGCTCTAGCTCTAAACCTGGCCATACAAAAATAGTAGGGTTAGACCCCAAATATCAAGTACCACAAGGGAGTAGGAATAAAGACACAAAAACCCAATTAAAAGCATAAGTAATGCATGAGCCAATAATCATTGGCGTATACTCCATCATCATGGTGATACAACATTCCTACACCAAACAAGGATAAGAAATATCGTGTCACTCTGAGATCGAATACATCCTCTGATTAAGGTCAAGGTAGAGGTTCTGCGTCATAGTTTTGGTCCATCGCATATCGTAGCACAATAGCCCAAATTTACAGCCAAATATGGACAAGGATTGGACAACCGCACCACAACAGTCCATGTCCCAAGACTACTAACAGAAATGATACAATACATAATCAAATTCGATTATTGAATCGGCCAAACAATCCTACGACTACCCATGTGAAGTCTGGGTTATCCTAGTAGCATAATGCATATAATATGGATCCTCAGATCATGCTACTACAAGCGAGGCTAGCCGATCCAATGATAATAATGCATTGCATGTAGAGTATGCACCGGTCCCTCGTAAGGCCACCGTGCTAAACGTATCAACATATAGCGCTTAGTACATATATTAATCGGATATTGCCACCCACTAATGTGGATGGTATACAATATCCGTGGGGGACAGCCTTGCACACCTTAAATAATGTCTGGGGTAGCCGTCATGCATGATCTCGGGATTTCGTTCCCTCCCAATTCTCTATGTATTTTACATTATAAAAACTACCCCATAAGACAACTAATTTTGTAGCAACGTAATATTTTTGGTTTCTAATAAACCTTTTCTGAAACGCATATTTTTGCCGTTGCTAAACAAATTATTTTGTAACAAAACATTTTTTTTTGCCATAACTCCGTTGCCAAAGACTGAAAAATAAATAGGCAATGATAACGTCATTGCTAAATCATTTATATTTTTTTCTACCAATACATTTTTACTTATAACAACGGAATATAGCGCTTCTAATCACTACAGCAAAATATAAGCAAAATTTAATTTCACATCCCTCTATTTCACATGTATCCTTACTTCCCCTTCCATTTCTTAATCACCATACCAAAACAAAAATAAAATTTCAATTTCCCTTTATTTTACAGGTCTCCTAGCTTCCCCTTCCCTAATCATATCTAATTCATTCCTCATGTTTGCTCTTTTATCTCCATCACTAGCTTGGCCTCCGCCCCACCACGCTCGCTGTCACTAGTGCCATCACCACTCTCTTAGTCTCTCTCCTCTCGAACCAAACCCTCACCCTAAAAGCTCATAAACACCAGGTTCCATGGAAAAGCCAATAAGAAGAAGCATACCAACCCTAAGCCTAATTTTGATCCTGCTTCGACGATGACAACGATGAGTTCCTGGAGTTCGAGTTCTTTCCCGAGGAGAAGCTCCGCAACTCCAACAACTCCAACAACCCCAAGTACAAGAATGATACCATAATCCGCAAGGAGGTCTTCCTCACCCTCATCACCCTACGAGAGTGCCGCCGGATCATCTTAGTTAGCGAGGTTAGGGTTTCTTCTTCGAGTCCTTTTTTCTAGAGTTAGGGTTTCTGATTTGGTAAAATTTACTCATTTAGGGTTTACCAATTTTTTCCTTATTCTGGTATAATTAGTAATGGTTAATAAATTGTGATATCACTTGTCCCATTGTATGTCATCAAAATGTATAGAACTCCTCTATCATCGTGTTCATAAAGTCATACTAGAATACTTTTGCACTTTTTTTATTTTCTTCAAATTATTCATCTACGTGTGGCTGATAGGATTATGCATGGATTACCTTTATACGAGTTTTATTTATCTAGCTATCTTCCATAGACTTTCTATATTGGTACCCAAATAGTTGGTTGGCTTGGTTTTTATTCTTGGTCAATTATGTGATGAGTAGTTTAATACCTAATATTTAGCATCTGTTGGTCGTGTTGCATTAGCATTTGTAATTCTGAGAGAAAGTTACAACATATGTAGTTTTATGTCCTTTACATCTTAAAATTACTCAAAAATAGTATTATTTTAGGATAGGTATAGGTATAGTTATCTGAATCCAGACATAGAATTATGACTGATCTAAGTTCTGGAACTGAGCCTAACAATATAATTTTGGGTCGTCTGAGTTTGTTCCCCTATACAGAGATGGATGGCATACTCGTTCACCATCAGATCTGAGTTCGGTCGAAGGTTTTCTATGATCCATTCAAGTTTTACTATGAACTCACATTTGTATATCTTTGTCTGTTGTAGAGTTTGATCATGGTTCCATTTAGACTATTATTCTTACATTGAATAATAGCCGAATGATAGCTAGTAATTTTATATCCACATAACTGATAATTTTTCATTACATTGATTGTGATGTGTCAAGTGTGTGTGTGATATAGAGATACCTTGATAGACTTGCATTGAGGTTTGAAAAACACTCCCTTATCCTTTAATATAACATATCATCTTTTGAATTCTTAGTTTCGCCCTTGGTTGCTGGTATACTGCCAGAATAACCTTGGTTGTTTTCAGCCATTGATACACTATTTTGATTCCCAGGTTTCTATAATCATCGATGATTAAGTTTCTCATTTTTAGGTCTAGGACTAAACATACATGGATTGAGGCTTTGAAGAAGGATACAGTTTTTGTTATTAGATGCGAATAATTTTCAAGTGGTGGCTAAAAAGTTTAATATGCAAGCAAAGCATTTAAATAGCAGATAGAAATAATTAATTTCTAGAAATATGCTTTCTTGCTTAAAAATTAATTCATTATCTTCTAGGTAACATGTCTGTTACCTATATTTTGCTATACTATCTTGCTAACATCATGACTTTAGATAAATATTTTGAGTTCCCTTTGAATAGTTTGAATGATGCATTTTCAAAATTCATCCAAATTAAAATGATGTAGACTATATCGTCCCTTCTCTGTTGAGAAGTAGATGTAACAACTACTTACCAGATTTTTCTTGTGTTCTATTTCATAATTATGCGAAGACAGGCTGCTAAAGGAAATCTTTTGAACCTTTACTTGCTAAGTGAAAGATAGAAATATAGATTGCTGAGGATGTACACGGGTTGTTAACTATGAAGAATAGAAAGAGATAAGCAGTTTTGTTAAGGGTGAGTAATGAAAAAGGCCTAAATATGAGAACAACACTGAAAGATTTTCTAAAAGCCCTATTTTATCTTCATGTTTTCTGAAAGATTTTCCAATTATCCCATTATGATATGTATATCTTTGCATATGCATGTCAATGTTAGTAATATGTAATTTTTTAAATAGTATTTTAGAACATTCTCGAACCTCTTTCTTCTAGCCTCCTTTTGACCATAAAGCTATGTTTTTCAATATTCTTGAAAAGTTTTATTTTTTATTAACAAATCTTCCTTACTCCTGAGATAGATTTTACTTATTTTCACTCAAGTGGTAATTCTTAAGAAGTTTTTATTTTTTTATATAATATTTTAGAACATTTTTGAATCTTTTTTTTTCTAGCCACTTTTAATCACCTAATTCTGGGAGGGGTATTTTTGTCATTTCATAATTGGTTGCAATTATATAGATATATTTAATTTATATTATTTATAATTATATTTGTATTGGTTAGTATACTAGATAATTAGAATTGGCTAGTGTTAGTTAGAATTAGTTAGTACCATTGTGTTAGTTTATGACACAGTTATCTACATTAATTATGTTAGTTAGTACATGAAGAGAATATTCTTTATTAGTTGTAGAGATACCTTTCATTAATTAATTAGATTCTTTTTTAATCTTATTCGATTCAATTCATAAAAATTTCTAAACTTTAATTAGAGAATGGAAATGGTCAAACTTGACATTGTAGCATGATCAAACCCTACTGTAAGAGACAAGTTCTAATTAGGGTTCATCCATTTATTTTATTTCACTCATTAGCCTCCTTTTTCTCCAAAGCTTCTTCTTCCCCAAGAAAAACCAAATACCTACCAATTCCTACTCCAATTCACTCATTCCCAACCAATTAGCATCTCATAGAGGCCTAGAAGCTTAGTATAGCAAAGAGGATATTGGAGGAGAGCTTTGCTAGGAAGAGTGTGTCTACCCTTTATTTTGTGTCCTTTGGAGGAGTTTCATTTGAAATCTATCTCTCAATAGATATAAATCCCTATTACCATCAATATTATGGTTAATTTGTCATAATAAACCTATAGGAACCTACCTATGGCTAAGGACTACCCTTAGGGAGAAGAACTAGGTACTGGAAGGCCCTATTATAATAGTTATGTTGATTTTTGTGGCCAAATTGAGGGAATTCCAAATTTGGAACCCCAAGTATTTGTCATATAATTTATTATGTTTATTTGGTGTCTAATTACTTGTATTAGGGTATGTACATGGCCACAATTGGATACGTGTAGGTCGTATCATGATACGCCTTGGTACGTATCGGTAATTTGGGTATTTTGGCAGTTTTGAGCCAATTGATAGTAGTTCTTCATTAATTGCTATATATATAACTATTCTAATTATTTACATATCATAATTCATATATAGATGATGATTCTTAGTATTATATTATGGTACCTTGGTGGCGTGGGTGCCTTGAGTATCATAGTATCCTAGTGCCTACTAGGTATTTGATATATTGCCTATGCTAGTATGGTGTGTGTGGTTTTGGTACACTAGGTTGTGCACACCAAGTGTTTGATTATGGGTGGTGTCATTGGGTAGAGGTTGCTTTGGGATTGATTGAGCACTTGAGTATGTTGACAATGATAGTATTATATTAGTTTAGAGTATGTGTGAGTGTGTTTACATTGAGAGTATTAATGTGTGTTATGTGCTATGTTGTGTTGTGTTGTGGCTAGTAGTTAGATGGTATCATGGGAGTATGTGTATATCATTGGTGTTAGAGTATGTGTTGTATTGTAACTGAAGTATATGTGTTTATGCTAGTGTGTGTGGGTATAGATGTGTATGGAGAAGTGCACATATTGTAACTATTAGTTTGGGTGTAGTCCGCATTTGAAGGTGTTGTTGTGTACTTGTTAGTGAGTGCATTAATGATACATAAGTGTGTTAGAATGTAAGTGTGTGTGTGTGTGTATACTGGTGACAAATAAGAGAAAGAGGGGGGGTTCAGGTTAGCACAATACTTGAGGGAGCCAGGGTCTGTATAAGGGTTGGCACAGCAACTGTGAGGGGCCCGGTAGTCGGGAACATTAATGGGAAAATAGCAGATCTTGCGGATATGCAGTCTGTATAATGTGCACCAGGGTGCATTAAGTTAAAGACTTTAGTGACGTTTTTAGCGACGTCGTAATAAAACGTTGCTAATGTTAAAGACTTTAGTGACACCAAAAATAAACGTCGGTATACGTCACTGTTAGCGACGTTTAGCGACTGTACTTGGGTTTTTTAAAGAATAGTTGCTATAAGCTTTTTAACGTCGCTAATCGTCGCTAATTTTTTTGATTTAGCGACGTTTAAGACGTGTTTACCGATGTTGGTTATTTTTTAATTAGCGACATTTTTAGCGATGTCGCTAACGTCGCTAAATTTTTTAATTAGCGACATTTTGCCATGTTCAATTTAGATGTCGCTAAAAAGTTAATATAGGTTTTGAGTTTTTTATTTTCCCCTATTCTCATAATCTCCCCTTCTCCCTCCTACACCCCTTGCCCCCTCCCCGCCCCGGCGATCCCGATCCCTCTCGACTTCGGTAAGCCCCTCGACCCCCTACTCCGGTGACCCTGACCCCTCTCAACTCCGGCATCCCCCAACGGCCCCTACCACGACGCCCTTCGACCTCAACGTCCCACTAGGCCCCCTTCCCTGTACCCCTCGGCCCCGACGACCCCCTTCGGCACCCCTCGACCCCGATGATCCCCCTCCTCGATCAGAGGGTCAGGTAACCCTAACCCTATCTCCCTTTTGTTGACAACACAGACACACTGACACGACATATAATATTGACACAAAATTAGGGTTAGAGCATAAACACTGACACGATACAAACATACTGACACGACACATAACATACACACACACACTGAAATGACATAGACACACAAACACAAACACGACATTGACACAAAATATTGACACGAAACTAGGGTTAGGGCTTGTACGAAGGCGACATAAATATGGACATGACACAAATATATAAATTGACATGTCACGGGATATGACACAGAAGCTAACCCTAACTCTACTATCTTCTACTTAGCTGTCTGAGTTAATTAGATATAGCCTTGGGTATCAACATCATGTACAATATGATGCAGATCTCAACTCAAGGAGAGTCGTATACACGGATACGAGAATGACTCTTCAAAGCTATGATACGACACAGTATTGGCTTCTTTTAGAACTCGTATCCAACTTGGGTTAGAACAGTGTCAAACCTATTATTGACACAAGAGTTCGTGTTCGGGTGGTTGTGGCACGGCATTGATATATGTATCGTATAACCAAGGACACAACATCCCCCTCGGCTCCGATAACCCCCCTCGGCTTCCCTCAACCCCGACGATGTCCCTCCTCAGTTAGAGGGACATGTAACCTATTTTTGGAGTGAGTGTCATGAGTGATGTGTGTATCTATGGTGTACTAGTGATGTATGTGTATATGTATAATAGTAGCAGTAAGCAATAGCAATAGCAATAGCAGCAGTAGCAACTTGCACCATATGTAAGTTAGTGCATATTGTATACATGTGTGTGTTTGACTGTGTTTAGTGAGTGAGTGTTAGTGAGTTAGTATCGGTTAAGTGTTTAAGTGTTGAGTGAGGGCATGTATATTAGGATTAAGTATCTAAGGATATTTAAGTTTTGGTTTAGTATCCCAATATACTTGAGTAGGTATCAATATACCAAGATACATGGATGATATACTTGAACGATATTTATTCATCTTTGTAGAATTATCTAGAAATGGATGTAAATTACTACTTGCGTCATCGTTCGTGGATGTACAACTGTTATCCTGATGACATGTGTGTTGTGCAAAATAAATTCATACAGGGGGTAGAACAGTTCTTGCAGTTTGCCAAAGCATTTTCTCAGTACATGGATGACACCAAAATTAAGTATCTGTGTGTGAGATTCACAACTTAAAATAACACTCAGAAGTAGATGTGACATATCATTTGTACTTGAGAGATTTCATGCCGAATTACTAGCAGTGGACCTCACATAGAGAACTTGTGTCTTTAGCCTCGGAGCCGAAGCCTTATGTGGAGCCGTATATAGATGTCCACGACCACGCTAATTACGACGATGGGTGCGTGAACATAATTTTTGACGTTGTCGGACCTAGTTTCAATCCAAATAATCATGATGCTGCTGAGGAGGCACCAAATGCCGATGCTGTAAAGTTTATAGAGTTAATAGAGAATGTAAGGACTCCATTATATCATATTTATGAGGATCATTCACCGTTGTAGGTGGTTACAAGATTGTTGAGCATCAAATTCAATTTTAACATGTCGCAAGAATGCTACAACCGATTGATGGAGTTGATTATAAAGATCTTGCTGGAGGGTGCTAAGTTGCCTAAAGACTTCTACCGATCTAAGAGGATGGTGAGATCGCTCTGTATGGGATACGAGAAAATTAATGCATGTCACAATGGGTGTATTTTGTACTACAAAGATGACAAGGATGAAGATGCGTGCAAATTTTGTGGTGCTGATCGCTATGAGGCCATTGGTAGAGGAAGGTCTGTTGGTGCAAGAAAGACTACCGATTCGATGCATTACTTATGTTTGACGCTGAGGTTGCAGATATTTTTATATGGTGAAGGAGACTGCAGAAAATATGAGTTGACAAAGGAAAAAAATAGATCGAAGGAGTGTTGGATCATCCATCTGATGGAGAAGCATGGAAGCACTTTGATCGAGAGTATCCAGATTTTGATTCGGATCTGTGTAATATCAGATTGGGCAGAGGCAGAAAATGCTTTGATCAGAAAATGCTTTGATCAGAGACAACTTCCAAGATCTTGATTCAAAAAAAAATAGTTGTTTGTGTATCAAATCTTCGAACAATAAAGGCGTCGATCCAGGCAATAATTTCTTTGTCATCTTACAAGAGATTGTGGAATTGACATATAATTATGGCACAGAACCTACTAAGATCGTGTTATTCAAGTATGAATGGTTTGATCTGATCAAGATCTGACATGCATGATCTTGTGGATATAAATTACAAGCATAGATATCAAGGCTATGAACCATTTATCCTATCAAGTCAGGATCAGCTCGTATACTTCGTAACTTATCCTAGACCGGGAACAGCGAGGTCGGACTGGTAGGCAGTATGCAAGACTAAAGCTAGAAATACCTTTGATATTGACGAAATAGCTTATCAGGAAGACGAGCTACTACTTGTAACAAATATAGCAGATGTGGACTCAACGAAAGTTACTCATTACACGACTAATGATGTAGAAGAGGTAGAATTATCCGATGAGGAAGACAAAGACAAAGTAGATAAAAGTAAAGATGAGGAGGAAGAGGAAGAGGAAGAGGAAGAGGAAGAGGAGGACGAGAAAGACGAACAAAATAAATTTTCTAAAGATGGTTGAAAATAAAATAAATTTATTTGGACTTGAGACATATATTATATTTTGATTGTAGAATGTACTAATATCTATTAAGACTTATGACACTACTAGTTATTTACTATGCAATACTATTAATACTATAAGATATGTATAATATTTTGACTGTAGAATGGACTATATATCTGTTTATATGTTCTATTATTATATGTTGTTATCAGGTATGAGAGGACGACGCAGAATGTTCAGCAGGTCCTGAGGTAGACAGAGTGCTCCTCAGGTACTGCCTATTGCTGGTTCTGGATCCTTGTCGCCAAGTACTTCAGTATATCAATAAGTCACATCTCTGACTGCGACGATGTTATGTGGCAGCACTCTTGTGACGAGTAGTTCCAGGCCTGATACTACTCCCTCGTCCAGCGTTCCTCCTGTTGACGGAACAATGAAGACAGATGAGCATATGGCGGAGGTTGAGTCGACACCGTCCCAACATCAGCGAGATCCACCACATGCGAACCTCCGAACGAGACGAAGACGGAGATTTGGGCCGACGGTACAAAGTAACTCAATTAGTTGGTTTATCATCATATATATCATGTATTTGTTTATCCATCATATATTCACTTTTTCATGAATATAATTTATCTGTATAGATATCGTCCCTCGTCGGTACAGAGACACCTGTGCCACTTTTTGAGGTAGAACTATGGTGGCCCTTGGATCAACTATTCTGATGCTCCGGACGAGAGAAAGGCATTTTGTTTTGCCTACTTCAAGGTAAAAGTATATTTGATTTTAATATTAATAATCTAATTTATGCATATTATATAACTTACTAAATTACTTCTTGTAGCAAACGTATTTCTATCCAGTACACCGGGCCTCCAGCAGATATTTCCTGTCGTTGACGCCATGCTGATCCATGATGCTCTAGATGACCCAGAAGGCTCATGATCGTGAAGGAAAATCGATCCAAGGTTGTATCACGCCTGAGTAGTGGACTGCGATGAGGGCTAGATTTGACGATCCAAGGTACAAGGAAAGGTCTAAGAAGGCCAAGGCGACTAGGAATAAGGCAGCAAAGTGGTGTTGTGGCTCAATTTCGATGACGGAACATTTCTATCGTTTGGTATATTTTTTATTTTAAATATATAATTTTAATACAACTAAAATAAAATGGTAAAAAGATAAAATATTTAATTTTAGTACTAAATAATATTTTTTAACATTTCCATTGTTGGTTTCACAGACCTATGTAAGTATTACTTTACTTTGTGTTAATTTTAATATAACTTAAAAAAATGTAAATAAATATCCATGTTTGCCATAAAAATATGCAATTAATTTTAATATATTTTTAATATTTCCATCGTTGGGTTCACAAACGTATGTACATGATTTGGCATCTGAACGTATGGATGGCTGGTTTGCCATGAATCAACGAGTGGTGCATGATTCTCCCGATACTTGTCTTTAAATATTCTGACTTTGTCTGTTCTCGTCTTGCAGAGACTTCCTCGGATTGTTTGAGTCCTGATGGAGCATGAAAGGATATCATAGTTACCGTTGTTCGTGATGAACAAGCGCATTACCCGGAGGATTGTCCGTGATCTTCCAACCTAGATCACTATAGCTATTCCCCATATGTGGCCAGGATGTGATAGTTGGATCTCCGGTTTGATCTTCCAAACTAGATCACTATAGCTATTCCCCATAGCTAGTTATCCCAACTAGGATTTCTAATTGCGTCCTTTCATACGACAGAGTTAGGTTTGTAGACTTGGCTCTGTGTTGCAAGCTCCCTTGCTATCTATCGGTATTGATTCTTTGCCGTGTATTATGCCTTGTACTGAGGAGTTTTCTGAAGTGATAACCCAGAAAACATCGAGCTGCCGACTTTACTTATGAAGGTACCAAAATTAGCACATCGGGGTCCCCTTCTTTTCAAATGTACCCATGATCTTAAATATTAATTAAAAATTCTTAAATGTAATGGACTTCTATATGTACTCATGATCTTGAATATTAATAAAAATTTTGCAATCTTTTATGTTTAGAAATTTTCTTGTTACTGTGGTTATCATGGCTGTGAGTATTATACCAGAGGTAGTATGGATGTAGCATAACATTATAACAGCGATAACACCAAGTCCTATCAGAGATAACATGAATGTGATAGTTTAGAGTAGTTCCATTAAGGAAGTTCGATGGAAAAATTATCTGCTATGGTATGGATACTTTGGTGTAGAATCAATAATCAAGAAGTTTGTTTATAGCTGAGTACGATTACGGTAAAGTTTTTTTTGTTTTGTGGAGATAAAAGAAAATGAGTCAGAGGTAGTATGGACATGACTGCTTTCTTTTACTGGGGAACATGGGCAGGTCATAGTTCGGAGGTGACATAGATATGAATTATTTTCTTTATAGAAATTTATGGAAATAAC
Source organism: Iris macrosiphon (assembly GCA_036927795.1). Classification (NCBI taxonomy): domain Eukaryota; kingdom Viridiplantae; phylum Streptophyta; class Magnoliopsida; order Asparagales; family Iridaceae; genus Iris; species Iris macrosiphon. The sequence continues at coordinate 92,504,437 of JAYESA010000019.1, read as the reverse complement.
AACAAAAGGGACGAGTCAGAGGTAGTATGGACATGATTGCCTTCTTCTGGTGGAAAGAACGGCTTATAGTTAAGAGGTCATGTGGACGGGAACCATTTAACTTAGAGAAGTTTTATGGATCTGTTATCCATTGCGTACTCGGGACTCCCGAGTACGGATAACAGATTTGTCTGCATGCTATGGATTGCCTGGGGAAGACATCAGCTGTAAACATTACACTTTTACGTCTCTCTGCTAGAGATAGAAATGACACACAATTTTTTTCCGGTGCCTAACTCATGCATAGTATTTCGTTAGGAACTTATCGTCGGTTGGTATCATGTGCAAGTCACCATTAGGCTTAGCGAGCTTGTATGCGCAGTTGGAGTAGACTGTCTCCACTACAAAGGGACCCTCCCACTTGGGTTAGAATTTCCCCACATTCTTGTGGGTCATGATCATCGGTCTTCTCACGGTTAGGACGAGATCGCCGACCTGGAATGTCCTTTCCTTCACCTTCTTGTTGAAGGCCCCAGAGAGTCATGCTTGATATAGCTCAATGTGCTGCTGAGAGTCATGCTTGAAGTTTCATCAAGTGCCACCAACACTCGTAGACGTCGGCAATGATTGTCTTTTGTGGTTAGCTAGTTGTTAAGGTCTACCCAGAGAGAAAAAAATTGGGTCACCAAAGGGAGTACAACTTTGCTTCCGTTGACCAAGGAGAATGGCGTACTGCCCGTCGGAGTTCGGACCATAGTACAATAGGCCCATAGACATTTGCCCAGCTTCTCATTCGAGTCAATTTTCTTGGTTTAAATAAACTTTTTGAGAAGCTTGATGATGGTCTTGTTGAATGCTTCGGTTAATCCATTCACTACTGGATTGTAGGCAGTTGAAGCTACATTCTGAATTCATTTTTTATCACAAAATCGGAAGAAAGCGTGGCTTAACAAATATGGACCATTATTATAAATGATCCTGCGAGGTAAGCCAAAGCGGTATATGACGTGATGTTTAAGGAAAGTGATCACGTTGGATGTTTTTACTTCTGCGAGCGGAATAATTTTTGCCCATTTAGAGAAGTAGTTTGTGATAGCCAGGATGAATCGGTACCCCTTAGACGAAGGTGGACTGATCGGTCCTGTGATCAGAATGATCCTGCGAGGCAAGTCGAAGCGATAAATGACGTAATGTTTAAGAAAACTGATCAAGTTGGATGTTTTTACTTCTGCGAGTGGAATAATTTCCACCCATTTAGAGTAGTCTATGATAGTCAGGATGAATCGGTGCCCCTTAGACTAAGGTGGACTGATCAATCCTGTGGTGTCCATACCCTAGACTTCGAATGGACAAGATGCAACGGTCGGGTATAGGAACTCTGAGGAATGGTGAATAAAGTCGGTATAGATTTGGCCCATCCTGCACTTCTTCATATAATTGACGGCATCTGCTACCGTCGTTGGCTAATAATAGTCCATGCATCAGAGGCAGTCATGATGCTTAAGACCAGGTTGGTGAGTACCACAAATACCGTCTTGAGCTTCATGGAGAGCTTGCTTTGCTTCAGCGTCTGATAGGCATCGCAGCAGGAGTCCGTCATATGTATGACGGTACAACATCTTTGTGGTTGTATTATAGTAGAACTAGAGGGAGCATCTTCTAACAAAAGTGGCCTCCTTTAGGTCGTTCGAAAGGATTCCGTAGATAGCATAGTCCATAAATGAGAGTCTCTAATCTTTGACAATGGTATCTGCGTCGACATAGTGGCCTAGACTTAAGTATAAGTTGTTCCCTAGGCATACTAGCTCTTGTTCCACCACTGTGATCAATAGGTAGATTTTGATTGGAGTTTCTAAAGAAGCGACGAGGCGAGCGAGTGCATAAGCCTCATTATTTTGCAGTCGTGGTAGATATTCTATAAAGAACTTTGTAAAAGTAGAAATTATGTCGTGGGTACGTCCAGCCTATGCCGCAGCATCGACGGTAGAACGTTGTCTCGGTCACAATATAAACTAACACATCTTACAATAATATATAACATGTCAATGATATCTCAAATCCATAAGTAGGATAAGATGAAATATAAGATAATGTTAAACACATATACTCAATCACAATATAATCTATAGGAAGATGAATGGCACGATTAAGATATAAAATGATATAAAGAATTTCCAACACAAGTTTATAATTAAACATCTCAAAACAATAGCAATAATTCCAAGAGTCTAGCTAACACAAATAACAACATAAGTCTCAACATAGTTAAACTCAGAATATCTCAAAGTTGAACAATCCCAAATACAAAATGAATGCTAAGCTCCAAGTCACTACTAATGGATCCTCTACAGGAATAACATCCTCCTGAGGCTCCTAGATGTAACTCCCGTCTACTCCCGTCCCAAAGTATGTGGGAATAAAGTCCTAAAGATCCTCAAAAAATATTATCCAATCATGATTTGAGTGAAATACAAAAACTAATAGCAGTTCCAATTATAAAGACTCTAAAGCAGTGAGTAATGAATATACATGATATAATAAAATACTCGAATATAAGAAAAACTAGAGAGATAATCATCATATCACAGATACGTGGTAAGTAGAGAAAAGTAGATAAATGTAAATACTAGCAATGTATGAACTGGAATAGAGGAATAGAAATACTAGCTAAGTTCCTTGAAATATTAGTTTGCTATGTGATCGGCTTGGGACTAAATCAGACTTGTAATATATGATTAGCTATGATACATGTGAGGTCAGGCTAACCATCTGGTTAGCTATGATACGAGCAAGAGTCAGGCTAAACATATATAACAGGCTATGGGGCATGTAATATGGTCAGGATAAACCCTACGTGAGATGTGGGTTGAGCTATGATGCATGTAATGTAGGGTATGATCACATAACATGCAAATATTTCTCCGTCCCTGGCTAGTACGATGGATCCAATCATGACTCCTCATGCCAGGTATCTATGATACTAATATGTGTATCCACTGTATCGAAATCGAGTATAACACAACAAACTAGAATCATAGTAATCATCAAAAATAACAAAAACTGTCAAAGAATGTACTCGTCTGTAGTCCTAAGAAAATTATGAGGATCGATGTCCAAAATGCAGTCACAATGACCAAAATATGAAATATAAGTGTCAGTTGGTGGTGTAGAATGATAATTGTTATTAACGATGTTAAAATATGATTTTAAGGCTAAAACTAGGACTTGGAAGTTAAACTAGGTCAATACTAGCTTTTCTAGGCTTTGACATGGTCAATTAGTCAATATTAAAATTCTACTAGTTATTATCTAGCTTATACTAGTTAGTACTAAGGTATTCTAGCTATATTTATTAGTACTTAACTAATTCTAGTTACTATTTTATACTATATGTTATACTATAAAAATAACTCATGTATATTGATTACTAGTTAATACCTTACTAAATAACTTAATACTTAACCAAACCTTAACTATTAATAGTATTATCTTAACTTATCTATGATACTGTTTTACCACTAAGTATCAATACCTTAATACTAGACTTGGTATCGATTGGATACCCCATTAACTTGGTATTACTAATACCCTTGTGACCTTAGTTAATACCTAATAAATCATACTTACTCATTACTCTTCTACTAGTACCAAGTGTCTAGTTACTTAATATTACCATAAACATGGCCCACTACCCTGACCCTATAACTTAACTTACTGATATCACAATAACTCATAACCTACTCCTCAACTACAACTATATCCTATGGTACTAGGTATCATCCTTTACTACACCTCTCCACACACAGACCCCACAATAACCTACTGCTTGTACTAACTTTAACATAGGCCTTAAACCTGAGCATCACCAAAACTTTCCTACACTAGCCACCTGAACCCGATACTTGGCCTACACATCAAACTGGAGTTGCACCCTAGCTGACTGCAACTGTAGTCCCTACCTGGCTTGGTCAATTGCTGCACATCCAAACCAACACTCTGGCTAAACCCCCGCAGTGCAAGCATCTAACTACTGCACTGGTACCAAAACCAACTGAAATTGCTATCATACCTGATACATAGGTAAGGTACCACCAATGCTCGACCTTTAGTTTTCTCCTCCTACCTCACTGATTTGAATGTATTAAGTGAAGTTCACTTGCATGTTCCCCTTTCTCTCCACATATACTGATACATAAATCTTCCTCCCTTCATGGCTAAAGACCCACTGATACCGAAGTATTTAAATCCCCCCCCCATCTGTTGCATTCACTCCTACCAGTGATGTTGCACCAACATATCAACCTACAACTCTCCACTTCCTATACACTACCCGAGCTTGGCATACTCCTTCACAACCACTCCATACACTATAGCCCCCAATTCCATCAGACAACAACAAGCCTCACCTCACTCTTCACTTATGCGCATGCCAATAACTGACACCACACAAACTATGGTTTAACATAACACACACAATGCCACATGTGTATATTCCCATACACACTATGTATGCACAAACACACACACACACACACACACACACACACACACACACACACACACACACACAGTAAACAATATATATATATATATACTAATATGTATATATATATATATATATATATATATATATATATATATATATATATATATATATATATATATATAACAAAGAATATAACATCTAATAGACACATTTCCAATAAAAGTTAATTTATTAAATACTTTGAGTGCACTAGTCAAGATACTCTCTATAGTATCATGATACACTATCAACCTACATGCCAAATCTCCCAATATTCAACTAATACTAAATATACATATCAAATATAACTATATACATCTAATATGATTAGTTACAATGAAGAATAGAGGAAAAATTCTCCAACAAGCACAAAACCCCCGAATTTGGACACAACTCTATGTAGAAGTCACAATAGGGGTCAATAGAAGATTATTTTTCTTCTTATGAGTAGTCCTAATCTATGGGTGGGTTCCTAATGGTCAAATGGACCATAAAAATAGAATTTAGAGAGTAATTTGAGTGTTATACCTATTGGGAGATGGATTCCCAATGAAAACTCCATAGGACATGATTTGGATACGAGCTCCTAACCAAACTCCTTCTTCTCCAATGATCTTTGTAATCCAAGCTCCTAGTGCTCTTTAAATAATGAATATGGAAGAGATTGGAAGTGGTTTAGTACAATTTGGTAGAGGAATGAATCAATTTGGGGAAGAACACCAAATTAGGGTTTTATGAGCTATTAAATGAAGTTGAGGGAGGCTCTCCCCCTACTATATAGGGTCAGCCACTGGAACCCTAGGGTTTGGCTAATATAAAATGTCCATAAGGCCCCTATGTGTTGTGATGAAGAGTTATTTAATTAGTGGAGGGTTCTTAATGAAATTTAAGTCAAATCCTTAATTAATGAGAATGGTTAGCTAATTAGGGTCCAATGTGACTAGTCGAATAAATTGGTCCAAGTTGTCTTATCAAGTATAGTTAGGTTCACTAGTGTCTTGTCTAGTTAGCTAGTCCAATCTATTAACCAATACTTATATTAGTCATACTATATATATATATATCATACACATTTATATAAATAAAAATATAACACAATATTTATAATAATACCAAATGGTAAAAATATCCCTATTCTAGAAATGTGGTAGTGCCAAATCCTTAAAATAATTTTGTCCTCAAAATTAAAACTTAACTAGCACAAGATCACAACAGAACAAGAAGAAAAATACCTCAAGGCTCAAAAAGAAAAGGGTACTGCTCACGTATTTTATCCTTCCCCTACCAGGTTGACTTACCCGGAGAGTGATGTCTCCTTGTGACACGAACTAGAGGAATCGTCTGGTTCTGCAAAACCTTCTTTCTTCGATCCAAAATCTCCATTGGCTACTCTGTATAGATGAGAGTCAGACCTACCTCGATCTCTGAGTGATCTAGTACGTGACTAAGATCTGCCACGTACAGTCTCAGCTCTGACACATGGAACACATCAGTTCTTCCTCTAGTGTAGGCAGCAATTCTAATCTGTAGGCCACTGTACCGACCCTCACAAAAATATTAAAGTATTCGATGTACCATGGAATAAGCTTTCCATCTCCCCTAGAGCGAATCGTGCCCCGTGTCAGAGAAATCTGCAAGAACACCAGATCACCAACCTAGAACAAACACAACCTTAACACACAATCTAAAACAACGCAATCACAAGAAACACAAAACAAAACCTATATCTCAAACTCCAAAGGTCACCGGTTGGTGTCGTCCAAATATCGCTGTCTATCCAGCGCCACCCAAAGTTTATCTTTAATGAGCTTCACCTTCTCATCTTCATCCATAACTATCTCTGGCTCCAACAAGAGTCTCTCACCAACATCATCCCAAGATAAAGGAGTGCGACATCTCTGTCCATATAAAGCCTCAAATGGTGACATCTCAATGTTGTCCTGGTAACTGTTGTTGTAAGCATAATCTACCAGGTGCTCCTCCCAAGAACCTCTGAGATCCAAAACACAAGTGTGGAGCATATCTTCAAGAGTCTTAATAGTCCTCTCCGACTGCCCGTTTGTCTGGGGTAGATATGCAGTACTAAACTTGAGTTGAGTGCCCAAGCTAGCCTACAAACTTGTCATAATCCGCACCCGGTATGAGGATACGAGTACGAAGATACGTCCAGCCTACGCCACAACATCGGTGGAAGAACGATGTCTATGTTATCACTAACTAACTAACATCTTACACAATATATAATCAGTCAATGATATCTCAACTCCAAGAAGGAGGACAATATAATTAAGGCAACATAATACTCAATCACATATCTGAAGCACGATGGGATATCAAAGAAGTCTATCAACTACAAAGTCTAAACAATAACAACAACAACAAATAGAACCAATATCCAAGTCTCAAATATAAGCCGGTACCAAAATGTTAATAAAAAAAACTAACTAGGATAACTAGTGATTTCGGTTAGACCTTCCGGCAATCACTTCTATGTGTAAGGGCCCATGGTTGATATCCCCTTGTGGTCTATAGTGCGTGGAACACCATTCCTCTAAGTCTTCGTCTGAAAAATATATCCAGTCAGGATTGGAGCGAAGTACAACCCAATAGCAGTTCCAATTAATTAAAAATGACTATAAAAACGTAAATAGAGGATGCTATATACAATGAGAAAACAATAAACTGATGCAATGGCAAATAGTAAAGAGAGACAAGCAATGTAAGCATATGGTATAGACAATGCATATATGAAAGAAAAAGAAGGAACTACAATATCAAGTACAACGTAATATAATCTATAAACTAAATATGAAAACTACAACATACAATATATTTTGAAATACTAAATAGATATGTGATCGGCTTGGGAGATTCAATGATTTACACTAAGGGAAAAAATAGCTCAACAATATGTGAAGTGTATGATTACCTAGTAATTGATGATTTATACTACTTGCCAATAGTTCTTGATCATATATCTAGCTAGTACTTCCCCCGCCCCAACTGATACGATGGATCCATCCATGAAACATTACTAGCCAATGTATCCAATGTTTAACAAATACTATCCAATGTTATCCAATACCAACAAGGAGCAGTATTCGATACCATCTCGATAAATCAAGGTAACGTCTCATGACTGACGATCCAATAATAATACCAATATATGTACCATCGTATCAAGAATCATACACAATATTTCTAAATACTTGAATTATAGTAATGATCAAATAATAAAAACTATCAAAGAATGTATTCGCATGTGGTCCAGAGAAAATAATGCAAATCGATATCCGTCTTGGTGTCACACTGACCTATATATGAATTACAAGTCAAAACAGTGTTTTAGAGTTATAAATAAGTTAAACTAATTAATTTCTAAGTCTCAAGTCTTTTTCTAGGTCAAACTAGGTTAACTCTAAGTCAAACTAGTCAACTCTTGGCCAAACCTTGCTAATCTAGGTTTTATAGGTGTACTGAGTTATACAAGTCCATATTAGCCACTATCTAGCTAACACTAGCCAATACTAGCTATACTAGCTAATAGTACTAATATATGTGTATACTAGATAATAATATACTCTATGTATTCATATACACCATACTTATATATATACTACTATCTATAGTATTAACTCTAATACTTACCTTAGTATCAAAATACGTAGTATCTAGGTACCAATACCCTTAACTTGATATCCTAGTATTTATACCCTCTACTATTCAACTAGTATCTTAAATTACCTAGTACCAATACATGATACCTTGACATATACCTACAGTACCAAGGTACTTAACTAGAATACTCCTACATGGCACTCACCTCACTCTAATACCCAAATTCTCTCATTGGTACATGGTACCACACTAGCCTATACATTACTCACTTCTACACACTTAACCTTAGACTCTAATCCTAGTCACTTACCCCACACTTATATATCTATATGTAACATGGACCACTAAAACTCACTTATATATATATATATATAACCTATACTTATTTATTTACTATTCTATACTTGCATATCTATATTATACTACACATCCTGTATAACCTTAGTTGTCATATCTAAACTTAAATTAAAGATCTGGCACTAGGACAATCCCATCCATATTGTTACTCCTCATAGCCTCACACACATACACTAAGTATATATGAAACCCAGATATTGTTGCTTTTCTGCTTTAGTATAAGGCTGCACACAAGTTCCTCCATCTTACTGTTGTATAACTGGACCTGCCTAGGTTCATTGGATGCTCACAAGTACCTATCATACCTCACAATATATCAACTTGACTGCTAACATCTGAATGCACTCTGAGGTATCCAAAATTCTCACACTCACATCACACAGTTTGCATCTTTGCTACCTGTAGGTGCACTACATATAGGTCCTCACCTTGCCTGTATTGGCCTGCACTAATCGTGTATTGCTTTACACAGCAGTTGGTAAATTGTTGTTGAATGCTTGCCTGCAACCTATATATCACATCCACTACCTACTGTTACAAATGATATCTGGACACACTCTTATGCTTGTCACCTAAACTTCCTGTGCACATCACCTATATATTAACTTATCTACCATAATTTTATGATACACTGATAATTGTACAACTGGATACATCTATGCACAGGTACCCCTCACGCCCACACTTAAATACCTATCTAAAATCCTTACACCAGTACTGACCTCACTTAACCTTACCTCCTATTTATACTTACCCTGACACGCACTTACACTCCCTCAAGATTATGGGACACATTATACTAAGACACTAACACCTATCCTATACTTGCCCTCAACCTCCACTCCAACACACATATACACCCACATGTTTAACACCTATACAATACACTACCAACTATAATAACTACATCACTGCAACACTTCCCACATCACTCACACCATCAGACCTTGCTGTGCCCGACTCCTCTCTTACATATATGATGCTCATTAGTGTTTGCAACTCTGTAAGAGAAGTCTGTACACTAGGTTCAGTCAGTGAGCACTGAGTTTGCTGGGTTGTGGAGGGCCTTGGTGCTGCTAGATAGTTGAGATTTTAGGTCTTTTTTTAGTGGATAGGGTCTACAAGGGTGTTCAAGTGATGTTCAGTCAATGGTAAGTGTTCAGCCAGTTCTAGGTTGATTTAGTAGTTTAGAGAAAAGTTTAGTTGGTTACTGGATGTGGTGTAGAGGGTTTAGGTCACTCACCAACACAAACATAATTGCACAACTAAATTAACACCTAGTACACATACCCTCACTAATCCTCATGAAATACCTAGCACCTACACTTAACAACACTAGCACAACCAATACCAACATAACACATATACATATCTAGTAGTAGTCAATTTATCAAACACCTTGGGAACAATGTCAAGATGCTCATGATAACTATGATACTCTATCCAAATCACACCAAGATCTACCCAAAGCTCAAGAAAAACTTAAATATTTTAATTAGACTCTAATAGGAGTAATAAATAGCTATTCAAGTGCTTGTGGCAAATTATGACACGTATATCACAAGTGTCGAAGAAAAAACTCCTAAAATTATCCCGTATCACAAAATATTATGATACGGCATACTCGTATCCAATTATGGACACGTATCTAGCCCCACAACCTTGATCTAAGTCTAAATTATCTAATTGGTCTCATGACACATACTTGATTTGTCAATCTCGGAATTACTCTTAATTGAACACAAAAATCCATGTAGATTCTACAATACAAGTCATATGAACCTAGTTCTTGATCCTATGGGTAGCCCTAAGGCAAGGAATGATTTATAATGGCTAAGTGCATGAATTAGAGTATAAATTAAGGGGTAGATTCAAAATTTATCTATTGGGAGATGGATTCTCAATAAAATGCTCAATGGACACAATTAGGACACAATCTTCTTGCCAATTTCTCCTCCTTCAAGTTTTTCTTATAATCCAATCTCCAATGCTTCTTTGATGATAAAATTGAGAGGGAATGAGAGTAATTAGGTTGAATTTGGTGGAAGGATGAAGTGAATTGGGGACGAACTCAATTGAGGATCTAGAATTAAAATAAAATAAAGTTGATTGAGAGAGAGAAACCCCTCCTAAAAGTGGCCAGCCCCTTGCCCCTTCTCCAAGCTACTACACAAAGAGGGATGAGTCTAATGGGCCTAGCTTAATATTGTCCTGAAGGAAAATCATTATGTTGTCCTGAAGGAAAATAATTAGGGAGGGGTAACTATGGAATCTCTATTCCTAATGAAGGCATAATTAAATCACCTAATTAATCAAAAGACATGAGTCTAATGGGCCTAGCCTAAATATTGGGTTCAATGTGTCATGACTAGTCTAATTAGGTCCACTAGTGTCATGTGTAAACAAATAGTCCAATCTACCAACCAATAATTATATTAGTCACCAATATAAATAACATGCACTATATTAAATAAATTATAATCACAATATTTATAATAATATAAAATGACAAAATTATCCCTTTTCTAGAAATATGGTAGTTACAAAACTCCTCCAGAAGTGGAAAGTAAAACGACTATCCCTATCCGAGATGATGCTCACAGGAACTCTATGCAATGTGATAATCTATCGCACATACATATCCGCTAGCTTCTCCGTAGACGTATTGGTAAGAAGTGGGCCGATTTGATCAACCTGTCTACGATAACTTAAATCGTGTCTTTTTCCCCTGGATAATGCAGAAGACCCAAAACAAAATCCATGGTTACATACTCCCACTTTTACTCTAGGATGGGTAAAGGCTTAAACAATCCACTGGCCTTTGCCTATCTGACTTTACCTGCTGGCACACTAAACACCTGGATATGAAGCACACAACCTCCTACTTCATACCATAGCACCTTACATGCTCTTTCAGGTCTCGATACATCTTGATGGCACCTGATGCATCGAGTACTGAGAGAGGTGCACCTCCTATAGAACCTCTTCGTGTAACTCCCCACTCGGCACGCATAACCTAGTACCGTGCCACAACGATCCTGATGATAACGTCAATATTGGAGATATCGTCAATCTTTTCTCCAGCTTATCAAAAGAAGCATGACAATCCTCTTCCAGATAAAATATACATCCTTCCTGGTCAGCCTAGTGACTATCTCCGCAATACTAGAGAAATCCTGTAAAAACCTCATGTAATAACCTGCCAGCCCCAGAAAACTCCTTATCATAGCCACTGAACTTAGAGTAGCCCATGACTCCACTGCCATGATCTTCTTTGGGTCAACTAAGATCATGTCACCTGCCACCATATGTCCAAGGAATTTAACCTTGTTAAGGAAGAACTTACACTTTGAAAGCTTCGCGTAAAGCTACTCTTTCCTGAGAGTCTACAAAACTATCCTCAGTTGCTCCTCGTGCTCCTCTGGCATCTTCGAATACACAAGAATATCATTAATAAAAACTACCACGAACTTGTCAAGGTGCTGGTGGAACACTTTGTTCATTAGGTTCATGAATACTGTCGGGACATTGGTCAACCCAAATGGCATCACCATGAACTCAAACTGGCCATACCGAGTCCGAAAAGTTGTCTTTGGAATATCTTCCTTCTTCAGTTTCACCTGGTGGTAGCCTGACCTCAAGTCTATCTTTGAGATACCTTCGATCCACTAAACTAATCAAAGAGATCATATATCCTTGGTAGTGAGTATTTATTCTTGATAGTGAGGTTGGTCAGAGCCCTGTAGTCGATACATATAAGTACCGACCCATCCTTCTTCTGTACAAATAAAACCGAAGAACACATGGTGATGAACTGGATCTAATAAAGCCCTTATCCTGCAACCTATCTATCTACTTCTTCAACTATGCAAGTTCGCTGTTGTTGACCCTCTGACATGCTGTGATATCGGCTCTGTGCCTGGCATAAAGTCTATAGAAACTCAATATCTTGGTCTGGCGGTAATCCTAGCAACTCCTCTGGAAATACATCCAGGAAGTCAGCTATCAAAAGGTGTGGCAGCTCCTTCTATTCTACCATGGCTCCATAGATGACACCCTTGCACTGCTTCGTTGCTTCTCAGGTAATCTCAAACTCTGCCTTTCCTGACAGTTGAAACAAAACCCTGCCTCTACGAAAATCTATACTAGTATGGTACCTACTCATCCAATCATCCCGAGTATAATGTCATAGCTCGAAAGTATTATTACGAGTAAGCACGCACTCAACTCCCGGTCTCCTAATATAACTCTCCAATCCTTGCAAAAATTACTGACCAGGATAATGCCACCCCTAGTCGTAATCTTGCAAGTCCTATCCAATATTTTAGCCTCTAAATGATGCTTAAGAGCAAAATATACAGATACAAAATTATGGAAAGCACCAAAATCAAATAAAGCAAAAGTTGTGTCACTACCACATTTTTTAGGAAATAATATTTTGGTCATTTCATAATTAATTAAATATTATACATGTTGAATAATTATTATTATGTTATTTAATTATTTTTAGATATTAGTTTATTATTTTGGACTTGTGTTAGTGGACCTAACTAGTTTAGACTAGATCCATGGACCAATATTTTAATTTAGTTAGATTTGAGCCCAATTAGAAGCCCATTCATTAGGAGGATGATTAATTAAATTAAACCCATTAGACTAGAACCTTCCCTCCTATATTATTTCTTCATGAGAGATCCCAAGGGGTATTTTAGTCATTGTATAACAGCTTGGGGAGGGGCTAGTGGCCAGCCATGTATTAATAGGGAGAAGAGTTTCTCTTTCCTCATTTTTACTCAAATTCTAGATCTAGAATTCCTTCTTTCCAATTTCTTCATTCCCATACCAAATTTTTTCCCAATTCCTTCCCAAATTATCATTGGAGGTTATTGAAGTAAGGATCTACAAGGAGAAAGCAAGGATCTACAAGAAGGAGCAAGTATCTACAAGTTGAAGGCTCATTTCATCCAATTTGGAAGTTTTATTGGGAATCTATCTCCCAATAGGTATAATTCAGTTTTTTCTTTCCATGTAGACCCTAAATCTATGTTTTAATTATTAGAAACCACCTCATATGATGAGGCTACCCATAGAAATTAGAATTAGGTTCATATGAGGCCTATGGAGAAAGTTATGGTATATTTTGTGTCAATTTTGGAGAAATTCCGATATTGACACATGTTGTGTTTGTCAATTGGTCAATTAGACCAAATTGACATGTGTTTGATTGTTTGTGGCTAGTTCGTGTCCACAATTGGATACATATAGGCCATATCCCAACAATTTGGATATATGGGTTGATTTAGATTTTTTCTCCGACACGGGACTTTGGCATATTATATTTTGACACGGACACGTAGATGTGTAATTAACTCTTCGTATTGTTCATATATACTATTTTTGACTTTCTCGTGTCCTTCAAAATATGTTTGGTTGTGTGGTGGACTCGTAACTGGTGCGATGCACTCCACGTGTTTGTTGTATTGCATTTCTAGATTCAATTTACATTATTTATATTTATTAGTTTTATATATATATATATATATATATATATATATATTTGTGTGTGTGTGTGTGTGTGTGTGTGTGTGTGTGTGTGTGTGTATGTTTACATATGTATGTATATATATATATATCTACTTATATATAAGTGTCATATTTATATGTATGTATATATCTAATGATAAGTATATATGTATATATATAGATGTATATATATATGTATATAGAAGTGTATGTGTTTGAGTGTGTTGTGTGTGTGTGAGGGCTCGGGCAATGCCATAACAGCATAGCAGAGTATCAGCAGTGCATGCAACATAGCGAGCAGCAGCAATGAAACAACCGAGCAGCAGCAACACTGTAGCAATGCAGTGGTAGCAACATGCAGCAATTGCTGCAGCAGCAGCATCAAGCACCGCATCAGTACGAGCAGCAGTGTGTGCAACATAGCGAGCTGCAGCAGCAGTTTAGCTAGCATGTGCAGCAGCCGCAGCAAGTGCCCTACGGCTATCAGCAAACACAACGACAGTTTTGAACAGCAAGGAGATTCAGCACCAACAGAAATGTGCAATACAATAACAGTAGCAAAAGGAGTATCAATGGGAAGCAAGGTATGTTATTAAATTCCTATCTAGTTTAATTAGTAGTTAATAGCTAGTTGGGTTAGTTAGTTAGTTATCTAGCTATTTAGTTATCTATATGTACTTGTTGTTAGATTAGTAATTTCATAAATATTTTGATTGCTAGCTACTAGTTATACATATATGTATACCTATTGTTATGTAATAGTTATAAATATATATTTGTATATCTAGTTGTGATAAGTATGTATGTATGTATATATGTATTAGTTTGCATTGGTAGTTAGATATATTATATAATATTGTATTGGTATACTTATTAGCCACCCGGGAAGAGTTGCACGAAGAGGCAATAGTTTAGTGTTGGGTAGTTAATATATACTAGGATCACATTTACCTTAAGATACCAAGGTAAATGTCAAGGTATTGAGGGATACTCAAGATATTGGATTCAAGTATCTAGATGGGTGTATAGTGGTACGATACCGTATTGGTTCAAAGCCAAGGTATCCATCTAGCATTAGTCTAATTAGGAATATTAGATATTATTGATTGTATATATGTACTATGATATTTTTATATCTAATTTCTTGCGTATCTTATGATAGGGTATCTTTTAGTATCCTATTTTAGCTAGTGTGACCTAGTTGCATAGTGTATGGACCCAATATCCTTGAATTAGATTCATACAACCAAGAAATAGCTAGTTTGACTAAGTTTGACCAGTTTGAGTTAGAGTTGACCTAGTTTGACTATTTTGACTTAGAAATGACTTTTTGACTTAGATGTTGACTAGTTTAAATTATTTTTATTTTAAAACCTTGTATTGATGTTATATTCCCTATTTAGGTCTTTGAGGTACCGTACCGGACATCTGTGATACTGTTCACTGGATTTCAGGCGAGTACATTCTCTGATAGTTTCTTATTTATGATATCCTCTATGTCTCTTGTATCTAGTGTAGATATTCTTAATTTCTTGACACGATGGTTACACGGATTAGTATATCCGAATCTTGTCATGATATGTTATTCTTTGGTATTTATGGTGTATCTTGTGAAAGCCTTGTTCCTTGTTCTTCTTGTACAAGTACAAACATTGGTTCACGAGAAGAGTAGCGCAGTTCTTGTAGAAACCGGTGTCATAACGTACCATGATTGGATCCACTATACCAGTCGGGGGCAGGGAGTATTTAGTGTCGATATGTGATCATACCCTCCTTGTGCATGTCTTGTTCTTTGTGAGTATTGGTTATACACCGTACGTATGATTAATCAGGCCATTTATCTTGTGCAAGTTCCTTATGCAAGTTCCCAAGCCGATCATATGTTAAAGTTGGTACTCACTCACTTAGTCATTTGTATTCTTGTTCTTTGCCATATTGTTCATTCTTGTATTTCTTTGCAGTATTTCCTTATTGTATATCTCTTGTATCTATATGTTACATCTTGTATATTTCATATCTATTTATTGTTACATAGTTTATATCATTTATTAGAACTTCTGTTAGAGATGTACTCTGCTTCTTTCCTGACTGGATATATTTTTCCCAGATGACACTGAGGAGTGGTACCCCACTCACTACGTACCTTAGGATGTTGTGGGCTTAGAGCCAAAGACCTTGGCTCAGGAGGGTCTCATCCCGACTGAGACAGACGACCCAGGACTCGTATCTTCATAGTTAGTTCTTTTGTACTGGATTTGTCTCCAGCATTATTATTAGTTTCTCTGACTCATTTGATGTTATTATTGTCTCATGAGTTGTATTCATGACTCTTCTATTCTTTTATCATATTCGTGTTATTTTCTATCTTAGATCTGTGATTGAGTATATTCATATTGTTGGTGGCATATTCATATTGATAGATAGTTTACCCAAACAGCGTTCTACCGCTGATGCTGCGACGTAGGTTAGGCGTTGTTCACTACTTGCATCCATGCACCTGGAGTGGGTCGTGACAAGCTGAAATAGAATCAAGAAGGACTAAACCTGAAATTATGTCTCCCATTGGCTCGGCCTCCTCGACCGTCATAGAGAATGCTCATCCTGGGGTGCACTACTCTACTGCTGGGCGAATATCTGCTGCTGAAGCAGAAGTGGAGGCCCCCTCTGCTCGCCTCCCAGTGCTATAGGTGCTCTGACGGGTCCCCTCTGAGCAGCTGCTCCACCCTGAGCTGGAAGAGTCTGAATCGATAGGTAATCCCTTAACTGGGGGGTTGATGATCCGCAAGACAAACAGGTACCCAGCCTCTTCCTGCAGATATCCCTCGTGTATCCTGTCTTTCCATAGTACGCATACTAGACAGCTGGTTGGGTCTGCCTCTGCGATTGTTGCTAAACATGTCCATGAACTGGTACATGATACTGCTGGTGTTGATGCTGAAACATCCTCTGCTGATGTTGAAAATAAGGACGCTTGGCTTGTCCCGTGCTACCCCTCGCACCTCCAGAAATATGGTGTCTTGATCTCTCTTATCAGCCCTTTCCTAAACTTTCGGGCTTGATCTCCTGGGTCCCGAACCATGGATGGTGCAAAATGGCTCAATCGGTAGAAATCTATGGCGTACTCATCAACCGGCATGTTCCCCTAGCCTAAGTCATGAAACTGACTCTCCAAAGCTCCCAAGGCCATATCGGGGAAGAAATTTTCTTGAAAAGCTCCTTGAAAGTCTCTCAAGTATGTCCTCATGTAGTAAGCCTCAGCTCTGTACGATACCAAGTGAGTGTGATATCAAATAGCTGGTTACCGACGGTCTCGATCTGTAAGCTCTCTGGAATCTTAGACAAACATAGGATCCTCTCTATATCCTCCAACCAGTCGTCTGCGTAAAGTATCCCCTCGATACCCTTGAACTCTCGAGGTTCCATCCTCTATAAGTCCATAATACTGCCTGGCCTCTACTGCTTCTGTTAGCCAGAATGCTGCTAGGCAACTCTCCCCACTGCCTATAGGGCCACCTAGTGTTACTACCATATTTGAAGAATAAGGATATTTTTTCTATTTTACCTTATTCATATTGAGCATGATATTTATTTATATATTTAGTAATTATTATTTATTTGGTGTATGAACTAGACTTGACATGACAACTTGGACCTATAGTTGAACTAGTCATATTAGACTAAAATTAAGTTAACCCTTCTCATTGATTAGAACTTATATTTAACCCACATTAGGATTAGAGGCTTTCATTAGTTAATTTCTTTCATGACAACCCAATAGGGATAATTATGACATTCTACATTGCTTGAAGGAGGGAGGATACATGGCCAGCCCTAGTTTTTGGGAGGGAATTCTCTCTACTCTCATTTTCTTCATCCAAATAATTCCTAATTTGTGTTCTTCCCTAATAGTTCATCTCTCTACCAAATCTACCCTAAATTCACTTCAAATTTACTCATCATCACTATCTAAGGAGACTAGAAGCTAGTAGTTGCAAGGAGCTTGGAGAATAAGTAGTTGAGCTTGGTGCTTGTGTCTAATTCGTGTCCTAGTAGGCTTTCATTGTGAAACAATCTCCTAATAGGTAATTATGAAATTCCTTTCTCTAATTAATCTTATTTATTATTTAAGAGCATTTAGAATATACCCATGCATTAGGGCTACCAATAGGGAGAGTTTGAGCTCTCATTGATCCTATTTGTGATTTTTACATTGAGTTTGGTCTCCATTTTGGCGTATATCTGAAAATAGGACACAAAGTATTTCTTATTAGGTTTTCTAGACCTCGATAGTGTTAGATTTGTCATGTGGGGGTAGATACATGTCCATAATTGGATACGGGTAGGCCGTATCAAGATATGGTATGATACAGTGTGATATGGGAGTTATTTTTTGGGTTATGTTCAATAGGGGCTAATTCTTTATTATTTGTATTATGATTCGTTAGTATAATCATTTAGATAATATAAATTATATATATGAGGTGTATCTAAGCGTATCATAAGTTTGGTGCATGGACAAGTAGAATGCATGCCAAGTGTTTGACAAATTGGCTCCTATTTGAAATGGGTCTATTTGATGCTATGTTCACAGTTAATATATATGTATATATAATTATAGATAATTATGTGTATAAATATATTTGTGTATCTATATTTTTTTTAATGTGTGTGTGTTTGTTATTCATGTGGGTGTGAAGAGGATCGGGTATAGGTATCAGATTTACATAGTGACCTGTGTACATGTGTTTGTGTGTGTTTGTTGATGGGTGTTCGGTAATGGCTTGGCTCTAGTGCCTATAGCAGCAGGTGTAGAGAGATGGGGATAGTCGAGTGTGGATCAGTATCAGTGACTAAAAGGGGCTTTGTGTATCAGTTAATAGTGTGTTTACCAGGTTGGGTATTGGGAGTATCAGTAAGGCCGTAAGGGTATTGATACTTATCATTAGTTGGAGTAATACTTGTTTAGTTGTGAGGGATGCTCTAATGTTATCAAATCAAACATCAGGGAGTAGTACATGTACATATACACATTTACTCAGTTAGCAGTAGCCTATCTAGCAGTGGTTCCATATTACATGGTGTAGTGATATTGGCCTTGTTGTCTATGTTAAGATGAGGAAACTTAGGAAGTTTCAGTGCTAAGACTGATACATGTGCATCAGTATGGATATATGAGCAATACTAGATTGGGTGTTGGGTCCTTGTGTACCAGTAGCATTCTTGTGAAGGCCTGGTCGTGAGATGGCTTTGAGTGTAGTGAGTATTATCAACAACAAATGTGTAGAGAGAACTCGAGAAACTGGTACTTAGAGTATCAATTCCACACTTGTGTTTATGAGATGTATAGAGCGATTAATGTGTTTGTAGTTTACCTGCAATAAGGGGTTGCTCGAGCTTTTAGTGCAGTAGGTAGGTGCGGGTATCTGATGAACAAAAGTGGCAGTGCCAGAGTATCTGAATGCACTGACAAGTGAGTGTTAGGGTGACAGGCTTAAGTATCAGTAATACCTCAGTTGTGGTAGAGTTAATGGGTATTACCTTTGGTAGGAATTTGATTAGTTAGTGCTTGTTAGTATCAGTATAGGTATTGATCTCATCATTAGAGATTGATATTAGTTAAGGGTGTAGAGCTAAGGTATCATATGAGTAGTATTATGATATTAGTTACTAAGGTATTAACCTACTAAGTTATTAGAAGTATTAAATTACTAGTTAAGTTATCAACTAGTATAAGCTATGTATCTTTAGTATGATCAATTAGTTAGTATTAGACTATTATTGACTAGATTGACCTAGAGTAGCAAGGTTTAACCTAGTCAACCTAGTTTAGACCTAGAAATTACATGTTTACCTAGTTTGACTTGTTTATCATTCCAAACACCATTTAACATTGATATCTTATATTTAGATCCTTGTGACTCCATTTGGTCATCGATCATCACACGTTGCTTAGGACCACATGCGAGTAAATTTTCTAAAAATTTTATTATTTTAACAATTACTATGATTCTAGTATGTAGTGTTATGCTTGTGTAAACCCCCTGATTTTTTAGGAATTTTTAAAATGGATTTTTATAATTTTTGTAGGATTTTCTGGAATTTTTCTGTAACTAAAATCAAGGTATTTTATAATTAAATGATTTTTTAAATGATGTTAATTAATATTAAAATATTATGAAAATAATATTTTCTGGTGTAAAATAAAAAAATCGACATAGGGTAATTTTCCGGGAATTTATTGGACCCCAGAAGTATTTTTAAAGCCCTAAAAACTAAGTTTAAAATAAACCAATTAAACCCTAGGATAAAACCCGGTTTATTTCATATAAACCAAACCGAGTCGAACCGGACCCGGTCTAGCTGAACCGGGCCCAACCCTAGTGGGTCGGATCCGGGCCCGTCAGCCAACCCGACCCGACCCGACCCGCTTCAATCCGACCCGGCTGCTACAGTGCGGCCCCATTCTTCCCCGACCGCTTCAGCTCCCCGCCGCCGGCCGTTACGCCGCTCCGCCTGCCCCGCTGGCCGCCGCTTAGCATCCCCGCAACCGCCTGCTCCTCCTCTTCCCCTCCCGGCACCGGCCGCCCCTCCGCCTCCCAGCTCCGGCTTATAAAACCCTAGCCGCTTCCCGCCTTCCTCCTCCCTCCGCCAGAACCCTAACCACTCTCTCCTCCGTCTTCTCCGGCAATACCTCGATCACCACCGTCGAACCCCCAGCCCAGCACCACCACCATCGCCCTCCAGCCCCGCAGCCGCCTCTCTCCTCCAACCACAGTTCTACCGCCACCATCGTCCCCGATGACCCCGTAATAGCTCCGGCGAGCTTCCCCCGACCCTCTCCGCCAATCAGCAGCAGTGGACACTGTGTCCCCTTGTGTCTCCGGCAAGTCAACAGAACCCTAACCCTAGCACAGTGGACACTGTGTCCCCTTGTGTCGTGTCGCCTCGCAGACAAGAAAAATTTGGTTTTCGCGGAGCCCTGTTCAGGTACTCTTTTCTCTCTCCTTGCTGCCCCATTTTCCATTCCGTCTGTTGTGACGCGAACTCTGCATGACCCTCTCGATGACCGTGCAACCCGCTCGGTGTGTCGCGTCATGTGGTGATCGCGAACTGCGATCAAAAACAGGAAAAACTATACCCTATTTTCCCCCGGAACTAAGTGCGCCCCGCCCAATGGGACGACTTGGTCGCGTGCGGTCTTCACCGAAAGGTCGCCGTTGATACGGACGTACGGGATTTTACAGAAGTAGATTTGGATGTGCGTGCACATCGAAATCAACGCGTATCCGCCGACAACGCCCCGTATCCGCCTATTCTGGTTCTCGTCGTAACTTGGTGTATACACGTCGGATCGAAACAAAACTTGCGCTATCGGACTCGTAGCAATACACTGGTCCTGTGACCCAAGTTTGGTTCGATTCTGAGAACGTTGACAAAATCGCGTATCGTGGGCCCTACGGCTCCACTTGACGGGCGATTTTGTGATCGGCTCATCGGAATCCATTTCTGGAAGTTCAGTTGGGTTCGTATCATCGTTCTGGACTTGTTGACACTAAATTTGATGAATTTGGAGACCTTTGCTTCTGACATATTTTTTTGGTGCGAAGCGGGCCACATGTGGACCCCGCTTTGACCAGAAACTGTCATTTTTGCCCCTGTGTCCAAATTGGACTCAAGGACAGGCGTTTCTTGCTATTTGATATTTTTCGAATCTGATGGTGATGTCTATTTCAGCAACCGTAGGAGTACCTGCAAATCCTGCTGAGGCCAGAGCTACAGTTGGAGTCAGAACCCCAGGTAAGTGTACCTTGCCAAATCCTGCATTTTTGCTACTTATTTCCTTGACTTATTTATACATTATTGTACATGCTTAACCCAGGACCGTGTGACTTTACTTAGCGTCCGATTAATAGTCAGGAGCCAACACCGTACGCGAAGTTGTGTAACGTCAGCTAGAGATGGATATCGTGATCCTTTATATTCTTGTGCTTGCATTATCAAGTACGTCATACCCAGGACACCTGCCACTATTCATGAGACAGAATCTTCCTGAAATATTCAAGATGATTCTGTATAGGTTACAGGATTTGTGCCATAGACATTATATTCATAATTAATTATATGACTTGTTGCATTAGTTTTGATATTGCGTGTCATAGACATGAGACGGGTGATTACATTGGGTAGGGAGAGTATTACCATATCAAAGGCTGATTATATTACATATATTGTTATCTGGAGGTGTCTTAGTCTCTGACATAGAGCTTTGACACATGTAATGGAGTTGTAAAACTAATACTGCTATGGGTTTCTCCGACACTAATCCTATAGTAGTCTCAGCCCGAGTATGATTAAAACTCTCATTTGCATATCACTTAGCAGGTTATATAGTTTACCGTAATGTTTCATTTATTGCTGCACTGCTTTTATTTTGGCATGAGTTATTTTGTACCTTGTTATGTCCCCTGAGGATCTGGATCCGGATTATGTCCCCAGGATTAGCAGACGAGGTCTATCCAGAGGTATACGGGACCGGAGCATTAGCAGAAGCAGAAGCAGGAACAGGTGCATACGTTGGAACAGAACCAGGAACCGAGGACGAGGTGATTGGAGAAGATTTCTTCTGAGTATATGTTTCTTCTATGCTCAGTCTTGTTGCTATTAAAACTCTTTTATTTCTGGTTTTAAATGAACAATTATAACAGAATTAATATCGGGTTATTCCCCGATTTTAATTACTTGTGACTGGATGATGTTTATTTTTTTTTGTTGATATTGCTGTATTCATTTCTGTGGATGAGATTAGTAGACCCTTATTGTTGTGTTATAGCTTAATTATGCCCCGATGGATCCATTAAATTAGGTTTGTCCATCGGTGTGTACTATTGGCCATTGCCACGTGGCTAGTCCCTCGCTATTTTGGGACTGGGGCGTGACATGGTTTTTGTGGTGGCCCATGCAGGTCAATGACTAAATTGCTTCAGTTTTAACTTAGGACCGAACAAGCCTGCAATAAAAATAGGATAAGTTTTTAGGATCTCATCCACTTGCTTGAGTCGTTCTTGACATCTATATCGGATTCAGATTTATTTCTTGACTTACATCCTGCCTTGATTCCTGTGTGCCTTTTATTGTTTATTTTGATGCAGAATAATGGATCCTCGAGCAAATGACAGAACTCCAGAAAGAACATCGATAGGTGCTGTAGCTACCTATGGAGAAGATGAAGTGACGTCCTTGAGTAGAGATCCCTCTACTCACCGAAGCAGCCAAGCAGATCAGCATGCTTCTAGATTTTGGCGTAATGACATCCCACCGCCTCCGTAGTTTGTTCCACCAATGCCCGTATTCCCACAAGGGCAGCCTATGGATGGGCAACAGATTTTCCAAATGATCTACGCAATAATGCAATCTCAACAACAAATTCAACAAGAGACTCTGCGTCATGAGGCGGAGTACTTGAGAAACAGCCTAGTAACTGCACTGGAGCAGGCTAACCTACTAGCTCGACAGCCAATGATGGGCTATATCACCGATTTTCGCCAGCTGAAGCCCCGTACCTTCTCAAGAAAGGAGGAGCCCACAGAAGTTCATAAGTGGCTCACTAATACTCAACATCAATTAGAAGCAGCTGAGCTTCCACGGGAACGTTGGATGACTGCCGTCAGAATGTAATTGACGGGCAATGCACATCACTGGTGGCTATCTGAGGAGACACGGCTCGGACCAGACCGAGTCACTTAGGAGGAGTTCTCCAGACTCTTTCAGGAGATATACATTCCAGCTATTGCTCGATCAGAACTTTGGGACAAGTTCAATCGCCTCACTCAAGATACTATGAAGGTGGAAGAGTACAACGCGAAATTCATTCGTCTGAGTCGCTTTGCCCCTACCTTGATTCCGACAGAAGAAGAAAAGGCTGAGAAGTTCTTCGACAGACTTAACTTTGAGCTACAGAAACTAATTGGATCCGTTGCACCTACATCTTACTCGGACGTCCTTGCTGTAGCCCGACGCATGGAGCGCGTCACCAGAAGAGAGACCAGTCTGAAGCGGCCTTCCATATCAGCACCAGCCAGAGCACCACAAGAAGAAGCTGCAAAGAGACCTCATCTACACCAACAGCAGAAAGCATCTACACCACTAGCACTAATCCTACCTTCTTGCCACTACTGTGGCAAGGCAGGCCATCTTGCGAAGGAATGCCGACGCAGATTGGGATTATGTTTAGCTTGCGGATCCAGGCGGCATTCCGTGTGGGAATGCCCTGAGCGTAGAGAAGGAGCACCAATGGCAACCCAACAAGCTCTACCGGCACCCGAACCAAGGCCACCCTTGGCACTTCGAGTAGCACCCTTCCAGCAAGTCCAGCAACAGCAAAGGGCACCACCTCAAGGACACGGACAGGCTTTTATAATGACTTTGGAGGACGCGCAGACTCGCGGATTAGCTAATGTGTGTAAGTCTTAGTAGTTATCTGTTTCTAGATTTGCTTTAGTTCGTGCCTGCTGGTTCGTGACCTTAGCCTTGTCCTGATAGTTTTAACTTGCTAATAATTGATAACCTAATATGTTTTGATAAATGATAACCTAGTTTTTATTTTCTAAAACTGTAGTTTTCTAGATTTTCTTTCTTCTGGAAATTTTATAACTTCCATTGCTTAGGGAAATAATTTTTCCCTATGTGTTTTTAAACCCTCAACCTTGAATCTTCTTGATCGTGATGTGCTTCGAACAATATTTGCAACCGTGTCATCTCTGTTGACCAGTTATTCTTTGATTGCGATGATGCAATCCTCTTAAGGGGGGTAGATTGTAAACCCCCTAATTTTTTGAGAATTTATAAAATAGATTTTTATAATTTTTCTGGAATTTTCAAGAATTTTTCTGTAATTAAAATCAAGGTATTTTGTAATTAAATGATTTTTTAAATAATATTAATTAATATTAAAATATTATGAAAATAATATTTTCTGGTGTAAAATGAAAAACTAGACATAGGGTAATTTTTCGGAAATTTATTGGACCCCGAAAGCATTTTTAAAGCTCTAAAAACTAAGTTTAAAATAAACCAATTAAACCCTAGGATTAAATCCGGTTTATTTCATATAAACCAAACCGAGTCGAACCGGACCCGGTCTAGCTGAACCGGGCCCAACCCTAGCGAGTCGGACCCGGGCCCGTCAGCCAACCCGACCCGACCTGCTTCAATCCGACCCGGCTGCTATAGTGCGGCCCCATTCTTCCCCGACCGCTTCAGCTCCCCGCCGCCGGCCGTTACGCTGCTCCGCCTGCCCCGCTGGCCGCCGCTTCACATCCCCGCAACCGCCAGCTCCTCTTTTTCCCCTCCCCGCACCGGCCTCCCCTCTGTCTCCCAGCTCCGGCTTATAAAACCCCAGCCGCTTCCCGCCTTCCTCCTCCCTCCGCCAGAACCCTAATCCCTCTCTCCTCCGTCTTCTCCAGCAACACCTCGATCGTACCACCGTCGAACCCCCAGCCCAGCACCACCACCATCACCCTCCAGCCCCGCAGCCGCCTCTCTCCTCCAGCCGCAGTTCCACCATAAATATCGTCCCCGACGACCCCGCAGCAGCTCCGGCGAGCTTCCCCCGACCCTCTCCGCCAATCAACAGCAGCCGCAGCAGCCCCGGCCGCCGTGCCACCTCCCTGCAGCCGAGCTGAGCCACCTCCGGCTGAGCATCTCCGTCGCGAGAAGTTCCTTCCTCCGGCGAAACCCCGGCGAAGTCTTCGGCAAGTCAACAGAACCCTAACCCTAGCACAGTGGACACTGTGTCCCCTTGTGTCGTGTCGCCTCGCGGACACGAAAAATTTGGTTTTTGCGGAGCCCTGTTCAGTTACTCTTTTCTCTCTCCTCGCTGCCCTATTTTCTGTTCCGTCTGTTGTGATGCAAACTCTGTATGACCCTCTCGATGCCCGTGCAACCCGCTCGGTGTGTCACGTCATGTGGTGATCGCGAACTGCGATCCAAAAATAGGAAAAACAATACCCTATTTTTTCCCGGAACTGTGTGCACCCCACCAAACGGGACGACTTGGTCGCGTGCGGTCTTCACCGAAAGGTGCGCGCCGTTGATACGGATGTGCAGGATTTCACAAAAGTTGATTTGGATGTGCATGCACACCGGAATCAACGCGTATCCGCCGACAACGCCCCGTATTCGCCTGTTCTGGATCTCGCTGTAACTTGGTGTACACACGTCGGATTTAAACAAAACTTGCACCATCAGACTCGTAGCAATACACTGGTCCTGTGACCCAAGTTTGGTTCAATTCTGAGAACGTTGACAAAATGGCGTATCGTGGGCCCCACGGCTCCACTTGACGGGCGATTTTGTGATTGGCTCATCGGAATCTATTTCTGGAAGTTCTGTTGGATTCGTATCATCGTTCTGACTTGTTGACACTAAGTTTGACGAATTTGGAGACCTTTGCTTCTGACACATTTTTGGGGCGAAGCGGGCCACATGTGGACCCCGCTTTAACCAGAAACTGTTATTTTTGCCCGTGTATCCAAATTAGACTCAAGGACAGACATTTTTAGCTATTTGATATTTTTTGAATCTGATGGTGATGTCTATTTCAGCAACCGGAGGAGTAGCTGCAAATCCCGCTGAGGCCAGAGCTACAGTTGGAGTCAGAACCCCAGGCAAGTGTACCTTGCCAAATTATGCAGTTTTGCTACTTATTTACTTGACTTATTTATACATTGTTGTACATGCTTAACCTAGGACCGTGTGACTTTACTTAGCGTTCGATTAATAGTCGGGTGCCAACACCGTACGCGGAGTTGTGTAACGTCACCTAGAGATGGATATCGTGACCCTTTATATTCTCGTGCTTGCATTATCAAGTACGTCATACCCAGGACACCTGACACTATTCATGAGACAAAATCTTCCTAAAATATTCAAGGTGATTCTGTATAGGTTACAGGATTTGTGCCATAGATATTATATTCATAATTAATTATATGACTTGTTGCATTAGTTTTGATCTTGCGTGTCATGGACATGAGACGGATGATTACATTGGGTGGGGAGAGTATTACCATATCAAAGGCTGATTATATTACATATATTGTTATCTGGAGGTGTCTTAGTCTCTGACACAGAGCTTTGACACATGTAATGGAGTTGTAAAACTAATACTGCTATGGGTTTTTCCGACACTGATCCTATAGTAGTCTCAGCCCGAGTATGATTAAAACTCTCATTTGCATATCACTTAGTAGGTTATATAGTTTACCCTAATATTTCATTTATTGCTGCACTGCTTTTATTTTGGCATGAGTTATTTTGTACCTTGCTATGTCCCCTAAGGACCTGGATCTGGATTATGTCCCCAAGATTAGCAGACGAGGTCTATCCAGAGGTATACGGGACCGGAGCATTAGCAGGAGCAGAAGCCGGAACAGGTGCATACGTCATAACAGAACTAGGAACCGAGGACGAGGTGATTGGAGAAGATTTCTCTTGAGTATATGATTCTTCTATGCTCAGTCTTGTTGCTATTAAAACTCTTTTATTTCTGGTTTTAAATGAACAATTGTAACAGACTTAATATCGGGTTGTTCCCCGATTTTAATTACTTATGACTGGATGATATTTATTTTCTTTTGTTGATATTGCTGTATTCATTTTTGTGGATGCGATTAGTAGACCCTTATTGTTGTATTACATCTTAAGTATGCCCCGATGGATCCATTAAATTGGGTTTGTCCATCGGTGTGTACTGCTGGCCATTGTCACGTGGCTAGTACCTCACTATTTTGGGACTGGAGCGTGACAGCTTGATTCCCGACACAGTGGATACACGGGCTAGTATCATAGATATCGGTCATGAGGAGTTGTGATTGGATCTATTATACTAGTCGGGGACAGAGAAATATTATTTGATTATGTGATCATATACCACTCACTTGTGTATAGCTCACCCTCACTACATGAGGGTGTAGCTTAATCTTTTTACTTGTGCATAGCTTCTCGTATATGATTGGCCTTATCCCCTTACCTATACTTGTGCATAGTCAATCATACTTGATTGACTTGATCCCTCACTGTACTTGTGTATAGCCAATCATATATGATAGAGCCTGATCTTGTCCCAAGCCGATCACATAATTACTGATATTTTAAGCCACTTAAAAGTTGTTCATCTCTCTATTCCAGTTTATACCTGCTGATACAGTATTTTCTTGTTTATTTACAGCTCACTATCACCTGTGATATGATTATCTGCGTACCAGTTTTCTTATTATTCTAGTATTTCTTTTATCTTGTATTTTTATTGCATACTGTTTTATAGTCTTGGTTAATTTAATGGAACTGTTGTTAGTTTATGCGCTTCGCTCCAATCATGAAAGGATAACATTTTCAGAGGATCATGAGGACTTTTGTCCTACCTATTATGGACCTGGAGTAGGTTATAGGTATATCCAGGAGTTTTCGGAGGAGCCACTTCCCATAGAGGAGATACCACCCATAGTTGCTTAGTTAAGACTTAGTTTATTTGTGTATTGGATTGCTCCAAATTTGAGACAATGAGTTGTATTATATTTGAGACTTACATTGTGTTGAGATAGCTAGACTCTTAGACTCTAACTTGTTTGAGTTATATATTATTTGCCTCTCGTGGTTCTTTCCATCTTTATCGTGCCAATTATCTTCCTTAAAATTATTGTGATATAGTATATTACGAGATTGATGATTATATATATTCATTGTCCTCCTTTGGAGTTGAGACACATTGACAGGTTATGATATTATATATTTGTATGAGATGTGACAAATAGTATTGAGACCTAGACAGCATTCTACCGCTGATGCTGCGGTGTAGGCTGGACAAACCCTCGACTCATGTCGAATTTTTGGGTCCGGGTCATGACATATTTTTATGGTAGCCCATACAGGTCGACGATGTCAACGTCACAACTAGTGCGATATCGTAGTAGTTCTCAGACATAATGTACTATTACGAGCCTGCTATAGGATATATGATATATGATGAGAATGTACTCAATCACAACTAGGAAGTTTTCAATCTATTAATTTTAATATTCTTATCATTATGAATTATTACTTCCTTTAAATTTTACTGTCCTTCTTTTATGATATCATATCTTTTGCCTTATTTGACTTCTTCTTATTTTGATCTGTCTTAAGGATGCCGCTGAAGACCAGATCGCAGAGATCAGGAGTCACAGCTTCAAAGAGGTTTGCCACCTCTCGACCTGCCACTCGGACAGTTGGACTTCCTCCTCCTACTTTACCTGTTCATGTAGGAGTTTTAGCAACTTTTGGGGGTCCTCTACCCCCACCTGTCCGGAAGGTTGTCCCTGCTCGCTAGGTGGCTCTACAGACAGTGGAGAGATTCACCTAGCAGCATCCTGGCCAGGCACTATAGTGGACTTCAAGAGGATGTCACCTCGGGAGTTCAAGGATACCGAGGGGATACTCTATGCCGACGACTGGTTGGAGAATATTTAGAGGATTATACGATTGGCCAGATTCCAAAGAGCCAGCAGATCGAAGCATCTGATAGCCAGTTGTTCGATATTGCACTCACATGATATCACACAGAACCGAGACTTACCGCTAGAGGACTTACATGGAAGGCTTTCTAGGAGCTTTTTAAGGAGAAGTTTTTTTTGACGTAGCCCTGGAAGCTTTGGAGAATCAGTTTAATGACATGGTCCAAGGGAACATGTCTGTCGACGGGTACGCCGTATAGTTCTGTCATTTAAGCCATTTTGTACCGTCTATGATTCAGGATCTAAAAGATTGAGCCCAGAAGTTCAGGAAGGGGATGATGATGAGAGAGATGAAGTCTCATACTTTTGGTCATCGCACTGCTACCTTCGAGGGCATTCTGATGGATGTCCTGGTTGCTGAAGATGATCTGGACCTCAGGCCTAAGAGTGGATACGATATTTCTGGAGGCGTGAGTGGCAGCGCAAGAACAGCCAAGCATCCCCACTTTCAGCTGCAGTAGAGACCGTTCCAGTACCATTACCAAAAGTACCAAATGCCAACTCGTGGTAATCACTAGCACCAGTCGCAGAGGCAGGCACATAAGGCCGTTTATTGTATATTCTGTGGAAAACTAGGACACACCCGGAAGGTTTGTCGAAAGAGGTTGGGAGAGTGCCTTTTTTGTAGGTCAGCCGGCCACCAGCTGAGGGATTGTCTAGCTCGTCTAGCTTAGGAAGGACCAACTAGAGCACCGGTTCAGGAAGCAGCAGCAAGGCCACCCGCAGTCCAATAGAGGGGACCTCCACTTTCGTCACAACAGCAGAGATTCTCCCAGTACTAGTGGCAGCAGAGATGTACACCCCAGGAGGGAGTCTTTGCCATGACGGTCGAGGAGACCGAGCCAGAGAGAGACATGATTTCAGGTTCAGTTCTTCTCGATTCTATTCTAGTATTGCTTTATTCGATTATGGTGCTTCCCATAGCTTCGTATCTGTATCTTTTGTTCTTAAGCATCGTTTAGAGGCTGAACCCTTAACTAGGACTTGCAAGATCACGATGGGAGTTGGCATTATCCTAGTCAGTAATTTTTGCAAGGATCGGAGAGTTATATTGTAAGGTCAGAAGTTGAGCATGTAATTACTTGTAATGCCACTTCCGAGCTATGATATTATACTCGGGATAGATTGTTTGAGTAGGCACCATGCTAGTATATATTTTCATGGAGGCAGGGTATTGTTTCTATCGCCAGGAGAGCCATAGTTTGAGATTGCCAGAGGAGTAGCAGAGCAAATCGTGGGTATCATCTGTGAAGTCATAGTGGAAGAGAAGGAGATGCCATATCCTTTGATAGTGGAGTTTCTAGATGTCTTTCCAGAGGAGTTGCCAGGATTTCCCCCAGACTGAGATGTGGAGTTCTCTATAGACTTGGTGCCAGACATTGAGCCAATATTTCAACATATCTATAGAGTCAACAATAGTGAACTAGCAAAGTTGAAGAAGCTAATTGATAAGTTAGAGGATAAGGGCTTTATCAGATCCAGTTTATCACCATGGGGTGCTCCAGTATTATTTGTACCAAATAAGGATGGATCGGTACACATGTGTGTCGACTACAGGGCTCTAAACAACCTCACTATCAAGAACAAATATCCGTTATTGAGGATAGATGATCTTTTCGATCAGTTGAGCGGAGCGAAGATATTCTCAAAAATAGACTTGAGGTCAGGCTACCACTAGTTGAAAGTGAAGAAGGAGGATATTCTGAAGACAGCTTTTTGGACACGGTATGGCCAGTTTGAGTTTTTGGTGATACTGTTTGGGTTGACTAATGCCCCAGAGATATTCATGAACCTGATAAACAAGGTATTCCACCAGTACATTATCAAGTTCATGGTGGTTTTTATTGATGACATTCTTTTGTATTCGAAGACACTAGAGGAGCATGAGGAGCACTTGAGGATGGTTTCGTAGACTCTCGGGAATGAGAAGCTTTATGGGAAGCTTTTGAAGTTTGAGTTATTCATTAACAAGGTTGAATTCCTTAGACATATGGTGACAGGTGACGGGATCTCAGTTGACCCGAGGAAGATCGTGGCAGTGGAGTCGTGGGCTGCCCCGAGTTCAGTGGCAAAGATCAGGAGTTTCCTGGGACTGGTAGGTTATTACAGAAGATTTATACAAGACTTCTCCAGGATTGTAGAGCCAATGACTAGGCTGACCAGAAAGGATATGGAGTTTGTCTGGAAAGTATTGTCAGGCTTCTTTTGATGAGCTAATGAATAGATTAGCGACGACTCCAATTTTAACATTGCCATCAGGGACATGTGGATTCACTATCTATAGTGATACATCAGGAAAAGGTTTGGGTTACGTTCTTCAGCGGTGCAGGAAAGTGATTGCCTATGCTTCCAGGCAATTACGTCCTTATGAGAAGAACTACCCCATCCATGATTTATCCACTATTTAGAGTTGGCAGTGATCATCTTTGCTCTAAAGTTGTGAAAATATTATCTGTATGGAGAGCGTATGGAGATCTTCAGAGATAACAAGAGCTTGAAGTACGTGTTTACACAGAAAGAGCTGAACATGAGGCAAAGATGGTGGCTGGAGATAATGAAGGACTTCGACATATCATTGCAGTACTATCAAGGGAAGGCGAACGTAGTCGTCGATGCCTTTAGCAGGTATTCGGTAGCTATGTAATGGACGACGGACAGACACTTGTTGGCTGATCTTTAGAGCTTAGAAATTGAGGTGCTAGTTTCTGGTATTGAGATACATATGTTGGGTTTACAGATACAGTTAGAGCTGGTGGACAGGATCAGGGCCATGTAGTTTGATGATGAGACTCTGAGGAGCATCAAAGTACATGTTCGGATGGAATTATCGGAGGATTTCACCATCGCTGATGATGGATCATTGTGGCACGGTACTAGATTATGTGTGCCGAGTGGGGAGTTGCATGAGAAGGTTCTGCAAGAGGCTCATCGCTCTTAGTACTCAATGCATCCAGGTGCCAACAAGATTTATCAGGATCTGAGGAAGCACGTATGGTGGTATGGTATGAAGTGTAAGGTGGCGAGCTTCGTATCCAAATATCTGGTATGCCAGCAGGTAAAGGCGGATAAACAGAGGCCAGGTGGATTGCTTCAGCTTTTACCCATCTTATAGTGGAAGTGGGAGCATGTGTCCATGGATTTTGTTTCGGTGCTTCCACGTTCTCCGGGAGAAAAAGACGCAATTTGGGTCATCGTAGACAGGTTGACCAAATCAGCCACTTTTTGCCTTTTAAAGTGGGTACATCTACGGAGAAGCTAGCGGTGATGTACGTACGACATATTGTCAGATTGTATGGAGTACCCGTGAGCATCATCTCGAATCGGGATAGTCATTTTACTTACCATTTATGGAGGAGTTTGCAGGCTAGCTTGGGCACTCAGATCAAGTTTAGTATCGCATATTACCCTACACAAATAGGCAGTCGAAGAGGACTATTCAGACTTCTGAGGATATGCTTCGTACTTGTGTTCTGGATCTTGAAGGTTCTTGGGAGGATTATCTACACCTAGTAGAGTTTGCTTACAACAACAGTTACCAGGCCAGCATTAAGATGTCACCATTTGAGGCTTTATATGGACGGAAGTGTTGTACTCCTTTATCTTGGGATGATGTTGGTGAGAGAGACTTGTTGGGGACAAACATGGTCGTGGATGCAGCTGAGAAGGTCAAGCTGATTAGAGATAAACTTTGGATGGCGTAGGACGGACAGCGGCATTGGGACGACAACCAACGGAGACCTTTGGAGTTTGAGGTATAGGTTTTGTTTTGGATTGCTTGTGATTGCTTTGTTTTTAGATTGTGTGTCAAGGCAGTATTTTGTTCTTGGTTGGCGATCAAGTGTTCCTGAGGATTTATACGATATGGGGCACGATTATCTTTGGTGGAGGCAAAAATCTTATTCCACGGTACATCAGACCCTTCGGTATTTTTGCGAGGGACGGTGCAGTGGCCTACAAACTAGACTTGCCGCCTAAACTTGAGGGAGTATACGATGTATTCCATGTGTCACAGCTGAGACGGTACATGGCAGATCCTAGTCACGTACTAGATCACTCGGAGATAGAGGTAGACCCGACTCTCAGTTATCCAGAGCAGCCTGTGGAGATTCTGGATCACAAGAAGAAGGTGCTAAAAAACCAGACCATTCCTTTGGTTCGTGTCGCGTATAGACATCACTCTCTAGGTGAGTCAACCTAGGAGAGGGAGGATAAAACGCGCTAGCAGAACCCAAATATCTTTGAGCCTTGAGGTATTGTTCTTCTTGCTTTGTTTTGTTCTTGTCCTAGTTTAGTCTTTAATTTCGATGACAAATTTATTTTAAGGAGGAAAGACTTGTCACTACCACATTTATAGAATAGGGATATTTTGCCATTTTATATTATTTATATTGAGCTTAATATTTATTTTTATATATAGCAATTATTATTTATTTGGTGTATGAACTAGACTTGACATGACAACTTGGACCCATATTTGGACTAGTCACATTAGACTTAAATTAAGTTAGCCCTTCTCATTAATTAGAACTTAGATTAAACCCACATTAGCATTAGAAGCTTCCTTTAGTTAATTTCCTTCATGACAACTCAATAGGGGTAATTATGACATTCTATATTGCTTGAAGGAGGGGGGATACATGGCCGGCCCTAGTTTTAGGGAGGGGATTCTCTCTCCTCTCATTTCCTTCATCCAAATAATTCCTAATTATTGTTCTTCCCCAATAGTTCACAGCCTTGGCGACCCGAGTCTTACGAGCCTTACGAGGCAGTACGGGCCTCATTGGAGAGTTCGGCTTGTCCAACATGTCTTCGAATGCATGATGATCAAAGCGAATGACCAACATCTTCTGAGTCGAGCCCAACTTGGTCACGTCGGATTGCGTCACCAGCTTCTCGTTAGAGGAGAAGCTTATCGACAATAGAGTCATCATTTTTTTCGACGTCGCCAAATCAACGCTCGAAGGTAAAGTTGAACGAACTTTTTTGTTATTGATTAGGAATTGACAAATAGTATAAAAGAATCTCTAATATGTAGAGTCTAAGTACAATAAAAATATATAGGAATCTGAGAAAGTATGATAGAGGAGATCGAGCACTACAGTGGCTCCTTTACTCCGTTGATAATCCAGGACAAATAAGGGTGATGAGGCTTCGAGGAGCTGGAGTATACGACTCAACAGGTGTCCCTTGCGGCGCTTTTATCTTCTTCTCTCTCTTATCCTCATTTTTTTATCGTTGTGGTCCTCAATATTTGTGGGAGATGCCCACTATTTATTGCCTTGAGAAGGCACTACGCGCATGCACGCACACATCTCATGTTGTCGTATAGTGGCGCATGTTGCAATAGGCGGCCACGTGGCCATTCTAGATTTGGTGTTTTTGATGCCCATAATATTCATAACACATGTCATATGCTGATTTGCACCTTGGGAATTCGTCCTCCTGGCGCATGGGAATACTTGGGTAGTAGTGGCACATAGTACTGCTGGCAACTTGAGTTGTAGTGGCGCATGGCACTGCTGGTATATGGGAATACTACTTATGTTGCGGATGGTGCATAGCTCTAGATCACTTTGGTACATGATTCTTAATCACTATGTCACATGGATCTTGATTACTGTTCGGGCATGGTGTAGATTTTTTATGCTTCTACATTGCCCATGATAGATGACTTGTTTGATCAGCTCAGTGGAAAAGCTGTATTTTCTAAGATCAATTTATGGTCTAGATATCATCAGATCAGAATCCAGGAGCAGGATATGCCCAAGACAACATTTAGATCTGGATATGGCCATTGGGAGTTTCTTGTTTAGCCATTTGGAGTGACCAATATGCCAGCGATAGTCATGGATCTCATGAATCGCTTCTTTATGCCTCACCTAAACCAGTTTGTGAAAGTGTTTATTGATGATATCTTGGTCTACAGTCGGACTGAGGTAGAGCATGAGCAACATCTTCGCATAGTTCTTCAGACTCTTCGAGAGCATCAGTTGTATGTGAGGTTCAGCAAGTATGACTTCTGGTTGGATCGTATCTTATTCTTGGGTCACATTATTTTTGGTAGAGGCATAGAGGTGGATCTCAAGAAGGTAGAGGCTATCGAGAGTTAGCTAGTACCTCATACAGCTTTAGCGTACGCAGTTTTCTAGGATTAGCCGACTATTACAGGAGGTTTATGGCAAATTTTGCTAGGATTTTTGTACCCTTGACACGGCTAACATGTAAAGAAGTGCGCTTCGAGTGGTCAGATGCTTGTCAAGTTTCTTTCGAGAATCTCAAGCGGAGTTTAATTTTGGCTCCTATTCTGACACTTCCCATTGGACCAGGTGGGTTCACGGTTTACTGTGATGCATCAAGCATTGGGCTAGGGTGTGTCCTTATGTATCATGTTAAGTTATTGCTTATGTGTCTTGGCAACTTCGAGACCATGAGAAGAACTACCTAACCCATGATTTAGAGTTAGCAGTAGTGGTGTTTGCACTCAAGTTCTGGAGTCATCATCTATACGGTGAGTGGGTGGAGATCTTCACAGATCATAAGAGCTTGAGGTATGTGTTCACACCGAGGGACCTCAATTACGGTAGAGGAGATGGATGGAGTTGCTAAGAGATTACGATATTGATCTTTAGTACCATCCAGGGAAGGCCAATATTGTTGCAGACACCTTGACGAGGAGAGTGGAAGCATAGTTCTTGACTGAGCAGCATCACATGCTAGAGGATCTTAAGTTGATGGGCATTAAGGTGGGGATACCTAGTGATACGGGCTTGATAGCACGATTATAGATACAGTCTACCATAGTCGAGAGGATCATGGCAGCATTGTCAGGTGATGCAAGGCTACAGCGTCTCAGAACAAAGTGTGAGGCAGGACGCCGAGTAGAGTTGAGAATTCACCAGGATTGGCACTCAGATTTGGGAGTGGACATTGTGTGCCGAGTAGATATATCCGGTACGTGATTATGTCAGAGGCCCACAGTTTCCCGTATTATGTTCATCAAGGAGGGACGAAGATATATCATGACAATCGTCAGCACTTCGGGTAAAATGGGATGAAGAGGGAGATAGAACGGTTTATCTCTCGATGTTTAGTTTATTAGCAGGATAAGACTGAGCATCAGAGACCGGCCGGACTATATCAGCCTTTGCCGATACTAGAGTGAAGGTGGAAGCATATCACTATGGACTTCATGAATGATTTTTCTAGATCCCCGATTATAAAATATGTCGATTGGGTGATAGTGGATCGACTCACGTAGGTTGCTCACTTTCTACTTTTCAGAGTTGGCGAGTCCATTGAGCAGTTAGCAGAGTTGTATATGAGGCAGATTATCAGACTTCATGGAGTGCTAGTTAGCATAGTCTCGGACAGGGATTCTAGTTTTACTTTGTATTTCTAGTAGAGCCTTCAGCAGAGTTTAGGCACCAGTCCGAGGTTCAGTTCAGCATACCATCCACAGACAAATGGTGTAACCATCCTAAAATTTCTAATTTTTAATTAAAATATAAATAATTGGGTTTATACCTATGGCAATACATGAGGGTAGCCTAGTAGTAGATTAATAATATATTAGATGTAAATTTTAAAAACACGTAATAATAGAATTTGTTAATAATAATAAAGATATAAATAATAATAATAATAATAATAATAATAATAATAATAGTAATAATAAAAATTAAATAAAATAATTAATTAGTTAAGAAAATATATATGTGTATATATTATAATAAGACAAATTTCTTCCTACATGCGCGATCGAATTTTGATCCAGTTGTTTAGATTTAACCACAACATGAACATCTTCTAATGTCTTCAAGTAGTTTCATTCGAACCACTATATTTTTTATTTCAATTTATCCGAAACTTTTCGAAAAATTACTGTTTTAGATATATGTGAATTGACAGTTTTCGAAACCAACATACTGTTTTGGAAGGCAATTTTCTCCCAATCAGCCCAACCAAAATTTAATTATCTTTTTCTAACACGAAGTCAATATAACCAAGATTGAAATGAC
Organism: Iris macrosiphon; assembly: GCA_036927795.1. Classification (NCBI taxonomy): domain Eukaryota; kingdom Viridiplantae; phylum Streptophyta; class Magnoliopsida; order Asparagales; family Iridaceae; genus Iris; species Iris macrosiphon. Next base: position 92,466,869 of record JAYESA010000019.1, on the reverse strand, counting down.
CTATTATTATTATCGTATATTTGATTATTAGTTCTATGTAAAAATTTAGATTTAAAATTACAAAAAATATCCTTCAAGAACTTAGAAACTTGCGATACGGAGTGCGTCCCGATAAACCGGACAACCACGTCATATACCAGTTGCACCGAAAGGAGTGCATGATATTTAAAATCCTAAAAAATAGTTGATTTGGACGTGTGTGCGCGTCGGAATCAACCCGCGTCCGTAAAAGTTCATCCATATCTGTGTTTTGCAAATTACCCTATTAGTTTATGTGTGCTCGTCGGATCGACACGAAACTTTGGTCAACAGATCCGTGGTATCATGCTGGTCCTGTGACCCATGTTCCGTGCGATTCCGAGATAGTTCACCAAAATGCCTATTCGCGGGCCCTATGATTTGACTTGAAGGGAAAATTTGTGATCGGCTCACCGAAATTCAAAATTGGACATACCAGTGAGTTTGTATCATCATTTATGATTTGTTTAACCTATAATTTATCATATTTAGAGACTTTTACCCCTGGCATATTTTTTGGTACAAAGTGGCCCACATGTGGACCCTACTTTGACCCAAAATTATCGTTTTGCCCCTGTGTCCAAATTAAAAAAATTATAGAGTTTTTTGACTATCTTTTTTATTTCGGAGATGTTAACGATGTTTATTTCAGCATCCAGAGACGTTCATTCGGAGGCAATGGTTCCTGATCCCTTGTGTTTGACGTTTGGACACTTATATTACACAGCTTGCTTGCTAGGCAAGTATACCTTGCCATTGTAATATTATTTACATTCCTTATTTGCATGCATATTTTCTGTTGTTTAGTTTAATATATTTTAAATTGTAATATAAACTTCGTGTCCAAGAATAACTTGGGTGCAATGACGGTTGCGTCGTCTTTTGTCACTTATTTATACTATGCATGTTGACCTAGTTTTACGAGACCACCCTATGATGTTGAGGCATTCTTATGTTTCATTGGTCGTGACAGATTTGTTACACGAGTATGAGTCTTATGTAGGACATGAACTTGTGTGACGGGCTGGCCACCTGAACGTATGGGATGTGCGACGGATAGGGAATAACTGCGGATAGTAATGCATGTTAGAAGACTTGGCAATTATTAGAGGTCTCATCGTGTCATTGAAGTCACATAATAGAGCATGGGGTAGGGAGAACAACCAGTAAGGCGTTTGGGCTACTTTACACTTTTCCTTTTGTAACCCGTACGCTCCGCCAGAGATGCGTGGTCAGATGCCCCATATATTATATTATTTACAGGTGGCCTCTTACATTTGAGTGGCGTTAGGCTTTTTAGGCCCCTGATTCTCTGAGAGAATCATGCCAATCCCATTCTATCTAGATAGCCCACGTGTGGGAAAGTTGTTCTCAAAGTGCATTCACATAGACGGTGAGGCAACCTTTGGATGTTTATTTTTAGTACTTTATTGGCATACTTCTATGTATCTTGTTACGTCCCTTTGAGGACCTGGTCTCTTTCCAGGTATAGATGTGTATCCACAGGAGTACAGACCCAGACCTGACGCATCATTCTCAGTTGAGAGGTCTTACCTTCTGAGTACCAGTGATAGCTCATTGCTGATGGATATCTTAGTAGCTGTTCTTTTATTTGACATTATCTTATATTGGGGTTTTGATCTCCTCTATCATTTTAGTTTTTCTATAGTCGAATGGCACTACCACCTTCACTTGAGTGAGTGCATGATGTATTCCATGTGTCACAACTAAAATAATATGTGGCAGACAATAGTCATATGCTCGACCCCTCCGAGATCACCATTGGGCCGAGCTTCTCATAACTAGAGAAACCTGTAGAGATTTTTGATCGCCGAGAGAAGATGTTGAGGAACCAGTCTATTCCTTTGGTTCGTGTGGCATGGAGACATCATTCGCCATGAGAATCCACTTGAGAGCACGATGATGACATGCGCAAACATTTTTCGCATTTGTTCGAAGAGCAATGTATGATTTTACTTTGTTCTTTCTACCGCATAATATTTTAATTTTCTACCATGCGATAGTTTTAATTTCGAGGACAAAATTTCTTTAAGTGGGGTAGAATGTAACCACCCTAAAATTTCTAATTACTAATTAAAATAAATACTTAGTTTTATACGTATGGCAGTACATGAGGGTCGCCTAGTAGTAGATTAATAATATATTAGATATAAATTTTAAAAATACGTAATAATAGCTTTCATGAATAATAATAAAGATATAAATAATAATAATAATTGTTTTCAAAGGAATAATAATAATAATAATAGTAATAATAAAAATAAAATAAAACAATTAATTAGTTAAGAAAATATATATGTGTATATATAATAATAATAAGACAAAGGAATAAGAAAAAAATCAAATCACCTACACAACTAAGCAACAACAGCAGTAACAAAAGTTTCTTCCGCACCCCCCACCCCGCGGATCACGACCGACCCGACCCGACCCACCTCGAGCACCCCTATTCGACTATATATATATATATATATATATATATATATATATATATATATATATATATATATATATATATATATATATATATATATATATATATATATATATATGCAAACTAACGAAAACCCTAACCCTAACCAACGAGCGACTGTCCAGACCCCCTCTCGCCTTCGTCGACCTCTCCGCCTTCCTCCCCCATCGTCGATCGCCGGGCGACCAACGCTGAACCCACCCGGAGTCTTGCGCGACCCACAACAACCATAGCCAGGTACCCATATCTCGAACCCAATTTTTTCCTATATGTGCAACCGAATTTTGATCCAGTTGTTTAAATTTAACCACAACATGAACATCTTCTAATATTTTCAAGTAGTTTCATTCGAACCACTCTATTTCTTATTTAAATTTTTCTAAAACTTTTCGAAAAACCACTGTTTTAGATATATGTGAATTAACAGTTTTTGAAACCAACATACTATTTTAGAAGGTATTTTCTCCCAATCAGCTCAACCAAAATTTAATTTTCTTTTTCTAACACGAAGTCAATATAACCAGGATTGAAATGACCTATTATTTATGTATATTTGAACATTTGTTCTGTGCAAAAATTTAGATTTAAAATAACAAAAAATAGCCTTCAAGAATTTAAAAACTTGCGATATGGAGTGCGTCCCAACAAATTTGACCACCACGTCATATACCAGTTGCATCAAAGGCGCGTATGGTATTTTCTGATGTGCGAGCTTTTGTGAAAGTTTATTTGGACGTATGTGCGCGTCGGAATTAACCCGTGTCCGTAAAAAGTTCACCCGTATCTGTATTTCGCAAATTATCCTATGAGTTTATACGTGCTCGTCGGATCAATACAAAACTTGTGCCAACGGATCCATAGTATCACGCTGGTCCTGTGATCCAATTTTTATGCGATTCTGAGACAGTTGACCAAACTACCTATTCGTGGACCTCACGGTTTTACTTGAAGGGCGAATTTGTGATCGGCTCACCGAAATCCAAAATTGGTCAAACCGTTGAGTTCGTATCATCGTTTAAAATTTGTTTTACCTATAATTTGTCCTATTTAGAGACTTTTACACCTGGCATATTTTTTGGTACAAAGTGGCCCATATTTGGATCCCGTTTTGATCCAAAATTATCGTTTTGCCCCTATGTCTAAATTGGACGAAATGGTTGAATTTTATGACTGTCTTTCTGATTCTGGAGATGTTGGTGATATTTATCTCAGCATCCGAAAACGTTCATTCGAAGGCAGTGGTTCCTAATCCCTTGTGCTTGACGTTTGGACGTTTATATTATAGAGCTTGCTTGCCAGGCAAGTATACCTTGCCATTGTACTATTATTTATATTTCTTATTTGCATGCATATTTTATGTTATTTAGTTTTATATATTTTAAATTGCTATATAAACTGTGCGTCCAAGAATAACTTGGGTGCAACGACGGTTGTGTCGTCTTTTCTAACTTTTTTATACTATGCATGTTGACCTTATTTTATGAGACCACCCCATGATATTGAGGCATTCTGATGTTTCATTGGTCATTACACATTTTTTATACGAGTATGAGTCTCATGTAGGACACAGACTTGCATGACGGGATGGCCACCTGTATGTATGGGACGTGCGATGGATAGAAAATAACTACGAATAGTAATATATGTTAGAAGACTTGGCAGTTATTAGAGGTCTCATCGTGTCATGGATGTGACAGAAATAGAACATGGGGTGGAGAGAACAACAAGTATGGCATTTGGGCTCCTTTACACTTTTTTTTTGTAACCCGTACGCTCCACCAGAGATACGTGGTCTGATGACCCTTATATTATATTATTTACAGGTGGCCTCTGACTTTCGATAGACTTTACGCTTTTTAGGTCCTTGATTCTCCGAGAGAATCATGCCAATCATATTTTAGCCAGATTGCCCACGTGTTGGAAAGTTGTTCTCAAAGTGCATTCAAATAGACGGTTAGGTGACATTTAGATGTTTATTTTCAGCACTTTATTGGCATGCTTCTATGTATCTTGTTACGTCCCTCTAAGGACATGGTCCCTCTCCAGGTATAGAGGAGTATCCACAAGAGTACGAACCCAAACCTGATGCATCATTCTCAATTGAGGAGGTCTTATCTTTTGAGTACTAGTGATAGCTCATTGCTGATGAATATCTTATTTGCTGTTCTGTCACTACCACATTCCAAAAACAGGAGTATTTTTGACTTTTATATATATTTAATAATGTGGTAGTTATATTAAATGATTTTATGATAGGTGTATTTAAATTAAATAATTGTGTGAGATGTATACTTAATTATATTACATATATACGGTGTTCATTGGTGTTTGAGCTGGTAGACTTGACCTAGAAGCCCCCTAGACGAACACCTGACCGAATTATAGGATTATGTATTTAATTATTTTATTTAGAATTTAATTATTGAGATTGTGATTAATTACCGTAATTTTATTTAATTGTTGCGTCTTACCGTTGCTTCGATATTTGGAGCGCTACCCTAGCTTTTGCCTTAAAACAAATTTCACAACCTTGCCCTAGACATGCCCGCCTTCCATTCTGACCTTTTTGTAACTCATAATTATGCTATTTGGTGCTTCATTTTAGCCGCACAATATTCGTCGTGGACGTTTATTTAATTTCTAAATAAATTTTAACTTTGTATCGTTGTGCGTTCCAATCGAAATTAGAGGCAATCTTGACCCATTTTTCGTGCAACCCAAATTAGGGTAATATTCTGTTCTAAGTTGTCTTCACTAATGATATTGGTGACCCGACCTAATTTTGGCCCCATGTACTCCTAATTAATTTTAGAACACAGCTTGCATTTATTTCTAATTAAAATTGAGGATACCATTTTGACTAATTCCGTTAATCCCGATTTAATTCCAGTACCCTATTAATTAAGTCCATACAAAACACACAACACTCCCCTCACCCTACAAACCACCAAACGTCAAATCGTCCACCAATTTTTTATTATTTCATGTGTTTGTGCAAATACCCAAATTTAAGGGGGCTAATTTACAAATATTGCATTAGGTGTCAACACCCCATTGGTTCAACCCAATGGAGAAGCCCTAATTTTGACTAGTCAACAACCCTCATCCTTACATGAAGGATTCCTTCATGACAAATCTTGACCACCCATTCAATATGGGTGCATCATCACGACTCAATCTCCTCTCACCTCTTCCTATTTAATGTCCCATCACACCCTCTTCCCAAGAAAACCCTAATCCCCAAACCTAGGGAAGCCCCCATCATCCTACCTCCTCACAAGCCCTCCACCGTCGGAAATTTCCTAAAAAAAATTTCCTTTCTTCTTCTCTTTTCTTCTTCTTCTTCTTCCCTTCTTCTTCTTCTTCTTCTTCTTCTTCTTCTTCTTGAATTAAGAAAGGGGGGGGAATCATCACCATCACCATACTGTTCACCCGGAGATCACCCTGGCCCATCTCCGGCCGACCACCATTTCAGCCTTCGCCGGCCAGGCCTTCAGTCGATCTCCCCTCCCGAGTTCTTCTCCTCCGACCGGCAGTGCAGCACTGCACCCCAGCCGAAGCTCCCGACCTCCCCCTTCTCGATATCCCCTCTCCGGCGGTCAGTTCCACCTTATCCACCGCTGCAACTCCCTTCCACTCTGGCTCTTCCCTGTACAGCCGGCCAACTCCCCGACCTCCTCCTCCTAGCTCCTCAGCTCCGGCCATGAATGCCACCCCGCTCCGTTCATCCTGAGCCGACACCCGACTCCCCCTGCATCCCCTCCTCCATCTCCCTCGCATCGAGCCCCGACCCCGCTCCCGGCCAGCCGACGTCGAGCCACCCCGAGCCCATCTTCCTGTATCCTCCAGCATCATCACCGTGAACTCCCCCTCGCTGCATCCCCTCCGGCGAGCCTCTACCACCCTGCTCTCTTCGCAAATCCCCTCGAGCAGCCACTGAACCACTCCGGCCTGAGTTCAGCGGCCACCCTGCTCATCTCCTCGGCGAGCCACAACTTCCCGAGCCCCCTCCACCGGAGCCGACCAACACCGGCCTCCCACCAACAACCTCGAACCGGACTCCCTCGACGTCCGGCGAACTAATCCCCCAACCCGAGCTCCTCCCTACACCGGTTTCTCCTCCCTCCGCCTGAACACCTCTGTCCGGCCATCCCCTCCGGCGAGCAGAACCACCACCACCTCGTCATCATCGTCGACGTCGTCGCCGACGTCGTGCACACTCAGGTTCGATCCTCCCCCTTGTATACGCGTATGTGTGTATATGTGTATGTGCGTATATGTGTATGTGCGTATATGTGTATGCGTACATGTGTATATGTGTATGTGTTTATGTATGTTTCCATTTGTATATATGTATTCAATAAATTAGTATATACGTATTTAAATGATATATGTTAAATGTTATATTGGTATATATATATATATATATATATATATATATATATATATATATATATATATATATATATATATATATATATATATAAATGTAATTTGGTATATTTATACCTGTATATAGTATAAGTACTAATTTGGTATAAATATATATATATATATATATATATATATATATATATATATATATATATATATATATATATATATATGTGTGTGTGTGTGTGTGTGTGTGTGTGTTTTGGTATATATGAATGCGTATTTTGGTATATGTATAAACATATATATATGCATGTATTTTGGTATATATGTATGTGTACTTGTATTAAATATAGTATAGGTATATTTATATATATATATATATATATATAAATATAACATATGTATATTTTCACTAGTATATAAATATATATATATATATATATATATATATATATATATATATATATATATATATATATATATATATATATATTCAGTATATATGTATTCTAAAGAAATGGTTGTTATGTATAAATGTGTTATGTATAAATGTGTTATGTATATATTTAACATATGTATATATATAATATATATATATATATATATTTATATTTATTGATATACACTTATACATATTTTGTACGTAATTTTGGTATAACCCTATATATATATTATATTTAATTATTGATAAATTGGTGAATATTGTAGGCGACTCAAGTGTAAATATGGATACCCCGTCTTTACTTTGACCTGTAACCCTGTAAATGTTAGTTGACTGCCACAAGTACACTGACGTACTGGCGAGCCCCGTACCATTTTTGATCGTCTGTCTTGCCCAGCAATCCCAAACGCGACGCCCGTGCAACTTGACGCACTAGACCCTAGTTGACTAGTGCCATATCTGGCATAGCCCTAAGGCCAGTATTTTTTTGATTGTGTGTTAGTGTAGCATCTGATACAAATGTTATATTTTTGATATGTCTATAGGACTGTTGGTTCATCCAGGCGATACTCTGGAATAGGACATTGGTATTACCAACTAAGGACCCAAGGCAAGTACATTCTCTGATAATTTCCAATTGTTTGATAATTTCTATAATTCCAGTATCTAGAAATGTTACATCTGATCCTTGACACTGTGCTACATGGACTAGTATATAGATTGGATCTTTAGTAATGAGATATTACATTGATTATCGTATTGACATTATACACGACATTAATATTTAGACCTCGTACATGATATATTTGACATTGATCGTGTATCGTGATGTGTCATGATTGGATCCACAGTACTAGTTGGGGGCGAGGGAAATTGCTAGTGAGAAATGTGATCAAATACCCATTGTACAAGTTTAAATTATTATTGTTAATCATACGCCTCACGTATGATTAGCCAGACCATGTAGCAATCGTACAAGTCCCAAGCCGATCACATTTTGAAACTAATATTTCAAACACTTAGAATAATTACAGTTCTCTATTTTAGATCATATACTACATCACCCGTATATGATATTGTACCTTGTTCTCTTCATTTCATATATGCACTGACTGTATCATATTGCCTATATTGTCTGTCTTTTTATTTTGCCATTGCATTTATTCACTGTCTTCTCTCAATATCTAGCATCATCTGTTTATTGCTTTATAGTCCTTATCAACTAAACTTTACGGTATCATCTGATGACATATATTGATGAGGACAGTGAGAAGGGTAAAACGTCTACTTTAGTTATGGAACCTAGAGTCTACCGCAGCCATACTAGCTGTCGTGACGAGAATATAGAACCGGACTTGGATGTACATACTGTAGTTATGAAACTTAGAGTCTCTCGCAGCCATACCGGTTGGCGTGGCGAGGATTCTAGATGACATGATTATAGGGTTGCATACCTTAGTTACGGAACCTGTCGTTTATCGCACCTATGCTTACTAGCTTGGCGAGAATTCTGAGTGTCATAATTTCTGACAGACGTGTATGATTATCAGGTTGCATCTTAAATTGGTTCTTAAAGTATCATCTAAACACTTATCTATTTCTGTTATTACAGGACTTTATTTTATCGCTTCTTTTGTTTGCTAGCAGTAGAAAACCTTCAGTCCTCAATCTAGTTCTTTTTGAGCTTCTATTCTTTGAGGATTCCTTGTTAAGTATGATAATTTGTGACTTGTAATTATGTATATGTCTTGAGTATTAGTATTGACTGAGTGTTGCTTGTGAGTTTGTAAGTGTTTCCTAGTTGGACATGTGAGCAGTAGGCATTAATCTAGAGTTAACCCATAGCGTAGTGCCTTGTAGCAATAGTTCTATGATAGGTGTGTTATAGTTAGTATTGGTACTATAGATAAAGGAGAAAGAGTATCAGTAATGATGATTATTTCGAAGTAATAGTGCAAATAATTCGGGCAGTACAATTTTTGTACACAGTTGAGGTTGTAAATAATTGGTGTATTAGTGTGTACCTTGAGTATTAGAGACTGTGAGTATTTATATGTATACTTGTGGATTAAATTTTATCGTTTGAAGAGTGGGAATAAAATACAATTTTTAAGAATTTTAATGAGTTGAGATTTTATGTTATTAAAATGTTTGAGGACTCAATTTGATTCAATAAACATGGTCAAGGCTATAAAGATTTTAGAAGTGATTAAAATTTTATTTCGATATTGAGTATTTGACTTTCGAGGAAGTATATGCATTTTATTTTGAATTGTTCAAGAAGTTAAACTTTGATGAACTTATTTTGAGGATTAATTTTTCGGTGGGTAAGAAATGTATAATAGTATATGAGTGGATGAAGTGCATACGTAAGGATCTGTTGACTTGGGCATGATTGAGATGGCACTGCAAACAGACTTGGGTGTCCATCTAGAGTTTTATTAGGGAGAAAAGTACTTAGTATGGTGTGTTGCACTTGGTGTGCACTTGAGTGATAAGAACAACTAGTATGAACAATTGTAATAGGTAAGAAAGCTAGCAGTGAGTGTGCTTGTAGTAGAACTGTGGTATCTAAAGGGATAGAGGCATCAAATCTTGGATGCGTCGTTGACCTATGCAATCACAACTAGGAATATTTTCAATCTATTTATCTTGTTATCCTTATTCCTTCTGGATGTTGCTTCTTTAGAACTTTACTATCCTTTCTTGATGATATCGCATTTATTGCCTTAATTTGATTCTTTTGGATCTGTCTTCAAGATGTTGCTGAAGACAAGATCTATGAGAGTGGGAGCATCAGCTTTAAAGGGGTCTGCCACCTCTCTACCTGATGGACAGACAGACGTAGTTCCTCCTACATCTCCGATACATGTGGGAGAATATGCACTTTTCAGGGATCCTCCTCCCCCACCTGTTCAGAGGATTGCCGCAGCTGTGACGGACAACCTTCCTCCTCCACCGACTCCGATTTTCGGAAGTGTGTCCATTGACGGGGCACAGATGTTTACTTTGATCCAGGGCATGGTAGATGCCCAGAGAGTAACGGCAGACGCTCAGCGAGTTCAAGCTGAGGCTCAGAGGGTGCAAGCAGAAACGCACCAGGCACAAATCGAGCTAATGAGAGAGAGCATGGAGAATGCTCATCAGGTGACTCTCCAAGCTTTGGGGAGAGTAGCACAATACCAGCAGTGTCCTGGACAACAGCAGCCAAGGATGTTTCAGTACAACCACCAGCAGTATCCTAGCCAGCAGCAACCGAGGACATTTCAGTATAACCCCCAACAGTACCAGGAATCGGTTCGTGTTTAGCAGGATCAGCAGACTTGTCATTACTGTAAGAAGTCAGGTCATCTTAGGAAGAGCTGTAGAGCGAGGCTAGGACTTTATTTGCGTTGTGGCGATGCAGGACACCGAATGAGGGATTGCCCTCTAGTTCAGCGTGCAGCTCCAAATTATAGAGATCCAGTTAGGCTACCTGTGGAACCGTATATTGCTCAGCACCCGCGAAAGGAACCACCCCAGCAGGGCGGGGCATTTGTTATGACGGTCAAGGAGACCGATACTGCAGGTAATGTGTTAGCAGGTTCTGTTCTTTCCTTCCTTCTGCTCCTTTCTATTTGATTGATTGACTGATTCCCTAGTACCGTAGTTTGTATGCATGATTTTCTTGTTAGAATGTAGTTAATAGTACACCCTGACAGAAACTGTAATACCATGACAAAAGACACCATAACCATACATGTTTTCCTTAGATTGCATAGTGAATGACTGTAGGTAAAATTTTTGTAGAATTTTGATTATTAGGGTTTAACCATAGCGAAGATTTATGAAGGGGTTATAACTTGACAAGAGAAACAAGATGCTTAAGATTTTGGAGGATAAACATTAATTTAAATAAGAGGTTAAGAATTTAATATGGTAGGATTGATGATTATTGATTACGATATAAATTATCATTAAAAACTTGAGGAAATTAGGGAGATTATCATTATATCTATTTTGATTGCGAGATATGAATTTAAAATTTTATATTATAAATATTAAATTTGAAGAATCCATAAGTATCTCATTGGTTGAGTTTTGTGGAAAAAAAAAGAAACCAAGGAATAAGATCATTGATGGATTAGTGTTTGGATTCAGACTTTTTGGGACGAGATTTAGATTATATATATATACATTGATTGAAATTAAATTAGAGGAGTGGATGTTAAATTTTGAGTATTTAATTTTTAACTTAAAAATTCGGAGGAAATTGTGAGGAAAATGGAAACTGATTTTATTTCGAGGAATTTTCACGAATACAATAATTTCAGAATTTTTGAAAATCGTGAAATGATAGGGTAGAATATTTCGGGATGATGTGGGTTGGTGAATTTAACTATTGATGGAAAATAATATAATAAAGAAATACTACTATGAGGATTTTAAATTTTGAGGACAAAATTCTTTTAAGGAGGGTAGACTTATCACTACCACATTCCAAAAACAGGGGTATTTTTGACTTTTATATATATTTAATAATGTGGTAGTTATATTAAATGATTTCATGATAGGTGTATTTAAATTAAATAATTGTGTGAGATGTGTACTTAATTATATTACATGTATATGGTGTTCATTGGTGTTTGAGCTGGTAGACTTGACCTAGAAGCCCACTAGACGAACACCTCACCGAATTATAGGATTATGTATTTAATTATTTTATTTAGAATTTAATTATTGGGATTGTGATTAATTACCGTAATTTTTTTTAATTGTTGCGCCTTACCGTTGCTTCGATATTTGGAGAGCTACCCTAGCTTTTGCCTTCCAACAAATTTTACAACCTTGCCCTAGATATGCCCGCCTTCCATTCTGACCTTTTTGTAACTCATAATTATGATCTCTGGTACTTCATTTTAGCCGCATAATATTCGTCGTGGACGTTTATTTAATTTCTAAATAAATTCTAACTTTGTATCGTTGTGCGTTCCAATCGAAATTGGAGGCAATCTTGACCCATTTTTTGTGCAACCCAAATTAGGGTAATATTCTGTTCTGAGTTTTCTTTACTATTGATATTGGTGACCCGACCGAATTTTGGCCCCATGTACTCCTAATTATTTTTAGAACACAGCTTGCATTTATTTTTAATTAAAATTGACGATACCATTTTGACTAATTCCGTTAATCCCGATTTAATTCCAGTACCCTATTAATTAAGCCCATAGAAAACACACAACACCCCCCTCACCCTACAAACCACCAAACATCAAATCGCCCACCAATTTTTTATTATTTTATGTGTCTGTACAAATACCCAAATTTAAGGGGGCTAATTTGCAAATATTGTATTAGGTGTCAACACCCTATTGGTTCAACCCAATGGAGAAGCCCTAATTTTGACTAGTCAACAACCCTCATCCTTATATGAAGGATTCCTTCATGACAAATCTTGACCACCCATTCAAGATGGGTTCATCATCACCACTTATTCTCCTCTCAACTCTTCCTATTTAATGTCCTATCACACCCTCTTCCCAAGAAAACCCTAATCCCCAAACCTAGGGAAGCCCCCATCATCCTTCCTCCTCACAAGCCCTCCACCGTAGGAAACTTCCTAAAAACTTTCTCCTTTCTTCTTCTCTTTTCTTCTTCTTCTTCTTCCCTTCTTCTTCTTCTTCTCCTTCTTTTTGAATTAAGAAAGGGGGGAATCATCATCATCACCATACTGTTCACTGGGAGATCACCCCGGTCCATCTCCGGTCGACCACTATTTTAGCCTACGCTGGCCAGGCCTTCAGTCAATCTCCCCACCCGAGTTCTTCTCCTCCGGCCGGCAGTGCAGCACTGCACCCCAGCCGAAGCTCCCGACCTCCTCCTTCTCGACATCCCCTCTCCGGCGGTCAGCTCCACCTCATCCACCGCTGCAACTCCCTTCTACTCCGGCTCTTCCCTGTACAGCCGGCCAACTCCCCGACCTCCTCCTCCTAGCTCCTCAGCTCCGGCCATGAACGCCACGCCGCTAATTTCATCCCGAGCCGACCCCCGACTCCCCCTGCATCCCCTCCTCCATCTCCTTCGCGTCGAGCCCTGACCCTGCTCCCGGCCAGCCAACGTCGAGCCAACCCGAGCCCAACTCCCTGCATCCTCCCGCATCACCACCGTGAACTCCCCCTCGCTGCATCCCCTCCGGCGAGCCTCCACCACCCTGCTCTCCTCCCAAGTCCCCTCGAGCAGCCACTGAACCACTCCGGCCTTAGTTCAGCGGCCACCCTGCTCATCTCCCCCGGCGAGCCACAACTTCCCGAGCCCCCTCCACCGGAGCCTACCAGCACCGGCCTCCCACCAGCAACCTTGAACCGGACTCCCTCGACGTCCGGAGAGCTAATCCCCCAGCCCGAGCTCCTCCCTACATCGGTTTCTCCTCCCCCCGCCTGAACACCTCTGTCTGGCCATCCCCTCCGGCGAGCAGAACCACTACCACCTCGTCATCGTCGTCGACGTCGTCGTCGACGTCGTGCACGCTCAGGTTCGATCCTCCCCCTTGTATACGCGTATGTGTATATATGTGTATGTGCGTATATGTGCATATGTTTATGTGTGTATGTATGTTTCCATTTGTATATATGTATTCAATAAATTAGTATATAAGTATTTAAATGATATATGTTAAATGTTGTATTGGTATATATATATATATATATATATATATATATATATATATATATATATATATATATATATATATATATATATATATATATATATATATATATATATATATATATAAATGTAATTTGGTATATTTATGCCTATATATAGTATAAGTACTTATTTGGTATAAATATATATATATATTTATATATATTTGTTTTGGTATATATGAATACGTATTTTGGTATATGTATAAACATATATATATGTATGTATTTTGGTATATATGTATGTGTACTTGTATTAAATATAGTATAGGTATAATTTTATATATATATATAAATATAACATATGTATATTTTCACTAGTATATAAATATATATATATATATATATATATATATATATATATCTATATATATATATATATATATATATATATATATATATATATATTCAGTATATATATATTCTAAAGAAATGGTTGTTATGTATAAATGTGTTATGTATATATTTAACATATGTATATATATATATAATATATATTTCTATTTATTGATATACACTTATACATATTTTGTACGTAATTTTGGTATAACCCTATATATGTATTATATTTAATTATTGATAAATTGGAACAGGACATTGGTATTCCGTCTTTACTTTGACCTGTAACCCTGTAAATGTTAGTTGACTGCCACACGTACACTGACGTACTGGCGAGCCTCGTACCATTTTTGATCGTCTGTCTTGCCCAGCAATCCCAGACACGACGCCCGTGCAACTTAACGCACTAGACCCTAGTTGACTAGTGCCATACCTGGCATAGCCCTGAGGCCAGTGTATTTTTGATTGTGTGTTAGTGTAGCATCTGATACAAATGTTATATTTGTGATATGTCTATAGGACTGTTGGTTCATCCAGGCGATACTCTGGAACAGAACATTGGTATTACCAGCTAAGGACCCAAGGCAAGTAAATTCTCTGATAATTTTCAATTGTTTGATAATTTCTATAATTCCAGTATCTAGAAATGTTATATCTGATCCTTTACACTGTGCTACACGGACTAGTATATAGATTGGATTTTTAGTCATGAGATGTTATATTGATTATCGTATTGACATTATACACGACATTGATATTTAGACCTCGTACATGATATATTTGACATTGATCGTGTATCGTGACGTGTCATGATTGGATCCACAGTACTAGTTGGGGGCGGAGGAAATTGCTAGTGAGAAATATGATCAAATATCCATTGTACAAGTTTAAATTATTGGTGTTAATCATACGCCTCACGTATGATTAGCCAGACCATGTAGTAATCATACAAGTCCCAAGTCGATCACATTTTGAAACTACTATTTCAAAAACTTAGAATAATTACAGTTCTCTATTTTAGATCATATACTACATCACCCGTATATGATATTGTACCTTGTTCTCTTCATTTCATATATGCACTGACTGTATCATATTGCCTATATTGCCTGTCTCTTTATTTTGCCATTGCATTTATTTACTGTCTTCTCTCAATATCTAGCATCATCTGTTTATTGCTTTATAGTTCTTATCAATTAAATGGAACTGTTATTTGAGATTGTACTTTGCTCCTTCCTGACTGGAAACATTTTTCCAGATCATGCCTTAGAGGACCGGTATCCAACACTTTATGGACCACAGGGTGAGTAGCTGCAGACTTGGACTTGGTAGTTCAGTTGTGATTCCGGGAGGTCTAGCCTGAATCACTAGTTATCTAGTTAGTTCTTTTAGCAGTTCATTTGGTACCGAATTTGTCTCCGGCATTCTTGTTGAGACTTGGATATTTGTTGAGTTAGATTATTTACTTTTAGACTTGTGTTGTGTTCTTATTTATTTTTTTGATATCTTATCGTGCTGTAGTTATGTGATTGAGTATGTTGTTCATTTATATTGTGTCATCCGTGCCTCCTTATGGAGATTGGATGCTTGTGTGAGACTGCTTAGATAGAATCATGACCTAGACAGCGTTCTACCGCTGATGCTGCGGCGTAGGCTGTACGTACCCGCGTACTCGTGTCCCAATTCTGGGTGCGGGTCGTGACATGTTCTTTTATTTGACATTATCTTATATTGGGGTTTATATCTCCTCTATCATTATATTTTTGCTATAGTCGATTAGTAGTGGATTTGTCTCTACCCAACTATTATTCTTGATATTCATATTAGAGACTTTTAGTTATATATTTTGATATTCCTTTACTTGTATTATGGATGAGATATAGATGCCTGTGACTTGTATTCATAATATATGTACCACTTGTGAATAATTATTCATATTAAGCGTACCTATGTGTTATGATTTTCCAACACTTTGGATTTTTTATATACATACGATTGGCATGCTATGTATTCCTAGTCCTACTTATTTTGGGACTGTGCATGACAGATGACCAGTTGGAGCTTATGACTCAAATCTTGGAGGATATGCTTCAATCGTGCTCTCAACTTCGGTAACTTATGGGAGGATCACTTGCACTTAGTAGAGTTCTCCTACAATAACAGCTTACAGGCAAGCATTCAGATAGCACCCTTCGAGACATTGTTTGGTCAGAGGTGTAGATTACCCTTAGCTTGGGATGATATTGGCGAGAGGCAGATGATTGGTTCTGAGATGATAGCTCAGTCAATGGGGGTAATCAAGAAGATCAGAGAGCATCCCAGAGTGGCTTAGGATCATCAGCATCATTGTGTAGATTTGCATCGGCGTCATCTTGAGTTCTTTATCGACGACCAAGTATTTTTTAGGATTTTGCCTACCTGTGGAGTTATCAGATTCAGAGTACGGAGAAAGATTAGTCCTAGATTTATCAGTCCGTTCG
The DNA here is from genome assembly GCA_036927795.1 of Iris macrosiphon. Taxonomy (NCBI): domain Eukaryota; kingdom Viridiplantae; phylum Streptophyta; class Magnoliopsida; order Asparagales; family Iridaceae; genus Iris; species Iris macrosiphon. The sequence continues at coordinate 92,450,036 of JAYESA010000019.1, read as the reverse complement.
ATATTCTCGAGCACATAGGAGATGTCTCGTATCAAATATCTCTTTCGTCGTCGCTTTGTGAGGTACATGACATATTTCACGTATCTCAGTTGCGTCGATATATTACGGATTCGAGCCACATCCTAGATCATTCCGAGATTGTCATTGGTACTGACCTATCGTATGAGGAGAGGCCCGTATATATTTTGGACCGGAGGAAGAAGGTTCTCAAGAACCAGACAATCCGACTAGTTTAAGTTTCTTGGGGTCATCACTTACCGGGTGAGTCGACGTGGAAGCACAAGGATGATATCACTGCTCGTTACCCCTATTTGTTCCACTCAGAGGTATACTTATTTGTGTCCTCCGTATCCTATCCTACTTATGTGTGGTAGTTGTTTGCAGTAGTTAGTTTCTTTTATATTTCTTGTTCGATATACTTGCCTGGATTTTATAGTTGTATGAGTTTCCTGCCAAGATCTTGATAACATGCTTTCTAGATTTTTTTGTTTGATTTAGAGCCTTATTGAAATTCTGTTGATAGAATTTTTCTAAGGAGGGGAGAGTTGTGAGACTCATCTCATAGTATCTGTATTGGTATATGGATACGTATTTTATACTTTTTACTGTTCTTTATTGGATCTCGTAGAATCTCTGAATTCCCTCAGAATTGAAACTTTTCTTACTGACCGGAGTATCGCCGGCATGTCATGACATACCGATGGAAAATTCGACTGACAGATACTCGTTTTGCTTTTGAGATATTTTTGAGATATTTTCATTTAGATATTTTGTGCATAGTATTTGATACTTTCTTTTATCCATTGGTTTCTTAGTTTTTTATTGAACGGACGAGATTGATTTAATCTCGTGACTTGGATCGCTGATATGGCAGATCGGATGGTCATGATTAAATCACATCTTCTATATATATAAATTGATTTTCTCACTCATCTCTCTTTTCTTTCTTTCTTCACTTCTTCATTTCCTCTCCATTTCCCGCAGGAGCTAGGAGTTTGGTCTTGAGGCCTAAGAGTGTGGTTTCTGAACCCCTCTTGGTAGTGGAGTTGAAGGTTAAGGCTGGGAGTTTGACTTGAGACAAGTACATCTTGCCAAACTCTTGAACAAAAATATTTTATTGCCGTTTTTGTTTTCCTTGACTTTAAATACTTAGAATTTCATGAAAAAGGTTTTGTTAAATATGTTTCTCTAGTGATTTTCAACCATGTGCATGTTTTAAAAATTGATTTGAGCTAGAGTTGATTTTCTTGCATAGTCTAGTTGTGGCCTTAGTAGTATGGACTCCATATCAAGAGAGATGTTGGAGATTCTATCTTGGATTATGATTGGAATCCGAACAAGTTACAGTTTTCCCAAAAATTTACTTTTGTAGTATTTCTCAAAATTGATCTAACAAATCTCAAAATTGGTGAAATAAAATACTCCCAGTTTATAGAAAATTTGGTCGTATACAATTTTGACCTTTCAAAATCAAGATTTCGAGTTAAAACATATTTTTTACTACCCAAACAAGTCTCAAAATTATTCCAAGTCCGGGTTTCTGTGACCACTCGGAAGATCCAACGGTGATCCACGGCAGACAGATGGACCGTGACCAATCGGATGATCCAACGGTGTTTCGCGGCTGTCCGACAGATGATCCATATTTTAGCCTATTAACTTGATGTGATAGAACGGATGATCCGACTGTGATCCGAGATGATCCGGCGGATGATCCGACTTACCCTAATTTTGCCCATTTTGTCTATTTCTAATTTTTTGCTTGGCTGTGATACTTTCTTAGCATGACCAGTCTCTTGTATAACTAGGGGATGATTTACACCCATGATACATTTCCCATGATTACATGCCCAGGCGACCTCATATGTTAGAGGATTTATTTTCACCCTATATACACGTGACATGAGTACATGCGTGATAGTGACTCAACGTTGTGCACTCATGATCATTGACCAGTACATGTGTGATAGTAACTCGACGTAGTGCACTCTTGATTATTGTCTCGTACATGTGTGACAGTGACTCGCAGTAGTGCACTTGTGATACTCGACCCATATATTATCTGTTGTGGCTTGTTATAGCACACGCTAGTCATGCCTATAACCATATGGTTGTATTCTTTTCTTACTTTGTGCATGTGTTTGTTAAAATATTGTCCTTTCTTGCACATCCTTACAGTGAGTATCATGTCTATGATGGATTATGCGGAATGCCACACTCGAAATCCTGAAATAAAATGTTAAGGATTATAACTAGCTTGAATAACTAGATCATTAGGAGAAAAAATCTCTAGGTTGCATGTAGTCCAGTTATCTAGCCACCTGGTTTCAATAGACTTGGAACTCTCTGTCAAGAGGGCATATTTCTAACACACCGTTGAGTAGGGCAATTACGTAAGGTATAAGACTATTAGCTCACCATGTTAAGAGCATACTAGGCTGTCGTTACTATGATGCTAATTCCTAGGATGCAGGCATTGAGGATGGGCAGTCTATTATAAATATCATCTTAGTTATGGCTGGATTTAACTTGGATAGTCTGCAGGGAATATGACCAATAGAGGGGTTCTCAAGATTGTATTTACTAGTAATTAGGTTTTGTGATAACTGTAGTTATCTAAAGTATCAAAAAATACTTCTTGCTTGGCCGTGATTAAGAGATGGAGTCCATTTACTATCATGCTAGTTCTTGCTCTGATACTAGATCTTGTCACATTTTATTTATATTGTCCTACCTGTCAGATTACTTTTATATGTACTGTTACTTATATGTTAGTTTTGCCATATCGATGATCCCGGGCATGCTACATGTTCTAGTTTACTTGATATGACTTGTACTTGTTCACGTGCTCAATTTTACTTTTCATGCCACCAGTTTATTTTTATGTTTTTTGTTGTACTTTATATATTTTGGTGGTTATATGTTGCCTTAGTATATCATAGCTTGGTGCTACATGCTAGTTTTAGTTCATAGTTTTTGGCCTTCTATATGGTACTTGCTATTTGGGGTCTTACCCCACTGGTTTTGTTTGGCCAGATCCGATAGCAGTGCTAGAGGATCTTCCTTACCTTCCTGTTGATGGTGACCACATGGAGCACCAGACCGATTGAGTGAGTTTCTATTTTGTTCTCCCACTTATTGTACATATTCTTTTATGGTGTTTAGCCCCGAGCATATATTTAGCTCGTATTTTGGACCTGATACATCACCTACTGGGCATGACATGATTAGCATATTCTAGACTATAAATAGAGTTATTCATGTATGACTATTACTCTGCTAGTTCTTTATTTTGTATTACTATCTTCATGATCATCTATGTATATATGGTTTGGGACGCTTTACTATCTTGCTTATGATGATCATATTTCTTGTATATTGTGGATTACTGCTTGTGATTGAGACACTTGGATTGCTGGACCTAGGATTGACTAATTGCTTGGAGTATTAACCCCCATGTCTATTCATAATTGTGACCATATCTCGGGATACTAGAGTACTCTGGTATACGTAGATAGCTTTGTCTGCCCCTGCTCTCCAATATTCTGGTTTTGGGAAGTGACAAAATAATACTTGGAAAAACTCCAAACTAGAAGCATCAGCAGTTCTTAATGTTGTGCTTATTTAAGATATTTGATATCTTAGTGCTAAAATTGAACTCAAGATTAATCAGGAAATGCTAGAAATTATAAACAAAATACTCAAGCATGGCTAAAATCCAGATAGTATTCGTGACCAAAAAGAGTTATAATAGTGTCTTGAGTTAAAGAAAAAAATACTCCATGTCTTGTTTAACATAAGAAATGTTTATCATGCAATTGCAAAGCTCTGCAATTTTTAAACCTATTAATACGTAATCAATAGTGGAGAAATGGACTACCAAATAGTCTTCCTTCTGGTTCATATATTTCATATCAAGTTTCACAAGGGAGGTATCAGAATGGGTATCGATAGTTTCAATAATTTTGCTGCTTTAGAGCATACCACACTAAGCTTCAGATATTCTATCGTTAATTCAATTTATGAATGCATCCTTTTGTATATGAGTAAATAATATCTTGAGAGGTGATAAAACTTTAAACGGTTAGCCATAGAAGCAGCAAAGGGGGCTTTTCAAATAGCCCAAGTCGAGGCTGACAATGTTGATATTATAATAATGTGCACATCCACTCCAGATGGTCCATTTGGAGGTGGTGGTGAGCAAAGTTTTGGAAGATATTATTTTAGAATAGGAATTTGAGTTTTTTCCCTACTTTACAAAGATTTGGTAACTATAGTCAACTAAGATTAATTTAGTTTGATTCCTTTCGTGCTTTAGTGAACTAATCATGTCATCATTTTATTGTATGAATGATAAAATTTCTATAAGAGCTTCAAAGTTTTAAAGGTGTATGGAATTCTTTTACTGCTAATCTTATATTATACACATTCTCAAGGAGATTTACATGAACATGACTTTTGGAGAATTTTTTAGTAAAATGAATCATAGGAGCTGCTGTAAAATAAGGGGTTTGTTAGGCTATATAAATATCGTATTTTCTTAGCACTTAGTCAAGCATATTTTCTCTGTGAAGAGAAGAGTTCATGAGTACCAATATATTGTTTCCTCGTTAATATTGTTTAATAAAATTCATGTTAGCTGACTTCTTGCTCTTTGATAATAGTGCAGAGCAACTTGAATACATGTTAATCTTGGTAGACATATTTAAAACTTCAAGGCATGTTATTTGATATGCTTGGAAAGAGTATAAGGAGTGGAACAAATCATTTTTTTTATTGCTTTAATGAACTAGAAGCTTCAATTAACAAGTCTGACATCGTTTTCCATTTTATTCAAGCTCATAGTTATATTGGCTGATATTTTTCATAATTTATTTAGGTCATACAATGTCACTCCCCAGTTCCGAAATATGAGGAACGGAGGTATGACACGACTAGCTACGCACTGCAGAGTACATAGATACCCCAGATTACGGTCAAGGCTATAAAGAGACAAGGGTTGCATCCGACAATCAAGTTGCTTATGGTCACAGAGAACATCTATCTCTCAATCATAAAAATAAAAAGCAATAAGCATAGAACATATAAGATAAATCATTAAGGCGTCACAAAGGCACTATCGGAATGATCAAGAAAGTAGATGTACAAAATGATAAGCTAATTAAGCAACAAAAGTACATAACTAAAATCAACTACAGTCTGAATAAGTATAATCATGTAAGGAAGCTAATGTCTAGAATTATCGGTTAACAAGTGCCAGTGGCTAAACCAAAAAAATAAAAGAATCTCCATATACGAGTGGTGGAGAAGAAATCCACTCTTGTCCCTCATCGGCCATCCGTTTGGTGTGCACTATCAGTCAAGAAAAGATATGTTGGATCCTCGGGCTCTAGCTCTAAACTTGGCCATACAAAACTAGTGGGGAGTAGACCCCAAATAGCAAGTACCACAAGAAAGCACGAATGAAGAAACAAAAACCCAAATCAAAGCATAAGTAATGCATCAGCTAATAATCATTGGCGTATACTCCATCAGTGAGGTGATACAATATTCCTACGCCAAACAAGAATATGAAATTCCATGTCACTTCGAGATAGAATACATCCTCTGATTAAGGTCAAGGTAGAGGTTCTATGTCATAGTTTCGGTCTATATCATATCGTAGCATAATAGCCCAAACCTACAACCAAACAAGGACAAGGGCTGGACTACTATACCACAACAGTCCATGTTCCAAGAATACTAACAGAAATGATACAATACACAATCAAATTCGATTAATGAATCGGCCAAACAATCATATGGCTATCTATGTGAAGACTGGGTTATCCTAGTAGCATAATGCATATAATATGGATCCTCAGATCATGCTATGTACAACTGACGCTTTCTAATCCAATGATAATAACGCATTGCATGTAGAGTATGCACCAGTCCCTCGTAAGGTCACCATGCTAAATTGACCAATATATAGCTCATAGTATATATATTAATCTGATACGGCCACCCACTAATGCGGATGGTATACAATATCCGTGGATGCATCCTTGCACACAATGAAAATTGTCTCGGGTGGCCGTCATGCATGATCTCGGGATTCCGTTCATTTTGCACTACAAAAACTACCCTATAAGGCAACCAATTTTGTAGCAACTTAACATTTTTTGTTTCTCATAAACTTTTTTTGCAACGCATATTTTTGTTGTTTCTAAACAAAAGATTTTGTAACGGAATATTTTTTTGTTGCCATAACTTTGTTGCCAAAGACTAAAAATGAATAGGCAATGATAACGTCGTTGCAAAATCATTTATATTTTTTCTACCAATATATTTTTACTTATAACAACGGAATATAGCGTTTCTAATAACTACACAAAACATAAGCAAAATTTTGGTTTCCCTCTATAATTTCGCATCCCTCTATTTTACATGTATCCTTACTTCCCTTTCCATTGCTTAATCACCATACCAATACAAAACCAAAATTTTAATTTCCCTCTATTTTATAGGTCTCCTAACTTCCCCTTCCCGAATCCTATCTATTTCATTCCTCATCTTCTCTCTTTTATCTCCATCCCGAGGTTGGCCTCCGCCCCACCACCCTCACTGTCAATGGTGCCATCACTACTCCCACTACCACCACTCTCTCAATCTCTCTCCTATCGACCCAAACCCTGACCCTGAAATCTCATAAACACCAGGTTCTATTGGAAAGCCAACAAGAAGAAGCATACCAACCTGAATTGCAAGTTTAATCCTGCTTCGACGACGACAATGATGATTTCCTGGAGTTCGAGTTCTTCCTCGAGGAGAAGCTTCGCAACGCCAACAACTCCAACTACAAGAATGATACCATAATCCGCAAGGACGTCTTACTCACCCTCAACCCCCTACGAGAGTGCCAACGGATTGTCGTTGTTAGCGAGGTTAGGGTTTCTTCTTCGAGTCATTTTTCTAGAGTTAGGGTTTTTGATTTGGGAAAATTTACTCATTTAGGGTTTACCAAATTGTTTTTCCTACTGGTATAATTAGTAATGGGTAATAAATTATGATATCACTTGTCCCATTTTATGTCATCAAAATGTATAGAACACCTCTATCGTCGTGTTCATACAGTCATACTAGAATATTTTTTCTCTTTTTGTTTTTTATTTCTTTAAATTATTCATCTAAGTTTGGCTGATAGGATTATGCGTGGATTACATTTATATGAGTTTTATTTATCCAGCTATCTTTCATAAACAGTCTATATTGGTACACAAATAGTTGGTTGGCTTGGTTTTTATTCTTGGTCAATTATGTGATGGGTAGTTTAATACCCAATATTTATCATCGGTTGGTCGTGTTGTATTAACATTGGTAATTCTGAGAGAAAGTTATAATATATATAGTTATATGTCCTTTACACCTTAAAATTACTCAATAATAGTGTTGTTTAAGGATTGGGATAGGTATAGTTATCTGAATAAAGACAGAATTCTGACTGATAAGTTCTCGAACTGAGCCTAAAAATGTAATTTTGGGTCCTCTCTGAGTTAGTTCCATGTACAGAGATGGATGGCCAACCCGTTCACCATCAAATATGAGTTAGGTCGAAGGTTTTCTATGATCCATTCAAGTTTTACTATGATCTCACCTTTTTTATCTCTGTATGTTGTAGAGTTTGATCATGGTGCCATTCAGGCTATTTGAATAATGGCCAAATGATAGCTAGTAATTTTATTTCTACATAACTGATAATATTTCATTATATTGATTGTGATGTGTCAAGTGTGTGTGTGTGATATAGAGATACCTTGATAGACTCGCATTGAGGTTTGACAAACACTCCCTTATCCTTTAATATAACATGTCATTTTTTGAACTAATGGTTTCACCCTTGGCTGCTGGTATATTGCCCAAATAACCTTGGTTGTTTTTAGCCATTGATATACTATTTTGATTCCCAGGTTTCTTCGATCATCGGAGATTAATTTTCTCATTTTATGTCTATGACTAAACATACATGGATTGAGGCTTTAAAGAAGGATATCGTTTTTGTTGTTGGATTCGAATGACTTTCAAGTGGTGGCTAACAAGTTTAATATGGAAGTAAAGAATTTAAATAGCAGACAAAAACATTTAATTTCTTGAAATATGCTTACTTGCTTAAAAATTAATTCATTATCTTCTAGGTAAGATGTCTATTACCTACATTATGCTATAATATCTTGTTAACATCATGACTTTAGATAAATATTTTGAGTTCCCTAGGAAAAATTTGAATGATTCATTTTCAAAATTCATCCTAATTAAAATAATGTAGACTATATCGTCCCTTCTCTGCTGAGAAGTAGATGCAACAGCTACTTACTAGATTTGCTTGTGTTCTATTTCATAATTATGTGAAGACAGGCTGCTAAAGGAATTCTTTTGAACCTTCACTTGCTAAGTAAAAGATAGAAATGTAGAGTGCTAAGGATGTACACGAGTTGTTAACTATGAAGAATGGAAAGAGATGAGCAGTTTTGTGAAGGGTGAATAATAAAAATGGCCTAAATATGAGAAGAACACTGAAAAGATTTTTGAAAGCCTTGTTTTATCTTCAAGTTTTCTGAAAGATTTTCCAATTATCCCATTATGATATGTATATCTTTGCATATGCATGTCAATGTTAGTAATATGTAATTTTTTAAATAGTATTTTAGAACATTCTCGAACTTCTTTCTTCTAGCCTCCTTTTGACCATTAAGCTCTATTTTTTAATATTCTTGAAAAGTTTTGATTTTTTATTAAAAAATCTTCCTTACTCATGAGATAGATTTCACTTATTTTCTCTCAAGTGGTAATTTTTAACAATTTTTTATTTTTTAAATAGTATTTTAGAATATTTTTGAATCTCTTTTTTCTTATCCTCTTTATATCCACCTAATTTCAGAAGAGTGATTTCTTTATTTCATAATTAGTTGTAATTATATAGATATATTTAATTTTTGTTATTTATAATTATATTTGTATTGGTTAGTGTACTAGCTAATTAGAATGGATTAGTGTTAGTTAGAATTAGTTAGTGCCATTGTATTAGTTCATGACATAGTTATCTATATTAATTAAGTTAGTTAGTGCATGAAGAGAATATTCCCTATTAGTTGTAGAGATGCCTTTCATTAATTAATTAGATTTCTTCCTAATCTAAATAAATTTCTTTCATGACAATTTTTAAACTTAATTAGAGAATGGAGAGGGTCAAACTTGACATTGTAGCACGATCAAACCCTACTATAAGAGACAAGTTCTAATTAGGGTTCATCCATTCATTTTATATCACTCATTAGTCTCCTTCTTCCCAAAGCATCTTCTTTTCCAAGAAAACCCAAATCCCTACTAATTTCTATTCCAATCCACTCATTCCCAACCAATTAGTATCCCATGGAAGCCTAGACGCTTGGAATAGCAAGGAGAACATTGGAGGAGAGCTTTGCTAGGAGGAGTATGTCTACCCTAGGTTTTATGTCCTTTGGAGAATTTTTATTGGGAATCCATCTCTCAATAGGTATAAATTCCTATTCCCACCCATTTTATGGTTATTTTATCATAATAAACCTATAAGAACCCACCCATGGCTAAGGACCAACCTTAGGGAGAAGAACTAGGTGCTATAAGGCTCTTTTATAATAGTTATGTAGATTTTTGTGCCAAATTAAGGAAATTTCAAATTTGGAGCACCAAGTATTTGTCATGTGGTTTATTATGTTTATTTCGTGTCTAATTGCTTATGTGAGGG